>CM044004.1:87394565-87814565 GCA_024085815.1 Flaveria linearis
TTCAAGTGATTGTCGTGTGATTGCTTTGTTCGTTCCTTGTAGATTCGAGAGTTCTCGTAAGCTTGATTTCTCAATTCTTCAAGCTCATGAACCTGCAACCATCTGTTTTCACCTGCACATCTTAAGTCAAGGTTAACTGATTTTAAAGCCCAATATGCTTTGTGCTCAATTTCAAATGGTAGATGACAAGCTTTTCCATAAACCAACTTAAATGGTGTTGTGCCTATTGGTGTTTTGTAAGCGGTTCGAAAAGCCCATAAAGCATCATCTAGCTTATCTGACCAAATCTTTCGGTTTTGCCCCACTGTTCGCTCCAGAATGCGTTTAAGGCCTCGATTAGTGACTTCCACTTGTCCACTCGTTTGTGGATGATACGCCGTTGAAAATCTATGGTGAACACCATAGTGTGATAAAGCTTTTTCGAGTAACGAGTTACAGAAATGAGTGCCTCGGTCACTAATTAAGGCCTTGGGGGTTCCAAACCGTGTGAACAACTTTCTTAAAAACTTCACAACAACCCTAGCATCGTTTGTGGGCAATGCCTGTGCTTCTGCCCATTTTGAGACATAATCAACAGCAACTAGGATGTATTTGTGTCCTCGTGAAGATGGAAATGGTCCCATGAAGTCGATGCCCCAAATATCAAATACCTCACATACCTGAATCCCGTTTTGGGGCATCTCATCACGGGATGAGATGTTACCTGCTCGTTGGCAAGCATCACAAGCTTTTACCAATGCATGTGCATCCTTAAAAATGGTGGGCCAATAGAATCCAGAGTCGTAAACCTTCTTGGCGGTGTAATTAGCCCCATGATGTCCACCAGTGGGTCCTTCATGACAATGGCGAATAATGCTCATCGCCTCACTACCATACACACATCTTCTCACCACTTGATCTGCACATACCTTAAACAGATGCGGGTCTTCCCAAAAGTAGTGCTTTAAATCAGTAAAGAATTTCTTTTTCTGTTGGTAGGTCATTCCTTTAACGAGAACCCCACCCGTAAGGTAGTTTGCAAAATCTGCGAACCAAGGATGATCATCAATCTCTTGAACCTGCAAAAGAAATTCATGTGGAAAATTGTCATTTATGTTGGATTCCCGGAGTTCTTCTAAAGACGGGTTCTCGAGACGAGAAAGATGGTCAGCTGCGACGTTCTCAGCCCCCTTTTTGTCTTGTATCTCTATGTCAAACTCTTGTAAAAGCAAGATCCATCGAATCAATCTCGGTTTTGCATCTTGTTTTCCAAAAAGGTATCTGAGAGCTGCATGATCAGTATAAACAACAGTTTTCGATAAAACAAGGTAAGAACGAAATTTATCAAAAGCAAAAACCACAGCAAGCAATTCTTTTTCAGTTGTTGTGTAGTTCTCTTGAGCATCATTAAGGGTTTTGCTTGCGTAGTAGATTGGATGAAAATGTCTTTCCTTTCGTTGCCCTAAAACTGCTCCAACTGCATAGTCACTAGCATCACACATTAGTTCAAATGGGAGATTCCAATCCGGGGCTACCATTATGGGTGCATTTATTAATTTCTCTTTCAACAGATTAAATGCAACCAAGCATTCATCATTAAAAATAAAAGGCACATCTTTTTCAAGAAGTTGGGTCATAGGTCTTGCTATTTTTGAGAAGTCTTTGATAAAACGTCTATAAAAGCCGGCATGACCTAAGAAACTTCTTATTGCTTTGACAGAATTTGGTGGTGGTAGTTTCGAAATGGTTTCCACTTTTGCCCTATCTACCTCTAGCCCCGCATTCGAAATCTTATGTCCTAAGACAATGCCTTCCTTCACCATGAAGTGGCATTTCTCCCAATTCAAAACAAGATTTGATTCCTCGCATCTTGCAAGCATCCTTTCCAAGTTACTTAAACAATGATCAAATGAATTTCCAAAGACCGAGAAATCATCCATGAACACTTCCATTGAGTCTTCGATCATGTCATGAAATATGGCAACCATACATCTTTGAAACGTGGCCGGTGCATTACATAACCCAAATGGCATTCTTCTGTATGCGAAAGTGCCATAAGGACATGTAAATGTCGTCTTTTCTTGGTCCTCGGGTGCAATAGGAATTTGAAAATATCCTAAAAAACCATCAAGAAAACAATAAAACATGTTCCCAGATAAACGTTCTAACATTTGATCAATGAAAGGTAAAGGAAAATGATCTTTTCTTGTTGCATCGTTGAGCTTGCGGTAATCGATGCAAACTCTCCAACCCGTGACGGTTCTTGTGGGTATAAGCTCATTCTTTTCATTCGTCACCACCGTCATACCTCCTTTCTTTGGTACCACTTGAACCGGGCTAACCCATGGGGAATCGGAAATCGGATAGATTAAGCCCGCATCAAGTAGCTTGATTACTTCCTTCTTTACAACTTCTTGCATGTTAGGGTTAAGGCGACGTTGATGTTGCACCACCGGCTTGTACTCATCTTCCATTAAGATCTTATGGGTACAAAATGAAGGATGTATTCCTTTTATATCCATGATCTTCCAAGCCATAGCTTTCTTGTGCGTCTTTAACACCTCTAAGAGCTTCACCTTTTCATCATTCGTCAAATCGGTCGCGATAATGACGGGTAATTTGGAATCCTCATCCAAGTAGGCATACTCCAAATGAGATGGTAGCTCCTTAAGTTCCAATGATGGTGGTTCCTCAACAGATGGTTTAGCCTTATTTGCTTCATCGCTTTCCGATACTTCAAATACTTTTGGACTTGAGGATGGTTCATTGGTTAACGAGCAAGCTAACTCATCAACAACTTGCACGTGACAAATGTCAAAGTTTTCCCCATCAAGCAATTGTGTGTCCAAAGCATTTTGTTCACAACTTTCCTGCAGATAATGATCCACATATGAGTCAATAGTATCAATAAAATATAATGAATCATCATGATTTTGTGAATGTTGCATGGAATTTTTAATATCAAAGACTACCTCTTCTTCATCTACCCTTAGAGTTAATTTACCATTGCATACATCAATTAAGGCTCTAGAGGTAGCTAAGAATGGGCGACCTAAGATAAGTGGTACATTTTTATCTTCATCCATGTCAAGAATTACAAAATCAACCGGAAACACAAATTTATCAATTTTAACCAACATGTTCTCAACTATGCCTCTAGGGTACTTTACAGATCGATCGGCAAGTTGGATGCTCATTCGGGTCGGTCTAGGCTCACCTAGGTCTAATTTTGTAAATACCGAGTAGGGCATCAAATTGATGCTAGCACCTAAGTCGGCCAATGCATTGCTAACAGATAAACTACCAATTAAACAAGGAATAGTAAAACTCCCTGGATCGGTCATTTTCTTCGGTAGCTTGTTTTGCAAAACCGCCGAGCATTCTTCATTCAACGTCACATGCGAAAGCTCCTCGAGTTTCTTCTTGTTTGTTAGAATGTCTTTAAGAAACTTGGCATACTTTGGCATCTGTGATAAAGCTTCAACAAATGGTAAGTTAATATGCAATTGCTTAAAAAGTTCGAGAAATTTACCATATTGTTCTTCCATCTTTTCCTTTTTCAATCTACCGGGATAAGGAATAGTGGGCTTGTAAACTCTCAATGGTTCCTTGACTTGTGCGGTACTTGATGGGCTTTGCCTAGTATGTTGCACCCCGTCTTGAACCTCAACTTCCTCTTCATCAATTGGCTCGGATGTAGAAGCTAAGTTATCCGAATGAGTGGTCTTGCCACTTCTAGTCGTGACCGCCTTCACATGAGCTTTAGGATTAGGCTCGGTGTTACTCGGAAGGCCACCAGGTTGCCTTTCGGATAATTGCCTTGAGATTTCCCCCACTTGAGCTTCTATACTTTGCATTGTGGCTCGATGGTTTCTCAATTCCATTTCGTGTTGTTGGTGACGAGCTTCCGAACTTTGATGACGACTTTCGGCTGTAGATAGAAATTGTGCCATCATCTCTTCCAAATTGGGTTTCTTTTCTGGTTGTGAACCACTACTTGATCCTTGATGTTGGAATTGTTGATATTGATTTTGATTTTGAGGGCGGAATTGATTGTGAGTTTGTTGTTGATACGGTTGATAGCCTTGTTGTTGATGGTTTTGATATGTTGGTCTTGGTTGAAATCCCGGGGGTTGGTTACTACTACTTACCTTCCAACTAAAATTTGGATGATTTTTCCAACCCGCATTATATGTGTTACTATATGGGTTATTTTGAGGACGAACTTGACTTCCCATATAATCAACTTGCTCCGGAGGGTTGAACATTTCCCTTTGTTGACAATCCGAACCAATATGTGGTCCCCCACACATATCACAAACTGCTTGAGCCCTGTTTACCTGCATTTGATTCATTCGATTTGTAAGTGCTTCAACTTGTGCAGATAAAGAATGATATGTATCAACTTGATGAACACCCTGTCTGGGTTGCCTTGTTCTTGGAGCTTGCCATGAACAACTATTGTTAGCCAAATCTTCAATCAACTCATGTGCCTCCTCGGGTGTTTTATCCCAAAATGCACCTCGTGAAGATGCATCAATAATCTGACGACTTTCTGGACATAACCCGTTGTAAAATGTTTGGATTTGAAACCAAGGTTCCAATCCATGGTGTGGACACTTCCTCATTGAATCTTTGTACCTTTCCCATGCTTCATATAGTGATTCTCCTTTATCTTGCATGAATGATGTGATCAAGTTCCTTAATCTAGCGGTTTTCGATGGTGGAAAATACTTCAAGAGAAATTTTTCGGCCATTTGATTCCAAGTGGTGATGGAACCAACAGGAAGTGTGTTCAACCATTGCTTTGCTCTATCCCGTAATGAGAAAGAGAATAATCGGAGTCTAATTGCATCATCACTAACTCCATTAATCTTGAAGGTATCACATATCTCAAGAAAGTTTGCAAGGTGAAAGTTTGGGTCATCATCCGGACGACCATCAAATTGACAATTGTTTTGGATCATTTGAATTGTGCTTGACTTGATCTCAAAGTTGTTAGCTTGCACATTCGGTCGTACAATGCTAGGTTTTGCACCTTCTAAAGATGGTCTGGCAAAATCATAGATTGTTCTTCTATTTTCTTGCCCCGCCATTGTGTCTTCGGTGTGCTCTTCTTCACTTTCTGTTCCGTTTGTATCCTCCTTTTCACTTTCGGTCTCGTTTGAGTACTCTAGCCTTGTCGCTTCACCTTCGATTTCTTGTGCTACTTTGTGGGATCTTGCCCTCAAGTTTCTCCTGATTACTTTTTCGGGTTCAGAATAAGGCTCTACAAGATCATCAACCGGTGAAGATGCGGACATAAGCTTCCTGAAACACAAACACTACCAAACGCGTAAAGAAAGATAAAGGTAACAAAATAATTAAATTAAAGTAAAATAGTAAATATAAAGGATTGGCTAAAGTAATGACTCAGATCTTTCTCAGAATTGTCGTGTTCCCGGCAACGGCGCCAAAAACTTGATGTGTGTTTTTTATATATAAACTTTAGCAGCAAATTTTACACAATTAAGCTTTAAAATTATAAAATGATTTTCACCTTATGACTAACTACACACACAATAGGCAAGTGTACCTATCGAATAGTAGTATAGCTTTTGGTAAGAAACAAGTATCGATCCATGGACACGAGAGCTCCTGATACTAAGTCTTTATCATTATCTAGCCGATGAAAGAGGATTTGTGAATATTATCATTAACTAATTTTAACTAACAATTAAACTAATTGAAGAAAGTAGATAAAGATGAAGATAACCAATCAGAGGAAGGTATCACTTAGACTTTGAATCCGCTTAGCAAAACAATAACGACATGTATGAACCTATGGTGAGATCATTTTCTACACACGAAACATGGATATAAACTAGACTCTTGTCAAAGTTATCTAATTATATAACTCTTTGGAAAGCTAAGACGATAAACACACAATAGCCACCTAAAGTTATGCCATGAAGAACTAATGATAATATTATGCCAATGTTAAATGTGATTTGGACTCCCGTCAAGGATACCAAACCCACAAATCTTTGGAAAGTTAACACGATGAACACGTGGCAACCACCTCAATTCACGTAATGTACAATACCTATATATATCCTTCAATTTATGAATATCCTAACATGAATTTATGAACCATAAATTTGCGCATTATCTATGGTTTTACATAACAAAGTTAGGAGGTATTCATAACAAACACAATGGTTTTCACAAACACATGTATAAGGATGCATACTTGTTCAACTTTACTAGATATTCAACCATTCATTCATTATTTCTAGTCAAATGCCATAAACTACATACTAGGTTATGCAATTCATGAATAAATGTTCCAACACACATGGTTTTCCAACATAATGTGGTTGCAACACCCACAAGATTCAATATTTCATCAAGTTAAACAAGAACACACCACCATTAAAGGACATTCATAACTTTGTAATGAGCATTGACATAAACACCACCAAGGTTTCATACAAAATGTCAAAGTATGCTAAGCTTCATCTAATCTAAGTGATTAAGAGTATTTAGCCCATGAGGCTTACAAAAGCCACAACCAAACTCATAGAAATGGAAGAAAACGTGTTAGGTCTAGAGATTTTCAAACCAAAGATGAGTGAAGATGGGTTGTGTGAAGTTGAATCTTTCTTTGAAATGCTTGATCTTCAACCTCTCTTGAACTCTTGAGAAACTTCCTTCAAATCTCCTTCAAAGATGAAGAAAAACTAGGGTTTCTTCTTCAAAAATCGTCCTCCCCTCAATGAAGAAGAAGAAGGGGTTAAAAAGGGGACCTGATGCGTGTCATGCCCATGACCCAGTTTGTCATGGCCATATTGCGCTCAAAAAGGGGGTCTGCAGCTTGTTATGGTCTTGACAGCTCCTGTCATGGCCATGACAGCCTCTAAACTTCCAAATTCTTCATGAATTCTTTGGCTTTTTCTTTTGAAATCATCAAACCACCATTCGAAGCTACAAAAATCAAATTAATCACAATTAAGTATCGCTAAAGATTAATTTGAAACAAAAATCACTTAAAATGGGAAAAGATATGTATTCTTAACATGTGTAATTTTTCACATATCATGTGGAAAAACAAATAATTAATTTCATTAATTAATTATGTCAATTAATTAAAGTATTTTAATTATTTAAATGACTAAAAATGTTTTTGGAATGATTTAAATATAAAACTTTTATATTTAATCATGATTTAAACAATAATAAATATTATTTGAATAAATTAAAAGTAGTACCGTGTCGAATAATAATTTAATAAATTAAATTATTATTAAAAGTTTACTTTTGTTTAAATAATTTTGTATTATTTGTAGTTTTATTTATTTAAAACCTTTAATAAAAATAGATAAAGTGTTAAAATAAATTTCAGAAAAATAATTTTAGTTGTTTAAAAATTTTAATGTATGTAAAAACATTTTTATAATTTTTACAAATTTTTTCGGAATTTTTAGAGGCTTAAAAAAAAAGTTTAAAAAAATGTGTAGGTGCCCGGGGTCGAACCCGGGACCTCTTGGAATACATGGAACGCAGGAACCGGTGATCTAAAGGCCTTGGCCGCGGTAGTTACCAGTTCCAAATGATTATAAGTATGTCTAACCCGTTTCCCCCAAACCGCGATGAACCCTAGATCGATCCTCACCAAATTGAAACTCAATTCGATATCAATTGCATCTGCAATCATGGGGCTTTCATTCCCCATGTAAAAACGAGTGTATAGATACATTTAACTACTCATATGATGATGGATTGAACATACCCTCTTCGAAGAACAACCCGCGGTTGATGTCGAATCCGTTTGATGTGCAAGAGATGATGATAATCAAATTAAATTGATACGAAGCTTTGGATGATCATATAGACTAAAAGCCCTTTGTTAATTTTGACGATTGAAACCCAGAGATAGGTGTTCGGGTGTGGTGTGTGCCGCGACGAAGGTGATGATCGATGGATGCTCAAACAACGATTATAATCGAATTAAACTTCAGGTAAGCTTCGAATGATGGTATTGATGAAAAGCCCTATGGTAATTTCGATTGAAATTGGTCGGAGATGGGATTTCAAAGAGGTTGCAGGTTCGACGATCGGGTGTACTCGAATGGTGGTGTTTTTGGTTCGTTTTGAATGAAATTGATTGTGCTAATCGACTAGGTGGGTTTATATGAGTGTTTATGTGCGTTTAATTTGATTATTTAACGAGTTTAGTGGCGGATTTGGTGGGTGGT
This sequence comes from Flaveria linearis, assembly GCA_024085815.1. Classification (NCBI taxonomy): domain Eukaryota; kingdom Viridiplantae; phylum Streptophyta; class Magnoliopsida; order Asterales; family Asteraceae; genus Flaveria; species Flaveria linearis. The sequence continues at coordinate 87,402,782 of CM044004.1, forward strand.
CGGCCGCGAAAAAAAAGAAAAAGGGGATGGGGATCGAACGGGAATCAGGGGGGTGGGGTTGGGTTGTTTCCAGTAATTACAAAATGGTCCCTGTAGTTTTAGTTTTAATGGTTTTGGTTTGAAACTTAGTTTTTTTAAGTTCCATAAATTACACAACACCCCCTGGACTTATAAATTAAATTATTATTGTTATTATTTTTATTATCATTATTATTATTATTATTATTATTATTATTATTATTATTATTAGTATTATTATTATTATTATTATTATTATTATTATTTTTATTATTATTATTATTATTATTATTATTTTTCACCGAAATATGCGATGTTACAGTCTCCCCTGCTTTAGGAAATTTCGTCCCGAAATTTGTTCACGAGGAGGCTGAAACGAAAAGATGAGGATACTGGGATTTCATTTGGTCCTCACGTTCCCAGGTGAATTCTGGCCACATTTAGATTTCCAGCGGACTTTGACAATAGGTATCCGGCTACGTTTAAGTTGTTTGACTTCCCGATCCATAATTTCTACATGTTCCTCAATAAAGTGCATAGATTCATCAATTTGGACTTCGTCGAGTGGAATGTTGAGATTTTCATCGGCAAGACATTTCTTAAGATTTGAAACATAAAACGTCGGATGCATATTGCTAAGTTCTTGGGTTAGTTTAAGCTTGTAGGCTACTTTTCCAATTCGCTAGAGCACTTTGAATGAACCCACGTAACGAGGTGCTAGCTTCCCTTTCTTTCCAAAGCGAATCACTCCCTTCCAAGGTGATACCTTAAGAAGTACGAGATCACCGACATTGTATTCCAAGGGCTTACGTCTTTTGTCAGCATAATGCTTTTGACGATTTCTAGCAGTAACCAAGTTATCACGGATCTTATGAATTTTATTGGTTGTTTCTTGTATTAATTCCGGACCAGTAATTTCTGATTTACCAACTTCAGACCATACAAGGCCTCAAATGGTGCCATCTGTTGGTCTGGTAACTGTTATTGTAATAGAATTCAATCAACGGAAAATAAGAATCCCACGATCCACTGAAATCAATGACACAAGCCCGGAGCATATTCTCGAGGGTTTGTATCGTTCTTTCAATCTGACCGTTGGTTTACGGGTGATAGGCTGTGCTAAGATTCAGTTGAGTTTCGAGAGCTGATTGAAGACTTTTCCAGAAACGAGAGATGAAGCGACCATCACGATCAGAGATAATATCTTTATTTGACAAAAGATTGTTTAAGAAGACTACCATCACGTAATCAGGTTTTGATGATAATTCACAATGAAAGTCGATAGATAAGGAATAAGTGGTTCTATGTAGCTAGATCAAATCAAAACATGAGAACAAAGGGAAAGAAATCGTTTTAAGAATTTAAATACTCCAAACTTGGAATCAAAATCAACTTAAAGCGATCGGGTCTCTTTTCAAGTTCAGATATCATGCTTTGGCTTGATAGGTCAAAACACTAACATTATTTCACCCTTCAAGTTAATACATGCGTCTTGTCACTTGATTACAACCATGGTAAGTTGGAGATCAAGAAATGAGAATAGTCATCAAGGTGTGGTTTTCACCCCTAACTTGATGGTGTACTCTCAAGGTATGACTACTAACTTACCAATCCAAAAAGTTTGATCTGAGGATCTACAGAAAATAAGACGAGATAACTCACCATTAAGGTAAGGGAAATCACTCCTATCTTAACGATGAATTTTTTTACAAAAACAAAATATAATAAGATATACTTTCTCGTCACAATCCAGAATTCACTCCTACTTTGACGAGGTCGTTTCATTTGAGAAAATACAATCCATAAAATGAAATTATCATCAAGGTATGAATTTCACGCGTATCTTGATGATTGAGCTTTAAGAAAACAATCGAAGATTGACATTTGTCACCAAAGTACGGGTTTCAATCCTATTTTGGTGAGATCATGTCATTTGTGAAATGCAAGTTCCAAAGTGAATAATTGAAGTCAGTCCTCGAGATAAGGAAATCACCCTAATTCAGAGGATGAAATTTCATAAAACACATCATTGAAAAACATTTATTGAAACGAATAAAGAATCATCATCATAGTAAGGGAATCACCCCTGTTTTGATGAGTTAGAATCATTTAGGAGATTCGAGTGTCCTTAGTCATAGGTTGACTTGCAAACTCTTGTATCTCCCGTGGTGCAAACGGTTCAAAGTTCGACTTAACAACGAAGGAAAAATATTTCAATTAGAAATTTAGAAATTTTCAAACTACATCAATGTAACAAAAGGAAATCACGATTACAAATCTTGAATTACATCATGAAGACGAAATCAAGGGCAAGAATTATTCAACACCACATCATTGGTGGCTTGAACTTGTTGAGCATTAATGTTGAAAGCACGTCCTTGAGCCATAGGAAACGGGATGACAAGTTGAGGACATCGATTGCGAAAATGGTTCGGATCACCACATTGATAGCATGCACGACCCTGGGTAATTGCAGGAAGATGTTGGTGAACTGGTGCATTGGTCGGAGCTTTAGCAGCACTCCTGCACACGTTGAATGTATGACCTAAACGACCACAGTTTGTGCATTGACGACACTGAATGTTAGCGGGATGGTGATACATGCAGTTGTTACACTGCGGAAAGGGTCTAGCGTATGACTTTTTCATTAGTGATTGGTTGTTTACTGCTGGTTGACGAGTTGGAGGGACTTGATTAATTGGTACAGCAGGGGTAATTACAGCAAAGTTTTGAGATTGAGCCTTCCTCTTCTTGTTATTGGAAAGCTCGGGTTGATCGGTTTTGATGTTTTCGTTAGCAAAGTTTTGAGATTGAGCCTTCCTCTTCTTGTTAGGATTTCCATTGGGTCTTGAATAATAGTTTAAATTAATTAATTTTATTTGGTTTGAATGTCTTGAAATAAACGAATTTATTGAATGTGATTACGTTTAGAATTTAATAAATGTATTTGTATCAATACTCGTAATTGTTTGGTTTATTGTTAAAGTGTGGAAAAACAAATAATTAATTTCATTAATTAATTATGTCAATTAATTAAAGTATTTTAATTATTTAAATGACTAAAAATGTTTTTGGAATGATTTAAATATAAAACTTTTATATTTAATCATGATTTAAACAATAATAAATATTATTTGAATAAATTAAAAGTAGTACCGTGTCGAATAATAATTTAATAAATTAAATTATTATTAAAAGTTTACTTTTGTTTAAATAATTTTGTATTATTTGTAGTTTTATTTATTTAAAACCTTTAATAAAATAGATAAAGTGTTAAAATAAATTTCAGAAAAATAATTTTAGTTGTTTAAAAATTTTAATGTTTGTAAAAACATTTTTATAATTTTTACAAATTTTTCCGGAATTTTTAGAGGCTTAAAAAAAAAGTTTAAAAAAATGTGTAGGTGCCCGGGGTCGAACCCGGGACCTCTTGGAATACATGGAACGCAAGAACCGGTGATCTAAAGGCCTTGGCCATGGTAGTTACCAGTTCCAAATGATTATAAGTATGTCTAACCCGTTTCCCCCAAACCGCGATGAACCCTAGATCGATCCTCACCAAATTGAAACTCAATTCGATATCAATTGCATCTGCAATCATGGGGCTTTCATTCCCCATGTAAAAACGAGTGTATAGATACATTTAACTACTCATATGATGATGGATTGAACATACCCTCTTCGAAGAACAACCCGCGGTTGATGTCGAATCCGTTTGATGTGCAAGAGATGATGATAATCAAATTAAATTGATACGAAGCTTTGGATGATCATATAGACTAAAAGCCCTTTGTTAATTTTGACGATTGAAACCCAGAGATAGGTGTTCGGGTGTGGTGTGTGCCGCGACGAAGGTGATGATCGATGGATGCTCAAACAACGATTATAATCGAATTAAACTTCAGGTAAGCTTCGAATGATGGTATTGATGAAAAGCCCTATGGTAATTTCGATTGAAATTGGTCAGAGATGGGATTTCAAAGAGGTTGCAGGTTCGAAGATCAGGTGTACTCGAATGGTGGTGTTTTTGGTTCGTTTTGAATGAAATTGATTGTGCTAATCGACTTGGTGGGTTTATATGAGTGTTTATGTACGTTTAATTTGATTATTTAACGAGTTTAGTGGCGGATTTGGTGGGTGGTCGGCCGCGAAAAAAAAAGAAAAAGGGGATGGGGATCGGACGGGAATCAGGGGGGTGGGTTGGGTTGTTTCCAGTAATTACAAAATGGTCCCTGTAGTTTTAGTTTTAATGGTTTTGGTTTGAAACTTAGTTTTTTTAAGTTCCATAAATTACACAACACCCCCTGGACTTATAAATTAAACTATTATTGTTATTATTTTTATTATCATTATTATTATTATTATTATTATTAGTATTATTATTATTATTATTATTATTATTGTTATTATTATTATTATTATTATTATTATTATTTTTCACCGAAATATGCGATGTTACAACTTCCCCCGTCTATAGACCATGCACAGCCCAGCTCCGGTCAACGATCCTCAACGGTATTTCCCCTTGCTAACTTTGTTACTTATGATAAATTCTCTTACTCACACAAAGCTTTTTTGTCGGCCATCACTTCCAATGATGAGCCAAAAGATTACAAACAAGTTGTGCAGATTCAAGAGTGGAGAGATGCTATGCAGAAGGAAATAAAGGCTCTTGAAGAAAATGGAACTTGGACCATAGAAGATTTGCCCAATGGGGAACGACCTATAGACTCAAAATGGGTCTACAAAATAAAATATAAGCCCAATGGCGAAACAGAGAGGTACAAGGCGAGGCTAGTTGCAAAGGGCTACACACAAATGGAGGGTGTTGACTACCACGACACGTTCGCGTCGATGGCCAAGTTGGTCACGGTCAGAAGCCTACTCGCTATTGCCATCAAGAAAGAATGGACTATTCACCAACTAGATGTGAATAATGCATTCTTGCATGGTGACTTAAGTGAAGAGGTATATATGCGAATTCCACCCGGTTACGAGAAAGGGGGAGAAACGAAAGTGTGTAGATTGAGAAAATCATTGTATGGTTTGAAACAAGCCTCGAGAAATTGGTACCAAAAGTTTACATCGGCCTTACTCGACCTTGGCTTTAAACAGTCCTATGCAGATCACTCGCTTTTTATCTACAAGAAGGGAGATATTTTCATTTCCGCTCTCATATATGTCGATGACGTGATCATAGTGGGAAAAAACCAAGACAAAATACAAGAAACAAAGAGCTATCTTGATAACAAATTCAGTATCAAGGATCTTGGTCCTCTAAAATACTTCCTTGGAATTGAAGCTGCGCGAATGAAGGATGGGATGGTCTTTAGTCAACGAAAGTACACCCTAGATATCTTGGAAGATAGTGGAATGTTAGGGTGTAAGCCATGTTCTTTTCCTATGGAGCCGAATCAAAAACTAGAGCAAGACAATGGAGAAACTTGTGTGGATGCTAGCAAATACAGGAGACTTGTTGGGAGGTTGTTATACCTCCAAGCCACTAGACCCGATCTCGCATACTCGGTTAACATCTTGAGTCAATTTGTCTCAAACCCAAGGCAAAGACATTGGGATGCTGTTATGAGAGTCCTTCGGTACCTATAAGCCACACCGGGGCAGGGCATCTTCTTCCCTAAAGAAGGAGGAACAGGGCATCTTCTTCCCTAAAGAAGGAGGAACAAACCTGGTCACATACTGCGATGCGGATTGGCTAGGATGTCCCACTACAAGAAGGTCACAAACCAGGTATCTTTTACTCTTGGGGGAGCGCCTATCTCTTGGAAATCTAAGAAACAGTCAGTTGTTTCCCGGTCTTCCGCCGAAGCAGAATACCGAGCTATGGCAACTACCACAAGTGAAATATTATGGATGCGATGGCTACTGAAGCATCTTGAAGCTGAACAGAATGGTCCTACAGCTCTTTACTGTGATAACCAAGCGGCTCGACACATTGCAAATAATCCCGTCTTCCATGAACGGACGAAGCATGTGGAAATGGACTGTTACTTTGTCAAGGAGCGAGTCGAGTCACAAGAGGTCAAACCATTTCATGTCGATACTAAAATGCAGGTGGCCGACCTTTTTACTAAAGCATTGGGATCAAAACAACTCGAGTTCTTACTTGTCAAGCTGGGCATGCGAAATCTACACGCTCTGAGGGGGAGTATTAAATTACTTGATTTACTCTCCTTATTTTCCTCCCAATCACCTTTATTAGTTGGTTCCTTCTTATTTACGATTGATTATGAGCTGTCCACATTTTTAGCACCTAGAATATTGTCTTTCCATTATTTGTATTTTCTTCTTCCTATTAAGGCTTAACCACTTTCAAAATAATATAGAAAACATACAGAAGCATTTTTGCTTTGTTCACCCTCAACAAAACTCCATCTCTCCAAATCATTCACCCTTCGATCAACACCCACCACACACCCCTCTTCCTCTGATAATCCCTCTTCACAATCTCCCTCCAGTTTACAAATCTTCCAACAACTCCCTCAAAAGCTTCAAGAAATCGTCAAACTCTTCCAATCTGTACAAGACCCAAAAGCCAAATACGAGCAGCTGCTATTCTACGGCAAGAATCTCAAACCCCTCGACGCCCAATTCAAAACTGAAGAAAATAAAGTCAAGGGTTGTGTTTCTCAGGTGTGGTTGAGGGCGTATTTCGATGATCTTGATAGGAAAAATGTCATCTTTGAAGCTGATTCTGATGCTTTGATCACCAAAGGGTTGGCTGCTTTACTGGTTGAGGGGCTTTCGGGTGCCTCTGTTGAAGAAATTCTTCGTGTTTCGCCTGAGTTTATTGTGTTGTTGGGGTTGAAACAGAGCTTGTCGCCTTCGAGGAACAATGGGTTCTTGAATATGTTTCAGTTGATGCAGAAGAAGGCGTTGATGTTGTATGTTGATGCTGAGAAAGGAGTGGAATCAAGAAGTGGAAATGCTGAGGACCCTGTTGAGGACCTGAAAGCAGATATCGATTCAGGTTCACGAAGTAATGATTATCAATCGAGTACTAGTTCGGGTGGTGGTGATTTGAATCCGAATGGTTCGGTGTTAGGGAGTAGAGGACTGAGGATTAGGGAGATTTTGAATAAGGAGCTTGATCCTATTGAATTGGAGTTGGAAGATGTTTCGTATCAGCATGCTGGTCATGCGGGTGTTAAGGGTAGCAATGGAGAGACACATTTCAATTTGAGAGTGGTTTCGAAGGAATTTGAAGGCAAGAGTTTGGTTAAGAGACATAGGCTTATTTATTCCCTTTTGGATGATGAGTTGCAGAGTGGATTGCACGCGTTGTCTATCGAGGCAAAGGCGCCTGCTGAAGTTGGTTTATAGGATGATGATGGTATGCCTTTTGGTTTATATTTGTTCTAATTTAGTTGATGTTATAGCTATGGAAGTTTTGTTACCATTTTACCATTGATGCTTGAATATAATGTATGATTTTATTGCTTTATTCAATATGGAAGAATGCATACTTATACATATGTAGATGGTTACTGTCGAGCATGTTACTGTCGAGCATGTTACAAGTTGAATCTTATACATATGTAGATGGTTACTGTCGAGCATGTTACAAGTTGAATATGCAATTTCTCATGTTCTTATTGTTGAACATGGAACCTCATTTTTTTATTGTAATCCGGTCTATCGCCTATTGGTTCTTGCAGGATAAGAACACTGTTGTCACTGGTAGGCTCAATCTTTGATTTATGATTGTTCTATGGATTCATAGCAGATTAACCGTTGAACCACGTTATCCTATGTTTGAATTTCCACTTCCTGCCATCTATGCTGTGTGTGATCATCAATCCTAACGCTTACGGGTCTGTTTTCCATTGTTGATAGAGTGTGAAAGTTATGCAAAGCTTCAAGTCTGAATGCAGAACCATTCAGACTATTTGGAAAGTGAGTAGAATGTTTACATTTGTCTGGTTTTTAGTATATTGAATCTTGGGTATACCCCCCCCCCCCTCCTCTTGTTCTATCTGAAGAAAAAACTAGCCGTTGGTTTTGATTCAAAAATGGTTTCATCTTATGTGTATTGTTTAAGTCAAATAACATCATGTTTACCCTCTGTGGTCCCATATAAAGAATTTGTAAAGCATGACTAGTTTTAAAAAACAAAAGAAGTTTATAAGCTACATTGAACTCGTTGAGGAATGTGATATTGGAATATAGTATTAAGGGATTATAGTATGAGCCCACAGGCTCAATTAAGTTTCTAGAATTCCTTGGGTTCTTTTTAAATTGTAATCTAACTATTCAATAATATTCACTTACTATTTCCATCTTAGATAGTATCAGAGCTTTTGGGTCCTGATTATCTTTCTTTGCCGTGCAACCAACAAAAAAAAAACACACACACACACACAAACCCTTGCCATTGTGTTCAAACCCTATCCCACATCCATTTTTATTTTGTTTCTTTTCTAGTTCCTAGTGTATGTTTTATAAAGCTTTGTTTTCGGTTCAAGGCTCCAGACACTAGTCCTGAATATATTTTTTGACACTTTTGAGTCTCACCACCACCTTCGCCTCCGCCTCCCTCTGATTTGCTGACCACCAAAATCCACCGCTAGAACTCCCTGTCTACCACCCAAAGGCGCACGCATAGCCAATGGCGATACGGCAAAACCACCTTGAGTGCGACAAGGCGCACTAAACCCGGTAAAAACTTGTCTGAAACCGGCAAAAACCTGTTTGTACCAACCAAAAGTAGTTTCAAACGGTGTGAACCAGTTAAAAACCAGTCTGAAACAGATGAAAACAAGTCCTAAGCAGCTAAAAATGGCCTGGACCCACGTGCACCTTGCTTATCTCCGCGTGTTTTTTTTAGCGCCTAGAAGACATGCTCATCCTTTGCGACTTGATCCTTTAACTATCGAGATGTAAGAAGAAGCATTCTGTAAGATTTGTAACAAATTTCACAACTTTCAAATTTTGTAACTATTATACTTTATCACAAAAGTCAAATACACACCTTCTGCAGCATGAAATGAAGATAATGCTTTACACTTTTATGTTCCCCAAGAATCTTGCTTTCGGTTATGGGTAAAGATACCCAAGATATCATTTTCTTTAACAGGCACATCATACATGTAAACTTTTAACTTTTACCTGAAGTAGATTGTGTCTGTACAAAATATAGCTACTGATCTGATGTTGAGGGAAAACTGAACAACTCAGAACAAATACTTAGTTATGTACAGATTTTTTTGGGTTTTTTGTGGGCATATATAGTGCCCAACTGTCAATTATACTTGAGTAATATCGTTGAACTATTAATTCAAAAGTTGAAAAAGAGATGAAAAATAATAATAATGATGATGATGATAATGTTTTCATCTCTTAGTTATGCAGCTTCTTGCCATGAGGAAACCAGATGGTGGACTGCTCATCTGCAACTCGCATCGACTGTGCAACCAGTAAGAGAAATGAAGCAACCCGAAGCTCACTCGCACCCTAAAGGTACCTTTCACACTGTACATAACTTTGTTGCTCAAAACCTGCCTTTGAAGCTCAAGAGCATGGCTCATCGGCAGTGACACCAGGCTCGATATGAAATGAATCTTGACAACACCCGTCTCTCTTTGCCTTTGACTGAACGGTTTGATCGATTGGTTCGCTATCATATTGTTATCAAAATACAGTTCAACAACAGCATACTCGAATCTCACACGCAGTTTCCTATTTGGGTTTGTGAAATTTGCAATAAAAGTGAAATCTCCATTGATGTTCCCAGGTGCATCAAAGTAAATGACATTGAGGCTCGCATGGTTGGTGTCGAACACAGGGTTCTTCGGTTTAACAATGAGGAATATGATCAAGGTTGTGATCCCAAACAGGATTATGAGTATGCTGAATATTAAACATATGATCGCGCAGCACCAAATGGCGGGATCTGTCCTTCTGTGGTTTCTTAACAGCAGCCTGTTTGTTGTTTTGGGAAAACTTTCATTAGCATGCTCTGGTGTTTGTGTCCGTGTTGGTGTCATCATGGTGTGTCTTGAAGGTTTTAAGGGTGTGAAAACACGAGCCAATGGCGACGGGGTGGTGTCTCTAGAGTGCGGGTCTGGAGTGCAGTATAGGGACTGCGGTTCTGGTGGTTTGTGTGGCGGTGGGAGGGGGCGGGGGTGCATCTTTATGGGAGGAAAAACCACCACATGAAGGAATAGAGGGGATGAACACCATGAGTGTTTAAAGAAACAGGAGTTTAAGAAGGTGGGATTAAAGTGAAGTGGAAAGTAAGCTCTTTGAGTGTGGTGGTGGGGCATGTTTAATTTGAATTTGATTTTGAAAATATTAAATCTTGTTGAAAGTATGACTGTATTGACCCTACTGGATCAAGGGTTGAGATTGAATCAAGATTGTGATTCTTGGTGGTTAAGAAATTGGTATGGAGCCAAGGGACAAAGCAAATTATTGGGAGAGAGTGCTTTTATTATATGAAGGTGTATAAAAGTAGAAAAGGTGTTTCCTTTGATTATTGTGTGAAACCATAGATTGTATACAATCGGGTCGGGTTTACCAACATGTGGATATGGTGTTGTTTTCATGTTTTGAACTTTGTCTTTTTTATAGATGTTATATTGGTGTTATATGGAAAGAGTAGAAAAAATGTTCATTTTGTTTATTGTCATAGTAGGGGAAGAATCATCTAACCCTTCTAGAGACAAACCTGACTGTCACCAACATCAAAGCTATGTTATGTTATTGTAGATCTTAAATATCTCAATTATGATGTTTGGCATGGGCTTTCTGAAACTGGTATTGGTTTTGGTATTATTTGTCCCATTGATGGTTCCAGTTAAGTACTCTGAAGGTTTTAATTGGAAATGCTTGGGTGACTTAATTAAGATGTGGATCTATGGCACAATAAAAGATGAACGTGTTATCCAGTTGGATAATGACCTACGTAACATAAAGAAAAGTTTGATTAGATTGCGGGTATCATTCGTCACCTAGTTTTCTTGAAGCTAGATTGATGTTACTTCTTGAAGAACGACTCACATGTCCTTGTCGCTAGCAACCATCTCACAATGATCATTCTTTCATCTCTGGCAGTCCTCAATAGTTAACGTTAACAATCATGCAGGATGGGTTATGATAACACTAATCACATCACGATGGTCCGGCTCACAATCCTAACATGGGTTAATAGATCCTCCCTAACTCGCTCTCAGATACCACCCTCTCCCATGACTATCACTCGTACTCAACCTATGGTCACTAATGGAGCTGTCATGGTTCAATAAAACACAACTTAATTTTGAAGTCTTAAATATCAATAACTACTATGGGCAAGAAATGTAGTCTCCACAAGAAATCTATAGAAAATGCAAAACTTAAGTATTTAGAAAATAAAATACGAAAAGAAAATATGAAAGCAAATATTTTTAAGTTTCGCTTAAAGTTTGAATTAAGTTAAACGGGAACACCTTTTTCAGACGGTTAAACTTTATTGTTTGACACATCCCTGGAGACAACTCGCACATCAGGCATACCACTATGTTTCATCAAATTCTAGAGAAAACGCATAAATACGGTAAATCCCACAAAACCAAGATCGAGCCCATAACCTAAAAGGCCATGAGCTCTATCTTTCATCTTCATACCATTGAACCAAATGACCAATGACAAATGAAAATACTTAAGAAAGTAGTTAACTTGATTGAAGGTTTGAAAACAATAATAAAAAATGTAACCAACACCCCCCCCCCCCCCCTTCACGGAAGCATATGATACGCCAAGTGTGACTTTGTATCTGCTTGTTTTATGAAGTTTATGTCACATATGGTACTCATCGTATGATACGTTGGTACATAACTGGTGCATGTTGTAACTTGGTTTAACTCCGTCTTTTGCATATTTGCACATCCATCTTTTCACTTTGTTCTGATACTTTAATAGAGCTCCCAGCATGTATTTTTGCCTTCAAACACCTTTAAACAGTAAGACACTTAAGTAAACACGTTTCACACTAATAATCATATAAAACCATGAAACTAAACATTATAAAGTATCAAGTAAACACCACGTGATCAATCACTTAAACCTAAAAAGTATTATTAAACAAATCAATAAGCTTAACCTTCGTATCACTTTTAGTTGCTTTGATGTATATGATAGGTTTTACACAAATTCAATGCTTTAATTTATAAAACCATTACTACTTCAACCAACTATACATAATAGACTAATATACCTATCATATTAATAGTATAGAATCAGTAAAAAACTACGTATCAATCTGTGAACACGATAGCTACTAATAATCAATCCTAATCATTGTTTAGTCGGATAATAAAGCAAGATGATGGATGATTAAATGAATATACTAAACACAAATAAAAATGAACAATGTCAATAAGCAAGGATATCACTTAGGTTCGAATCCACTTGGTGAAACAATGATTAAGTATACAGATCATGGTGGTAAATTGGCATTCTTCAACCAAATAATTGTAAGTTTAAATATTACAGAGTGTATGTGTGATAATTTTAAAAGTAGAGTATGTGTAAAGTAGATATTATAAGCGTTTCTTGGTTAAAAATAAATAAATAAATATCCCAGGTAGAAAAGGCTCTCGACAGAGTAGCCAAATTCATATGATCTTTTGGAAATCTAAGAAGTTAGACACTTAACCACTTCTAGCCATTCTATTAAGGAGTGATAAACTTATATTAGTATAATAAACTAGAATGACCCCTGTAGAGACTATCGGTTATCACAACTATACTGGAAATCTAAGTGACAAAACACTTAAACCACATCAAAGTTGGAATAATTACGACAAACTTCAAAGGAGATTCTCCCACTTAACAAAATATGTTCATAAGGGTCATGTTAATGAAACCATATTGAAACAACTGAAAAGAATAATACTCAAACAAGACATAAACAGTTTTATTGCACCCATAGTGAAAACAAAAAAATACTTAACCATGTTTCATAATGTTTTAATCTTTATTCATCATTCTTAGTATAATATAATAAAATTGTAAGTCGTACAACTTATGAATGCATGTTTAAACAAAGGTTTTTCAACATGAATCTTTAAGACACACAATCTTTATAACGTTAATCCACAAGATTAACCACTCACATTCTATGAAGAATGATCATGGATTGAAAACAACATAAACACACCAAAATACATATTGTAAAATCAAAGTTCAACCAAGATTAATCAAACCCGGATAATACAAGGACTAGCCCACTCATGGCCATAATAATCACATTACAAGTGTTTGGTAGTAACAAAATCATTGTAAGATTGCAAGAAATCAAACCTAAAGCAAGACTAAAATGTTGTTAAATTGCATCTTTATTCTTGTGGGTGAATGATGAGCCTTCAAGGACGATAAGCACAACAATATGAAAGGAGAAATCGGGCCGGAACAACGGGTTCTCATCCTTATAAATGTTCCTTTTCCAATATAGGTGGTCTTTATTTATAGGCAGAAAAAACGGTCGTTCATTTTGAAGGTTGGTATATTATTTTTATATAAATAGTAAAAATAGTATGTATTTTTATCTTTGTCATTTAGTATGTATTTTTATCTAAACATATTGTAAATAAAAGTAAACAAATACTTAGATAATTATGAACTTTTTAAGAATAAATAATTAGCTAAATTATATTTTATTTTTATATAAATAGTGAAAAGGTTATTTTAATTGAAAAAGAAAAAGCTCACAACCGGGCTTAGGAATAGCAGTCTTGTCTGGGCTTGAAACCTTGTTTCAGGCCTGCTTAATCCGAGTGTTCCAAAACGCACAATTTATTAAAATGGTTGACCTTTTTTTTATATTTTTAAGTTCTCTGCCTTTTAATATTTGTAGTAACTTAATAGTACGAATATATAACATGAATAATAATATAGTATGGTTTACGCTAAATATACACCACATCCTTTTGTTTTTACTAAATGTACACTCCTCTTTTTACATATATGTTATACGTTTGTATACATATGTTATACTCATGTATGCATCAAATGTAATCATGTCAATAAAAGGATATAACAAATATATAGAGAGGCGTATCTAGTAAATATCTTATAACATATTGATAGTAAAAAAAAGTGTAAGACGATCGAGTATGATAGTTAAGACCATCATGTATACATCAAATGTAATCATGTCATTGAATAGTCTCGCATATGCATTCTTCCTTTTTCGTCTTCGTTGTTGAGCAATGCCACAACCCAGTGAGGATACCACTAGCGGCGTGATGTCCTAGTGTGGCACCATCCTTCCACCTCATTCCGCAAGGTGACAAGTTGAATACAACGGGTGATCTAAAAATTGATGAAAACTATGTTAGAGAGCGTTATAAATTATTACATAACAATTTAACAAAGCTGATAAGAAACAGTAAAATAGTATAGAAAAATGGTTTTACAATACATTCACAATTTAATATTTCATGACATAATATTGTTGTCACTTAAAAGTTTTATATACAATAGTAAAAAACTCTAGATATTATTTTAGTTATTTAATATTTTCAATAAAAGGTAACTACTATATTTTCTTAAATATAGAAATAATATAATATACACAATCTTTTTACTCTAATAAAAGAGTAACTTGAGATGTCACATGACAGCACCACAATCATCATCAATTCCTCACTAAAATCTTCTCGACTCACTCTACTCTTAAATAATTATATACTAATAAGATTATCTAAATTTCGTTTTCATTTAATAAATTAAAAAGAGATCTATTTATTAATATTATTTTTAAATAAATAAATGTTTTATAAAACAATTAATTTTTCTAATGAATATAACTTTTTTTAAAAATACGAAATATTTTAGAATTGAAACTTTTAAAAATTCATTTTTCAAAACAAAAAATAATTAAATTTGGGAGTTATAATAAGGAAATTTTTAAAAATGACATTTTTATACGGTTTGTTTTAAAACAAATTTTTTTACTTTTTTTGGAAAAAATTTAAAACAAAATTTTAAAAAGTTGATATCATTGTTTTATTAGTTATAGTCGGTCATACCATATCTTAGAATATTATTTTATAATTAATAAATTTTATTATATTAATATTTTATTTATTCAACCCGTGTAATACACAGGTGTACTAAAACTAGTTTATTAATATTCACTCAGAATGAATATCACATTTCATAGGAAATCCACCCTTTATTTTTTAAGTTATCTATCACTCTCATAATGTTTCCATAAGAAAAATACAAATTTCAAATAATTGTTATATATCTTTTACCCGTATTTTGATTTAGAAGAAAATGACAACAAACTTTCAATTTATTGATGTGATTTACTTTATTTCGCTTTAATCTTTAATTATAGAAGTTTTATTGTTTACTTCCCATTTATTTATTTAAAAATACAAATTATGATTTTATTAATGATGAAATAATGATAATAATATACTTGTATTATTTTTCGACAACGGGAGCATGTTCGTCATATATAGTAGATGTATAGTGGAGGAGGTTAATTACATTTTACATAGACCGTATAGAATTGAAAATAGAAGCATGATTATAAAATGTCGAGTAGAGATGAATCACTTATTAACCATTACACAATTTCTTAAAGGTTATTTTAAAAAATAACCTCATTCTTCTCTACAAAGTTATTTTAAAATCTTGTTTCTACATTCAAACTAGACGAACATCAAACTAACACTATATGATTCAATTCTGATTTCTAACATTTTTATATTTTAATTTGATTTATATTCAAGCTATATCAGTTTGCACGACTTTAAACGAGAATAGTACAATTAAATTATAATAGGTGGCATGTAACCTTTCTTTTTCTCTAAAGGAATTGTGGCTTCTAAGTTGTTTCATGTTACCTGTTCTAAAAGGAAACGAAAGGAGCTTACACATGTCACTAAATTTCTCATAAAATATCTCCACGTCGCGTGTTTAAAAACGATCCTTAGTCATCATGATTTGGTAAACATCATGATTTGGTAAACATCCTTAGTGACTCACTGACAACGATCTAATGGTAAAGATGTATGTCCATCATCCAACTGGAGTTAGGTTCAAACCTTACTTTAGACGTGAAATAAATTTGTGGTCTAATAACTTACAAACCGGATAGACCCAATACAAAGAAGGGTAAAACAATGGTTGAGGAGCTCTAAAAATATGGCTCCACAAATTTTAAATATTTTTACATACATATTAAAAATGATTTTGAACCTAAGTTTTTTTAACTACCTGAAGCATAAAACATTGATGACACATGACAGGCTAGAGACAATCAAGATCGGAAAGGGGTGAATTAGTGGGTAATCAATCCATGAACTTAGGAGATTAAACAACAATTAGCTATGGCCTTTCTCGAACCCAATCATTAATCTGGCTATAATTAATTCAATTACACATTCTATGTTTACTACTTTACATATAGACTTGTGAGTTGCAAGATCCATTTACACCTATTGATTGTTGTTGGATGTTTTGCTTAGTTGATCGGTCTGTTAATTGATTTCTTTTCTCTTGTACGATAAATCTATCTCGTTTTGATCATTGATCATATAATTAAGATGCAAAAGGTAATTAAGATTTTACCCTTTTAACTCTTTAAATTTAACATAAAAAGAAAATCTCATAATTCTAAAAATGTATAAGTAAAAGATCTAAGAGCATTCCCAATCCATCCCTTATCTCCATCCTCATCCTTAAATGTTGGACAAAATCATCAAAACACACACTCCATCTCATTCCCCCATCCCTATACTCCATCCTATGGTGTTTATGGGATTAGAACGGATTATTCGGTTTATTCGGATTGGATTATTTGGATTTGAAAATTTTATGCCCCTATTTGAAACTCTATCCGATTCACATAAGGGATATCTCTATCCGTGTAACATCCTGTATTTTTCATTTTATTTATGCCATTTTATAGCATCATTAGTAAATTTTTATATATATATAAAAATATATATATATATAATAACAATAATAATAATAGATAATAATAATAATAATAACAAAAATAATAATAATAATAATAATAATAATAATAGTAATAATAATAATATTAATAATAATAATAATAATAATAATAATAATAATAATAAAGTCCAGGGGGTATTTTTGTCAATTTCAAAACTTTAAAAGAAGTTTTCCACCTGAAATAATAATAATCAAAAGTTGAGGGACCATTTGGTAAATATTCAAAACAAAACTGCTTTCTCTCTCCCCGTTTTTCCGGCGACAATCGGCCGGAGCTCCGGCCGAGCTCCGGCAAGCTTCAAAACACCGTTTTAAGACCAATTTGACCCCAAATTAAACCCTCAACATTCTCGGCCCCATGTTTCGAACTCGAGACTCAATTCAATTTGAGTTTCCCGCTCGTGTAAACCTTCCAAATCAAACCGAGGCTAACCGTGATGAATTCCGAATCAAATCCCGTCCAAATACACAAATTCAATCAAATTAATTATTTCTAAACTTAATACGTGTCTTAAACAATCAATCAATCAATTATAATTACACAATTACAGCTCGAATCACTCAAATTTGGTAAACGAGAACGCGGTTTCAAAATCAAACGTGTTAAGCTCGAATTCATGAAATCAAAGCTATATATTAAGGGCTTTCGGTTCATTGTGAAGTTCCTGAACTCATTAAACTCTCAATTCACCATAAATCCTCTCGAATCAAAAAGCCCCAAATTCAAGAACACCCGAACCTAATCGA
Organism: Flaveria linearis; assembly: GCA_024085815.1. Taxonomy (NCBI): domain Eukaryota; kingdom Viridiplantae; phylum Streptophyta; class Magnoliopsida; order Asterales; family Asteraceae; genus Flaveria; species Flaveria linearis. The sequence continues at coordinate 87,420,524 of CM044004.1, forward strand.
ACCCGAAACCCTTTCAATACCTCATCAAACAGGTAATTAAGACCTGATTTCTACTCGTTTTCGTTCAAGGAACAAAAGCCCTATGATGATTTAGGTGATTAACACCGAATCGAGGGTCAATTTTGGCTTTGAACAAAACTAGGGTTTATTCGAAATAGGGGTAAACCAAGGGCTATGTTTAAATTTAAAACAAACCAATGTGAACCAGGCCACGGCCCTGGTTCACTGGTCTCTGAGCTCCACTCCACAAGGGAGCCCCGGGTTCGACCCCGGGCAGCCCCCTCCCCTGTTTTCTTTTTTTCGATTTTTTTTCTTTTCTTTATTTCTTTTTAATTATTAAACCTTTTTAAATTCTGAAAATTTCTAAAATTAATTTCATAAAATGCAGATTATTTTGTTTACGTTTGTTTAATTAATTTGGGACTAAAATAATTTTTATAAAATACTTTTGTATTTATAAATACATTATTTTAGTTTTAAAAATACAAAAGAAATGAGTAAACATAATACTTGTATATGTATATATATATTTTTAAGTAATTAAATGGTTTAGTTATTTATACCTATATATATATATATATTTATATATTGATCTTTTAGTAATTAAATCACTTATTATGATTATACAATGTTATAATTGTTTAGTATATATATTTATATATATATAATTAAACAATTTAATTATTTAGTTACTTATATATATATATATATATATATATATATATATTTATACATAGTTCTTTTAATAGCTAAATCATTTATATTGATTTTTTAGTATATATATTTATATGTATATTCAAACAATTAAATTGTTTGATTACTTATACCTATAAATATATATATTTGTATATAGTCCCTTATAATAGTTAAATAACTTATTATAATTATTATATACAATCCTTAAAAATCGGTTCAACATACAATTTAATCAAGTTTTATTTATTATTTCTCTTACGCGCTAACAATTGATTATACCAAGTATAGTCCATTCGTTCCATTTAACCGATCACGTTATTAACATGTAATAAATACGGATAATTATTAGACCTACAATTAATCATCAAACAAATTATAACGCGCTACTTTATTTCGTTTAGGTGCGTTGTGACGTTTGTGTTGGAAATCTTATTCGTGGTTATTCTTATTACATCTACAAGTCTCCTTTATTAAACACGTGAGTTCTTATGCCCCGCTTTACGATTATTTCACATCTTTCGGGGTGAAACATGTTGCTTATACAAACTTACACATACACGTTTTGATACTTATTACACACGTGCAATTCTTACATAGTCGTGGTTGTTTGGATATGTTTAGTATTATATGAGATGTGACATACGTGTGCAATCATTAACTATTGCTAGCCTAGCGAAGTCTTAGATCTTTGGGCCTGACAAGCCTATTTGGTGCTAAAGTCGATGTATTGCCGACTCCTAGGAGCCGTATGCTTGTGCACTAGGGAACCAAATACACTTAGCTAATCATGCTTATTCATATTATTCAGTCGAGGCTTGATTGTAACTATGCATGTTCTATATACTTGCTATCTTGTGACCATTGACTAGAATTGCCACATTTTGTATACTTATTGTATTTAAAACCATGAGAATTCACCAACTAGTTAGTTGACTTTATTTTCAACATGTTTCAGGTAATGTGCAAGCTTAGCGATGATTGAAGGAATGCATAAACCTAGATCATGGACCTAGGCTTAATAAAGACGATTGAATTCTTGTTTTTGTTTAATTTATTTTGAGACATTGATGTATGTGGTGATTGAAAACAATTGATTAATGGCATTTTATACTTTAACATAGCGTTATGTGGCTGTGAACAATCTTAACCCTCACACCTCGACGTTTCCGCCGTCAAGGTTGGGGTGTGACAGATTGGTATCAGAGCCCATAACTATAGGGATTTAGGTTATTAGAAATGGTGACCTAGGCTATAGTTTATGCATGATCCTTATAGAATAGTATTCTTATGAATACATACTTATTGTTTGCATGCTGCCTAACGCTATGCCTTATTATGTGCAATGTGATGCCTTAGCATAGGTGCCTTTCTACATGATTACATATTGTTACCCGTCTCCCCTAGACTTATCTTAAACGTTAATTCTCCCCGACAGTTACTATTTCTTAAACTTATTCTCATCTCCAAGTAGAATCTATTGATAGGGATTCTTTAGACTTTATGTCTAATCTTGTAAATATCCCATCAAGATTTTTGATTTCATAAACCAAAGAACTAGTGTGATACATAGACACCTGTATTCTGGATTTTCTGGCAAAAGGCCCTCGGGCTAAGGCAAGCGTATACGTATAAATCTCATTGAGGGAACCGTTACGCTACCTGGGGATTTCCGGGATGAGTGATAAACTATGACCAACATACACGAGTTTCTGAGGTGAATGGGTCAATTCATCTTGACGTGTCAACGTTTCCAAATGGTGATGCGTCACCAAATGGAATCATTCCGTATGATTCATGATTCTTACCTTAATTGCCCATCCTTATTATCCTTTTAACCGATCCTAACCCAATTTGTATTTTTCCAGCATGTCTCGTTTCCACGGAAACCGAGGAAGATCCGGCCGTAAGCTTGCTGCCATGATTGCCCGGCAAATGGCTGCGGTCATCCCGAACATGGTGGCTGAACTCAGCAGCACTATGATCGCAAACGTCACGAACAATAGCAATGGTCAAGGGGAGAATAGTGCAAACCAACGGCGTAACACCCAGTCTTGCACCTTCAAGCATTTCAGTTCATGCAAGCCTCCCAGTTATAGTGGCAAGGAAGGTGCCACCGGTCTCTTAGAGTGGTTTGAAGGGATGGAGAACACCTTCGTCAACTGTGAGTGCCCCGAAGCACTCAAAGTAAGGTATGCCACCAGTATGCTACAGCAACGGGCCTTAACATGGTGGAACAGTGAAAAGAGGAACCGTGGCCCCGATGCAATCTTGGCTTTAACTTGGGAGGAATTCAAAAACATAGCCATAGCCAAGTTTTGCCCGAGGAGTGAAATCCAGAAACTGGAGGAGGAATTCTGGAATTTGAAACAGGATGGCGGGAACCATCTGGCGTATTCTACCCGTCATCATGAACTAAGCATACTGCTGCCACACATGGTGGATACTGTCTCCCGAAACGTGGAAAAATTTATTAAGGGTGTACCGCCTCAGATTCAGGATGCCGTTGTGGGTAGCCGGCCCGCAACCTTGGAAGAAGCTATCACCATCACTGCCCAATTGACGGAGAACCACATCCGAGCGGGCACCATGTCTGCAAAGGGTGCCAAGAAGACTGAGAAGACGACCCCCGAGGAGGTCAAGGAGGTCAAGCCTGATAACAAGAAACGGAAGTTTGTACCGGCACGGAACTACGCCGTGGCTGCTCCTAAACCGCCCCAAAGACAGTGTACTACCGGGGCTACACCGGCAGCACAAGTGCCCGTGGCAAGGGCTTATGCGGGCCCTCTACCTATGTGTAACACGTGTAGGTATCACCATCCGGGCAATCTTCCGTGTCGCATCTGCACACTATGTGGCAAGTACGGGCACCTTGTGGCAACGTGTCACCGAGCATTGGGAAACGCAGTGACGGAACCAAATCGGGTCTGCTACAACTGTGGAGAACCAGGTCACTACCGACCCCAGTGCCCTCGTCTTGTGGGCAATGTTCTACAAGCTCGTGGACGTGCTTTCAACATCAACGCGAACCAAGCCCAGGCGAACAACGAGGTGGTGAACGGTACGTAAAAATTGCAACCCTATCCCCATAGAATTTCTCTTAAAATTCCTTACTTATGTCCTTAAGTGCCTTTAAAACCTATACAGGTATGTTTCTTATTAATGACACCTATGCATACGTATTATTTGATTCGGGCGCCGATAGAAGTTTCGTTTCCTTAGAGTTCGAGCCGACACTTTCTAAACCTCGCTCAAATCTAGAGAGACCTCTCACCGTCGAAGTTGCTGATGGGGAACCCATCACTGTCGACGTGGTTATCCGCGATTGTCTATTGTGCCTCGACAACCATAAATTTCTTATCGACCTTATTCCAATGAAGCTTGGAAGTTTCGACGTTATTATTGGCATGGATTGGTTATCCAAGAACCATGCCGAGATCATCTGCTTCGAGAAGTGTATTCGCATGCCCTTACCCTCCGGTGACACGATGAAGGTGTTCGGTGAACGGCCCTCCAAAGGACTCAAGCTTATGTCATGTACTAAGGCTCAGAAGTGCCTAAGTAAGAGTTATCCGGCATTCTTGGCATATGTAGTCAACACCAAAACCAAGGAGAAGGAACTCAAAGATGTTCCAGTCGTACGAGAATTCCCTGAGGTCTTTCCCGATGATCTTAGCGGGTTACCTCCCGTACGCGAAGTAGAATTTAAAATCGACTTGATTCCGGGAGCAAGCCCCGCGGCTAAATCACCTTACCGACTCGCACCATCGGAAATGCAAGAACTCTCTAGCCAACTCCAGGAATTATCCGAGAAGGGGTTTATCCGCCCTAGTTCTTCTCCTTGGGGTGCACCTGTCTTATTTGTGAAGAAGAAAGATGGGTCTTTCCGCATGTGTATCGATTACCGGGAGCTCAACAAGTTGACTATCAAGAACCGGTATCCTCTTCCTCGTATCGACGATCTTTTCGACCAACTTCAAGGAGCTGCAATCTTTTCAAAAATCGACTTGCGTTCGGGTTATCACCAACTGCGAGTCCACGACGACGATATCCCAAAGACTGCATTCCGCACCCGGTATGGGCATTACGAGTTCATGGTTATGCCTTTCGGCTTAACCAATGCTCCAGCGGTCTTCATGGATCTTATGAATCGGGTGTGCAAGCCATACCTAGACAAGTTCGTCATCGTTTTCATTGACGACATTCTTATTTATTCCAAGTCTCGCTCCGATCATGAACTTCATCTCCGTCAAATCCTCGAACTGTTGAAGAAGGAACAACTGTACGCGAAATTCTCGAAATGTGAGTTTTGGCTTGAAGAAGTACAGTTCTTAGGGCACGTTGTGAATAGTCAAGGAATTCACAGTTCTTAGGGCACGTTGTGAATAGTCAAGGAATTCACGTCGACCCTGCGAAGGTTGAAGCCGTAAAGAATTGGAGTGCTCCCACAACTCCGACGGAAGTTCGATCGTTTCTTGGTCTAGCCGGGTATTACCGGCGATTTATTGCCAACTTCTCAAAAATCGCAAAGCCACTCACGTCCTTGACTCAAAAGAACAAGCCTTTCGAGTGGAAAGCCGAGCAAGAAGAGGCGTTTGAGACATTGAAGCACAAGTTGTGCAATGCTCCTATTCTGACGCTACCGGATGGAAATGACGACTTCACGGTATACTGCGACGCGTCGAAGCAAGGCCTTGGTTGTGTTCTCATGCAACGGGGAAAGGTCATCGCATATGCCTCGAGACAATTGAAGGTTCACGAGGTAAATTATACGGCGCACGATCTCGAGCTCGGAGCGGTGGTCTTTGCTTTGAAAATCTGGAGACACTATCTATACGGCACGCAATGTATAGTCTACACGGAACACAAGAGCCTCCAACACGTCTTCAACCAGAAGGACCTCAATATGAGGCAACGTCGTTGGGTGGAACTAATTAGCGACTACGATTGTGATATCCGCTACCATCCCGGCAAGGCAAATGTCGTAGCCGATGCATTGAGTCGAAAGACGCATCAAAAGATGGTTTCCGTTCAAGAGATTCGCGACCGACGCCAATGGTTCAATACATTGGGAGAGTTTGATACCGAAGTCCGACTCGATGTCAACAATGCTACGGTGTTATTGCAGAACTTAAGGATCGATTGTGACATCGAAGCGAGTATTCGAGAAGCACAGCAAGCGGTGCAAACCGAAGGGAGTATGAAGGAAGAGCTCGAGCCAAATCTCTTAGCCCAATTAGAAACCGGAGCCAATGGGCTAATGTATTTCGCAAACCGAATCTGGATCCCCAAACGCAATAACCTTCGGGCTTCTATCATGAACGAAGCACATCGGACTCGTTATTCTATTCACCCGGGCTCCGATAAAATGTACATGGACTTACGGAGTCAATATTGGTGGCCCGGAATGAAACGAGACATAGCAACCTATGTTGCTAAGTGCCTTACATGCACGAAGGTTAAAGCGGAACATCAACGTCCAAGTGGATTACTTGAACAACCCGAAATTCCCATGTGGAAGTGGGAACATATATCCATGGACTTCATAACCAAGTTACCTCGGACATCTCGCGGGCATGATAGCATATGGGTAATCGTCGACCGATTGACTAAGTCGGCACATTTCATACCCATACGCGACACATATAAGACATCAAGGTTAGCCCGGATTTACATCGACGAGATCGTAAGCCGTCATGGTGTGCCTCTTCACATTATATCCGACCGAGACGCTCGATTCACTTCTCACTTTTGGTCTACTATGCAAGAACTTCTGGGTACACAATTGGATTTAAGCACGGCTTACCATCCCCAAACCGATGGCCAAACCGAGCGAACGATCCAAACCCTGGAAGACCTGTTACGTCTCTGTGTCCTTGATTTTGGTGGCGACTGGGATACGCACCTACCGCTCGCAGAATTCTCCTACAACAACAGTTACCACTCAAGCATCCAAATGGCACCGTTCGAAGCACTTTACAGTCGTAAGTGTCGTTCATCGATCTGCTGGACCGACGTTGGCGAGAATCTTATTACCGGTCCCGAGCTCATACAAGAGACGACCGATAAAGTCGCTATCATCCGCAAGAACCTGGAAGTGGCAAGGAGTCGACAGAAAAGCTACGCTGATAAACGTCGAAAGCCACTGGAATTCCAAGTTGGGGAGATGGTCCTTCTCAAGGTCTCACCGTGGAAGGGTGTGGTTCGCTTTGGAAGGAAGGGCAAGTTAGCTCCAAGGTTTGTAGGGCCTTTCAAGGTTCAGAAAAGAATCGGGAAAGTGGCCTACAAACTAGAACTACCCTCCGACCTTAGTGGAATTTACCCTGTCTTCCACGTCTCGAATCTGAGGAAGTGTCTGGCCGACGATAATTTGCATGTGCCATTGGAAGACATTCAGATCGACGAATCACTACACTTCGTTGAAAAACCCGTCGAAATCATGGATCGCATTATGAAGAAGACTAGGACCTCTACGACCCCAATTGTAAAGGTTCGATGGGAGAACAAACGAGGAGCGGAATTCACTTGGGAGCGTGAAGAAAATATGAAGAAGACTTACCCTTACTTATTCTTGTAACCCTTTTTGATTCTTAATTTCGGGACGAAATTCTTTTAAGTTGGGGAGACTGTAACATCCTGTATTTTCATTTTATTTATGCCATTTTATAGCATCATTAGTAAATTTTTATATATATAAAAAAAATATATATATATAATAACAATAATAATAATAGATAATAATAATAATAATAATAAAAATAAAATAATAATAACAATAATAATAATAATAATAATAATAATAATAATAGTAATAATAATAATATTAATAATAATAATAATAATAATAATAATAATAATAATAAAGTCCAGGGGTTATTTTTGTCAATTTCAAAACTTTAAAAGAAGTTTTCCACCTGAAATAATAATAATCAAAAGTTGAGGGATCATTTGGTAAATATTCAAAACAAAACTGCTTTCTCTCTCCCCGTTTTTCCGGCGACAATCGGCCGGAGCTCCGGCCGAGCTCCGGCAAGCTTCAAAACACCGTTTTAAGACCAATTTGACCCCAAATTAAACCCTCAACATTCTCGGCCCCATGTTTCGAACTCGAGACTCAATCCAATTTGAGTTTCCCGCTCGTGTAAACCTTCCAAATCAAACCGAGGCTAACCGTGATGAATTCCGAATCAAATCCCGTCCAAATACACAAATTCAATCAAATTAATTATTTCTAAACTTAATACGCGTCTTAAACAATCAATCAATCAATTATAATTACACAATTACAGCTCGAATCACTCAAATTTGGTAAACGAGAACGCGGTTTCAAAATCAAACGTGTTAAGCTCGAATTCATGAAATCAAAGCTATATATTAAGGGCTTTCGGTTCATTGTGAAGTTCCTGAACTCATTAAACTCTCAATTCACCATAAATCCTCTCGAATCAAAAAGCCCCAAATTCAAGAACACCCGAACCTAATCGAACCCGAAACCCTTTCAATACCTCATCAAACAGGTAATTAAGACCTGATTTCTACTCGTTTTCGTTCAAGGAACAAAAGCCCTATGATGATTTAGGTGATTAACACCGAATCGAGGGTCAATTTTGGCTTTGAACAAAACTAGGGTTTATTCGAAATAGGGGTAAACCAAGGGCTATGTTTAAATTTAAAACAAACCAATGTGAACCAGGCCACGGCCCTGGTTCACTGGTCTCTGAGCTCCACTCCACAAGGGAGCCCCGGGTTCGACCCCGGGCAGCCCCCTCCCCTGTTTTCTTTTTTTCGATTTTTTTTCTTTTCTTTATTTCTTTTTAATTATTAAACCTTTTTAAATTCTGAAAATTTCTAAAATTAATTTCATAAAATGCAGATTATTTTGTTTACGTTTGTTTAATTAATTTGGGACTAAAATAATTTTTATAAAATACTTTTGTATTTATAAATACATTATTTTAGTTTTAAAAATACAAAAGAAATGAGTAAACATAATACTTGTATATGTATATATATATTTTTAAGTAATTAAATGGTTTAGTTATTTATACCTATATATATATATATATTTATATATTGATCTTTTAGTAATTAAATCACTTATTATGATTATACAATGTTATAATTGTTTAGTATATATATTTATATATATATAATTAAACAATTTAATTGTTTAGTTACTTATATATATATATATATATATATATATATATATATATTTATTTATACATAGTTCTTTTAATAGCTAAATCATTTATATTGATTTTTTAGTATATATATTTATATGTATATTCAAACAATTAAATTGTTTGATTACTTATACCTATAAATATATATATATTTGTATATAGTCCCTTATAATAGTTAAATAACTTATTATAATTATTATATACAATCCTTAAAAATCGGTTCAACATACAATTTAATCAAGTTTTATTTATTATTTCTCTTACGCGCTAACAATTGATTATACCAAGTATAGTCCATTCGTTCCATTTAACCGATCACGTTATTAACATGTAATAAATACGGATAATTATTAGACCTACAATTAATCATCAAACAAATTATAACGCGCTACTTTATTTCGTTTAGGTGCGTTGTGACGTTTGTGTTGGAAATCTTATTCGTGGTTATTCTTATTACATCTACAAGTCTCCTTTATTAAACACGTGAGTTCTTATGCCCCGCTTTACGATTATTTCACATCTTTCGGGGTGAAACATGTTGCTTATACAAACTTACACATACACGTTTTGATACTTATTACACACGTGCAATTCTTACATAGTCGTGGTTGTTTGGATATGTTTAGTATTATATGAGATGTGACATACGTGTGCAATCATTAACTATTGCTAGCCTAGCGAAGTCTTAGATCTTTGGGCCTGACAAGCCTATTTGGTGCTAAAGTCGATGTATTGCCGACTCCTAGGAGCCGTATGCTTGTGCACTAGGGAACCAAATACACTTAGCTAATCATGCTTATTCATATTATTCAGTCGAGGCTTGATTGTAACTATGCATGTTCTATATACTTGCTATCTTGTGACCATTGACTAGAATTGCCACATTTTGTATACTTATTGTATTTAAAACCATGAGAATTCACCAACTAGTTAGTTGACTTTATTTTCAACATGTTTCAGGTAATGTGCAAGCTTAGCGATGATTGAAGGAATGCATAAACCTAGATCATGGACCTAGGCTTAATAAAGACGATTGAATTCTTGTTTTTGTTTAATTTATTTTGAGACATTGATGTATGTGGTGATTGAAAACAATTGATTAATGGCATTTTATACTTTAACATAGCGTTATGTGGCTGTGAACAATCTTAACCCTCACACCTCGACGTTTCCGCCGTCAAGGTTGGGGTGTGACAATCCGGACCAACTCTTTCCATAATCCATTTGGATTGGATTCAAATAAAATTCGAATAATCCAAATAAAATCTGAATAAACCAAATAACAATGTTTCTCATTTTTTGTTCCTATTTTTGGCTAGTTTTTCATTCCTAACATTTTAATAGTATAGAATCATAATTAAAACATATAAAACAAAAAAAAATATAAATTAGTCTTAAACACAAATTCAACGTTCAAACATAAATGACTAATTATTTAATACTGCAAGTTCAAAAATTCTATTTTAGAAAAACAATAACTTACCGTGTAGTTGTGTAGGATTGGAGGACTGAAAGATGTCAAGACTATTGAGTATTGAGCTAAAAAATAATAGGTAGTTGGATAATAAGTATGAGGATAGAAACATAATGGGATTCTTTTTCGGTTTAATTGGATATCTGAATAATTCAAATAACACGAATAAAAAAATTTGATATCTGAAACCCGATTTGAAATCCGAATAAGGAATTCAGATTCGGATCTCATGCGATTTAAATAAGGATTCAGATCCGTTTTCTTGGTTTTGGATACGAATCGGATTACGGCTTTTTTGAATTTAAGTTTCCTTTAACACCCCTACCCCATATTTATATTTTTAAGAGAAACAACCTCATCCTCCGGATATAAGTACTCATTATTCACCCCATATATTTTTAAATATTGTTATAAGCCTATGTAGCGGAAAAAAAGAGAATAATATTAAAAACATAAAATAATATTATTTCAGTGAGATATAAATATATATGAGAAATGGGATGTATGAGGTTTTAAAAAATAATCAAAAGATTTATAATTTTATTTTGTAAAATTATACCGATGAAAATGAGGAACGGACTGTGAGTGCTCTAAGCCATCATGCTTGCAAACCTATTAATCCTTTATCCCGATTAAATTTAAAAAGTAAGTATCTCGTTTACAAAAAGAAAATGATATCTTAATTGTGTTTTGGTCATACGTCCGTGTACTTAGATTATTTTAAACTTTTAAAAATAATGTAATCATCATATATAATATTTGAAATAACTATTTACAAAAGCTAAATCAATCATTGATTTGATTGTTTAAAGACTATTAACCATATTCTATAAAATCAACTACGAAATTGAGAAGATATTTTATGATTACAAAATTATTAAAATGATATATAGACTTCGAGTAATCCACAATTCAACCATAGTATTAGAAAAGATTCAAAAACCTCCCCTACACTTTTCATTTTTCCATAAACCACCAACATCTTTTACTTTTCCTTGGTAGATTGGTTTTAAGAGATACTTTGCTTCTAATTACTAGAACAAAATGGGCATGTTTCTTTCTTTGCAACCACGTTCGAGCAAGGTTTGTAACTTTGTATCTAGACTTAATTTATTCTAAAAACTTAATTATTATTTAATACCCAAAATGTATTATAATAAAATAGAAGCAAAATCAATGTCATTAATAAGAAACAAGCAAACAAATTTATTACAAATAACTACAAAGTTATACAAATGATATAGTATTACTATAGTACTTTCACCGTTAATGACCTTGAATAACTCAACTAGAATGATCTTATATAGTTATATTCACAAATGGTTTTCAAATTACACACAAAGTTTTAACATTTCAATCATTAAATAAATAAAATTATTTCATGTATCTATTTTATGGTTACATATCATTGTACATGTTTTGATTGTAGAAACCTAACCTACATTAGATTTTATTTATACATTCGTCTATATTAAGTGTCTATTTTTATCATGCATCAACTTTTTAGTTATCTACTTTAACTAGAAAATCCAGGGCGGGTGTATATATTCTAAAGGCATTTTCAAACACGCAAATATGAGAAATTTACTAATATATTCTAGAATAATAAAGTTAATATCTTACTTAGCAGAAACCCTTATCATAATACAAAATAAGCCTTCTAGAATTAATGTGATACACATTACTAGTTTAATAAAAAAATTTATATGAAGGTCTCAGATTCAAATTTAATTTCTACCAGTTTTCTAGTGTAAGAATACACATACCGGACTCAAGCAAGATTTTACCTTATTTGATTTTTTATTTTACGATTTTACCTTATCTTTTTTTGAACGACCAACGAATAACCTTTAAGCCCGGTCACCAGACTAAACCCATTGACGAAAAGTCATCCACGTATGCGAACACAAACAGCGTTGATGACCCGGCTCACCTACCATTCCTAGGGAAACCCACCGCTTAAATGTCCACTATAATAAAACTCTTGGTCCACTTGAAACATATTACACCTAATAAAACGCCAAACCATGATCTCTAACTTTAAAAAATTATAGAGTGACTCCTAAACCGGTTTTACCTTATCTGAGTAACAAACTCTTGTTACAAAAATAAAGATATTATTATCGTATAGAAGTAGATTTTCATTGGTAGGGGGCAACCAAAATCTCAAAATGCCTTTAAAATGGCAGAATCAATGAGCATCGTCAACACACCAACCCCTAAATCATTCGTTACTCCTCTTTTCTCCCACCATTGTCTGCAACTGCAACTACATCTAACACCCACTTCAAAACATACCCATCAATGGCGTAACAATTTGACGATGGAAATTACAGACACAGTGAGCTTGAAAGTGTGTGTTTTTACATGAACAAGAGCCTAAACCCTAGACGACAACCTGAGGAACCACGGGGAGTCGCCGGTGATCGGAATATTCGATTGCTTCCATGAACTCACGACGGCGTTTAGGATGACTGACAACGCTTATCGTGTTGACACCACCTCTCGTCTCGCTCAATGGCGTATCGACAATTTGGCTTCTTGCAGTACCTACCGGAGATCCGATCCCTTCAAGATCGGAAGATGGAACTGGTGAGAATCGAAATTGGTTTGTTCCCACATCGAAATCTGTGATTGTTTGGTGATTTCGATCGTTTGGAGCAATTGTTGGTGTGAATCTTGAAATTTGTGTTTTTAATGTTTGATTTTGTTGATGAATTGAAGGCGATTGGTGCTGGAGAAGAATCGTAATTTGTTCATTAAATTGTACCCTGAATTGTCGAGCGCAAATAAAGATAGCCCTCCGATTGCTTCTTTCATTATTCGGGTTGTTTCTTCATATGGAGGTCGTAAGGCCTTAGTTCATCCAGGTATTTTGACTTTTAAGTTCTGTTTTTTGACTTCTGATAAGTCAATTTTATGATCTAGTATCATTTGTTGGTAGTTATGGTTGTTTTGTTAGTAGTAATTGAAGCATTTTTTGGGAGTTGAATTGGCTTGATTGGTGAATTTGATAACTATGTTTGTATGTGATTGCAGAAGTTAGAGATAAGCAGATGAAAAGCAGTGAGGATTTTGTTTGGGCGCTTGAGGTTCAATTTACAGGAAAAGTTATCATTGATCTTGAATTTCTTGATCTTAAGACTGCACCTCCAAATGTAATTCAACCACTAATCTATTCGGTTTATTTTAAGTTCTTTTATCAAGTTTGTTACTTTGGACCTATTACTAGCTGGTTAATTAATATTAGCACTTGGGTAGTGAACTGAAATGTTATAGATTTGCAGCATCTACATGTATTGTTGTCGATTGGCAAGCTAACCTTTTTAGTCTAGTAAACACATTTGGGTCACGGGTCAATGCCGTGTGCAACTGCTGTACCAACAAAACCTGCTTATGTAGCTCGTGTGCTTGATAATTAAGGTCGTTTGACTTTCTTGATTCTCTACCTTGTGGATTTTCAAGTGTTTGAATTATGCAACTTTTATTTAAAGAACTAAAGATGAATGCACATCTGTAGAGGAGGTAATTTTAACATGTTTATTTGAAAAAGGGTTAATTTGGTTTATTTTTGATTGATAACATGTCAAATGTGTTAGATATAAAATGTCAGTTAAAAGGTAACGGGTCAAAAGGTCATTAAACATGTATTCAAATATTTACAATGTTGTAATCTCTGTTTAGAAACAATTGCATTCTTATCTAGTAAAAAAGTACCAATAAGGTATTGATGGTTGACCCGGCCCGACCCATTTGAGTCTCCATCTCTACATGTAACTTAACTTTTTTATGTGACATGATGCTATAGGGGGGTGAAGCTTCTTCCGTGTGGACCGAAGGATCTAGACAAAAAGATTTAAGAGCAACAGCACTTACCTCCCTAGGAAAATGCTATCAGAAGGTATTCACACAGATATCATCATCAACGCTTCGGATGGAAGCATCGGGGCCCACCGGGCCGTCCTTGCTGCCAGGTCACGGGTCTTCATGAGCATGTTTTCCCATGACTTGAAAGAAAAAGAAATGTCTGTCATAGACATATGTGACATGTCCATTGAAGCTTGCTGTGTCTTTCTAAGTTACATATACGGTAACATCAAAGATCAAGATTTTCTTGATCACAGACTCGACCTTCTTAGAGCCGCTGATAAATACGACGTTATGGATTTAAAAGAAGCATGTCATGAAAGTTTATTAGAAGATATTGACACGAGTAACGTGCTAGAAAGGCTTCAAAATGCTTCTTTATATCATCTACCAAAGTTGAAGTGTTGTTGCATGCAGTATCTTGTGAGGTTTGGTAAGATATATGACATTCTTGACGATTTCAATGCATTTATACAGTCTGCAGACATGGAATTGGTGAGTGAAGTGTTCAATGAAGTTCTTTCTGTGTGGAAAGGTTTCTGAGTAATTTGCTCAACCTGAAAATATACACATATATGTAACATTATTGTTATAAAGTAATTGTTGTATATGTTGACTTATGCAACTGCTCGTTCCAAGATTTGTTTTGTACATAATTTGTCATCATTTAAACTGGATTATACATTTATACGGGCGAATTGCAATCTGTTTATGTACATTTACAAAATAGTATGTACAATGAAAAGATTGTTTTATGCTTGTTGGTGAACATGGTTGACCATGCCTGCAGATATCATCTTGTTTTGGAAGATTAGATTTTCAAATGCCCATTTGAGAATGTTTTCTGTTTGGTGATATATTTAGAGGGATAAAATATAAACTTAATTTTAAGTTGAGAATTGTAAGTGAATTATGTGAATCTACGGTTCTCTTTTTAAAATTAGCTTTGTGTTGAACGTGCTCTAATATATGTGTGCCCATTGTGTAGTTCCACAATTCTCCGTTTAATATTGGTTTTGTATTGAATGTCCTATATATGTGTGTGCGTGTGTATATATATCGACATGAATTACTCAATATTTGAAGTAATAGTTGATTAAATGACATATAACTCAACAATTTCACTCACCTTCCAAGGACCTTAGCTTGATTAAGTGAATCCATGGGGCTGAAGCTGAATGTTTCTTTGCAACTTCACCTTTTTTGTTTCTCATATTTCATGGAGCTTCAATGGATAGTAAGAGAAAAAGACATGATTTCAGGTTTAATGCATTTTTGAGCATATGGGATGTATATAAAGAGGAATAATATGAAAGCACCTTTTTCTTAAAGAAAGCATATTCCTTGAAGACTTTGGTCCAAGTTGAAGTCATCGGATGCAAATCCTTCATCGAAATCCTTTGACTTTGGATTCAATTTTTAAGTTTGAAATCACGACCGTTACGTAATACCAATGATCCTTAGTCAAACTTGTTAAGTTGAGACACCCATGACATGTAAACAAGAAGAGGTCATGAGTTACACTTGTTACGTGATAGGATGGTACTAATGTTATTGTTTCAACAAGTTTCCTTTATTTTTAGGTTATTTAAACAAATTATATCGTAAAATCATGCTCGGTCGTAAAAAGATGTTTCCCAGACACGTCTGATATGTGAGGCGATTGATGCTGATGCACAAGGATTACAAGAGGCGATGCCGAGGCGACCAAATCGCCTGAAGCATCATTCTATACACGGCGATTGCATCTAAAGGTCGTGTGTAGACACTCCTCTTGCCGGAGTTTGTTATGCAAGAGGGAGTTGAGGTTGAAAGCTACCGGGCCATCCTTGGCCACCAAACAAACAAAACATGTGCTAACACTATTTTCTGTTTTATTTTATATGGTGATATAGCTCCGGATTTGCAACCATAGATAAAAGTCAACTCATTGTCCTCTTTAGGATAGTGCTTCATGAGCTTGTACTATGAGTTGCTTGAGTTGTTGCTTATGTGTGTCTTTATTTTAAGACCTTATCTTTACATATTTACAAAATAACAAGTAAAATGTTATCTATATTTAATTTACTGTTGTTTTCTTTTAATATCAAACACCTTGCGTAAGTGAAGTTCCTTGTCTCATCTCTTGGATTTCTCTACCTAAGTGTTTAGGAGTGCCTCACTTCTTAAAGAAACACCAAAGGTAGTAGAAACAAAAATTGCATAAAAACGTATTAGATCAGGGAACAATCACCACACGATGCACGTATATGGATGATTATCCTTGATACATAAACAAATATAAGGAGCATTTGCCACCTTGCTATCCCCCCAGAGAGAGAGGCTTTCTCGAATATGTATTTCAGTTTCAAACAGTAGAGTACGAGAAGGGTAAGATAAGAACAATTACTTCAATCTCATGAGATAAGGTGATACTCTTAAAGAGACCTGCCTCCAATACATACGAATGATTATCCTTGATACATATAACATATGCTATATACACTCCCCTAAAGGGACATATTAGAAAACTAGTGAGATCATTCCAAACTAGAAGAATCTCCTTTGTCACACTACTGATGATCACCATAACTCGCTATGCGTAGCAAAGATTTTCTTTGTTTGATACACGAAGACTTCAATTCCTTCTGGATCACAACCTAACCAATAGAATCCAGTTTTCTCATGTTGAACTATTGAACTAGTACAGAAGAAACCGATTGTTGTTATTTGATATTCAAATGGATAATATGTTAGTTTTTCTTTCTAACGGCATTCGAAACTACCCATAATACCAGAATGAGTCTTCTTAAGACGGAATGCCAACCGTTAATACTGATTTTAACACTTCAGGTCTGACTCACCAAGGAAAACTATCAAAGAGGAAATCCACGACTATAAAAGATCCTTCAGGTTTAAACTAACCATCATCTCGTACAATTGGACCATAATACCACCCAAATAATATGTTAAGTGTCTCACAACTCAACCCATTTTGATCCACTAATCGGTATCATAGGCAATAATATAACCTCTGTTTCAGCTGTTACATAATTAATTTAACGCAACATCATGATGCTTGTGTGCAGGTTGCACCCAATTTCAAGAGATCAAAATCAAGTTAATTTCACGTTTTGATCTTTCTGCTAATAAACTCCAAACATATCTCTGATCATCACAAAAGCAGCTACAATTCTTAAATTTCGATTAATCATTGCAATTCAAGCATAAACGATCAATTACTAAACTCCAATTCAAGCATAATTCAATGAGAAATTCAAAAACTGAAGATTGAATAACACAGATCAATCAACAAAACAATCGAAAACAAAACAAACTTAAAACGGAGGAGGGGCAACAAACGGCCTACCGGCGGCAACGGGAGCGTAAGAATAATGCAGATCATCGTGAACCTGATGAAACGCCTTGCTGAAAACACCGAATCCGAACAGCATTCCGATTGCGATCACCACAACGATCAAACACACGCACATCATGCATATCTTTCCGCAACACATGGTGAAGTTTGTGAGATCTGAAGTGGTGTCGGTGTGGAGAATTGATGATGGATTGATGGTTGCAGGTGGTGGGTGTAGTGGTGAAGGTGGTGGTGAGTGGAGCGGTTACTGAACGCTTTGTTGCTCTTTCGATATGTATGTATGTATGTATGTATGTATGTATGTATGTATGTATGACTTTGGGTAAAAGGCTTCTTTCGTAACGATTTGTTAAATTCCTTTTCTTTCACGTTATTTATCAAGAGAGAGAACAACTGAGGTAGGGGTTATCCGTTACTTATTTTTACATGAGATAAAAAGAAAATTTATTAGGGTTAGTATCTTGTTTTCCCTTGTTTCTAGAGAAAATACGGTACAATTCCCATAGATTTTTTTAAATATTTTCGAAAGCGATTATTAATGGATAAAAGTGAAAATGTAATGATAAATATATAAAAAATAATTTTTTAATATTTTTTAAGCGATTATTAATGGATAAAAGTGAAAATGTAGTGATAAATATATAAAAAGTATTATTTAATAAAAATAAGAGATAGAAAATAGTGGTTTTTAGTAATGTTTTCGGAACCGGATCGGATTTCGAACCGGACGTCTTACTGGTTTGGTGGTCAGACCGAATTTAAGAACCGGATAACGCCATAATTATATATATAGTATATTATATATATAATTAAATATAAGTAAGTTATATATGTATTTTATTATTATATATAAAACTTAACTATATTTTTATATCCAAGATACTAATTTATGGTTCAACATCCCGTTTTTACTCATTAAAATAAAAAAAAGAAAAACCAAAATCCGGTTCGAACCGGTCCGGTTTCCCGGTCCGACCATCGATTCGGGACGAAGTGGCAGGTCGAACCGGCCCAAATCGATTCAATGCGAACCGTACCGGCTAGGTGGCGGGTCCCCGGTCGTACCAACTGAACCGTCCGGTCCGATCCGGACCTAACAACAATGGTTTTTAGTGTAATCATAAGGATGAGAATAGCGAATGGATTGTGAATGCTCTTAGAGTTGTGGTTTAGAGTCCTGTGTCGGTTGCTTTATAGTTATATTTGAGGTGAGGGTGTTATAGATGTGTTAGTGAGTCCAGTAGTACTCATTTTATTTAAAAAGAGAGACTGTTTTAATATGATTGTATATTATTATAAGTTTATAACTATATTAACCTTTGGTAGGAGGAACAGTAATAACTTGGGTATTGTTTTTCATGCCTAATGTATAACATGATACGATGATGGTCCTTCTTCTATTACTACCTTGCTTGGGGTTTTTAAAAGAGAGAGACGTTGGTTGTGATGTTGTTGCTCGTTGCTTCAGGCTGGTGCAGGGCAATTGATGCATTAGCATCGATTTCTCTCTTATTTCATCATCACGGTACCTTTCTCCTTTATATATATCACCATGGTTTATGGTTTTTAGAGAGAATGATTGTAACACCCCAACCCGGAGAGGCTGACGTGTCACTATTACAGATATCAAATCAAAAACCAAATCCATGATATTAAAGAGATAATCTCAAGCAAAACCAGATAATCCGAAAGAACCTAATTAAGTTATTCATTACATCAATTAAAGTAAAATACAATCTTGATCTTCAACCACTCTTCACTGATTTCCCGGAACCCCCTGATTACCTACAATCAAATAAGAAAACACCACAAAAGAAAATACGGCTGAGCCAAAAGTTGCTCAGTGACGGAAATAACAATAGTAACGATACGAAACATAAAATACTTATATCTGAATACTGAACGGATCATATGATACTGAAACGGAAATCTGAATCTGAACATATAATACTGATACTGAACTGAACATGTAATACTGAACTGAACTGATCTACACGACACGTATATACAAACAAAATAAGTCGTGTAATGTAAGAAGTACCCAGAGCCAAAACTGAACTGATAAGTACATAGCTAGCTAGACTATGCACTAATGAGATGGTGTGTGGGGCGTACACACATGATTCCATCTCCCGGAACTGAACTGAACTGAACTGAACTAGGATCGATCCATCCGCCTCCCAGATATTATGGCCAAAGTACTACCTGAGTACTAACGTGTTAACGGAGACGCCGTGAACTATTTATTACACACCGTCACGAAAAGTGTCACATCATTGACGCCACAATGACATGTCGGAGAGCTCGGGTAACAGAGTATTAATCAAATGGTAGTACAACTACCAACATATAACGTATCAATGGAACATTTATAGGAACATGCAATAATGAGCACAATTCATAAATATATATTGCATGCTACAGGTCTCACTAAATAACACTAATGAGTCGAACGAATCGGAGCATAATTAAATAATAAGGATATACGACTAATAAAGGCTAAACGATTCATATTAACGGAAATAACATATCCAAAATCCGTACTACAAAGTAACGGAACAGAATTTATACTATGATAAAGATAACCAAGAATCCGTACCTTATACACGAATGACAATAATCAGAAAAAGGTTTAGGCTCGGTTAACGCCGCGAGAACCTACGATAACGTAAGGCAAATTATAATCTGGAAAATTCCAGTTCTGCCCTTGTCTTTTCGCACTCGTTAAAAATACTAAACGATGTTTAAAATTCTGAAAATCTCCAGTTTACTAGATTAGTGATTTCTAAACAACTTTCATTTAGAAAAGTTTCTGATTTGGATTACCGAAATATGAGAAAAACGTGGATCTTTACAGCTGCGCAGAACTGCTAGCTGTTACGAAAACGACTGTTTAGAGGTCTAAACGAATGAGTTTTTCGATGTTTTATATATCAACAGATTCGTCTTTCGACAAACTTCGTCATGGACATAAGGTTTAACTGATTTGAACCTGTTATAAAGAAGTTATGGCCTCCGTAAGTTGGCTGTAAAATACGGGCCTAAATTAATTGTTTACAGTTTATTTTTAAACAAAATAAACTATTTATAACGTTCGTTAACAATATATATATAAGAATTTTCAAGGTTTTACTAGACTAATTTACAGAAATTAATTAGGTATTTTTATAAAAGAACTTTTATATTTAATCATATTTTTACCGTTTATCTAAACGAATCCATAAAAATAATTAAACTAAATTCCTTCGTTATATTGTTTTATAAAGGTTTTAAACTCAAAGAAAATTACAGAAATGAGGTTGATGATAAAAAAAATGAACAGAGTTTATAAAAGAATTTTTATGATTTTTAGTAATTTTTACATAATTTTTAAAGGTTAAAAAGGCATTTAAAAAATATGGCAGGGGCTCGGGTTCGAACCCGAGACCTCAAACTCACCAACCCTCACACATACCACTGAACCAAAGGCCTCAGCCGCGTCATAATTCAGCTTTTAATTCTTAAAAACAAACTTAAATAATTTCCCCCAAATCCTCCAAATTCGTGTAAACCCTAGAATCAATTTCCCCAAAATTGAACATCCAAACGAGTATGTTAACCAATGGAAGTTTAGGGCTTTTAATCCCCATCCAAAATCGAGCTAATAAGTGTGTTCAATTTCCTGTTAACCAATCCCGAATCCAAAATCCCCAAATTTCAAACCATACAAACCCTAGAAACGAAATCAATCCAATTGACCATGAATTCGATTATGTTAATGCCTAAATTCATAGGGCTTTTGTTCATCAATCAAAATCGAGCTAATAGGTGTGTTCAATTACTTGCTAATCAATCCCGAATCCAAAATCCCCAATTTCAACCCGTATAAACCCTAGTTTCGAAATTCACCAAATTGAACATCAATTCGCAGTTGTTTATGGAATTAAACATAGGGCTTTCATTCCTAGACTAAAATCGAGTATGTAGGTGTTCGCAATTACCTGGTTTGGGGTTCGATTGATGATAACCCACGAAGAACAGGTCGCGGTCAAGTGGTGATCGATTGATGCTTCAAACCTTGATGAAAATCAAATTAAATCGGTAGGAAGCTTCGTATGTCAATATAGATTAAAAGCCCTTCATCAATTTTAGTTAAAATCGATCGGAGATGGGTTCACAATCAAGTTGCAGGTCGCGACCGAGGATGTGGATTGAACAGGGTGAATTCGTGGATTTCAGGTGAAATTGAAGGTGTAGGTAGATTAGGAATTCGTATATGATTGATTAGGTAGCTTTTATTTCAATTATTAAGTCCGTTTAGTGCGATTTTGGCGTGTAAAGTGGCCGAAAGTTTCAATCCCACCAAACCGACTCAAATCATCGAATTGATGTGGGGTACTATGTCGAATCATTCACTCGAAGGTGTCGGGAAAGTGTAATCGAGTCAAACCACGTTAATTTTGACCGTGGAGGCTCGCTGGAGGGCCGCCGGCGTCGGCCGGAATAGTGGTGCGACGGGACGGGGAGAGAGAAGACATATTTGTTTTTTTCTTTTTTTTTTTTTTTTTTTTTTTTGCTTATTATAATTCTACCCCCCTTAAAACAATTTCGTCCCCGAAATTGCTAGATACAGATCAAACAAGATATGGCATAACGTACGCGGAGTACTGTGATGTTAAAGAAACAGATAACTGATAACTTTATAACTAATAACAGAAACATATAACAGATAATACCTAAGAGGTAAATAGATACGGATATTGAGAACGGATTTCATCTTCTATCTCCCATGTAGCTTCACGTTCAGAATGGTTTTTCCATAATACTTTAATAAAAGGAATAGTTTTCTTACGCATAATGCGTTCTTGTCGGTCAAGTATGGCCTCGGGTTCCTCCTCGAACGATAAGTCTTCACGAATCAAATGAAGTGGATAGTTAACCACGTGAATAGGATGATAATTGTATCCCCTTAAAAGAGATACATGAAAGACGTTATGCACATGTGACAGTTGAGGTGGTAAAGCCAAACGATACGAACCTCACCAACTCTTTCCAGGATTTCAAAGGGCCCGATAAACCGTGGACTAAGTTTCCCTTTTAGACCAAAACGTCGTACGCCTTTGCAAGGCGAAACCTTCAGGAACACTTTGTCACCGACCTTAAACTCCAAAAGTCGACGGTGTCGGTCTGCATAGCTTTTCTGTCTACTTTGAGCTTCCTTTAACTTTTCTCTAGCAATAGCAACTTTCTCATTCGTGATTCGAACTAACTCGGGTCCTTCGATGACTCTTTCACCGACTTCTTCCCAACAAATAGGTGCTCTACATTTACGACCATACAATAATTCAAAAGGTGCCATGCCAATGCTAGCTTGCCAACTATTATTGTAAGCAAACTCGACCAAACACAAGTATTCATCCCAGTTCCCAGTCCACTCTAAGGCACAAGCTCGAAGCATGTCCTCAAGTGTCTGAATAGTACGCTCCGACTGACCGTCAGTCTGAGGATGAAACGCCGTACTAAACCTCAACTTGGTACCCCATGCAGCTTGCAAACCCTTCCAGAAACGAGAAGTGAATCTCGGGTCTCGATCAGACACGATAGAAACCGGAGTGCCATGAAGTCTAACAATCTCTTGCGTAAACACTTCAGATAGCTTGCTAACTGAAAATCCTTGCTGAATTGGGAGAAAGTGAGCCGACTTTGACAATCTGTCAACTACAACCCATATTGTATCATTCTTCTTAAAAGTTCTTGGCAAACCTGTCACAAAATCCATGGAAATATCATCCCATTTCCATACAGGAATAGGTAGTGGCTGAAGCAAACCACTAGCTCTTTGATGCTCAATCTTGACCTGTTGACAAGTAAGGCAACGGCTAACAAATCTAGCCACGTCTTCTTTCATACCATTCCACCAGAAATTCTGACGAAGATCACGATACATCTTAGTAGATCCTGGATGAATAGAAAACGGAAAACTATGTGCCTCAGCTAATAACGATTCTCGAAGAGAAGAATCATTAGGCACACATAAACGTTTACCACACCAGATTACTCCGTGCTCATCCACTCTGAATTCTGATTGTTTACCAATCTTCACATTCTGTAAGATTGCCCAGAGTTCACCATCGTCTTTCTGTGCGTTCTTAATCCGGGATATTAAGTCTGACTCAATCTGGAGTGCTGCGAGATATCCGTTGCTCTTGCCAATAAGTAGGCCAATACTCAATCTATCAAGATCAGTAACGTTGTGTGGTTGTAGCTGTAGAGAGGCTACTGTTCCTGAGCTCTTCCTGCTAAGAGCATCAGCTACTACATTGGCCTTTCCTGGATGATACTGAATATTGGCATCATAATCTTTTAACAACTCTAACCATCTTCTCTGCCTCATGTTTAGTTCCTTTTGTGTGAAGATATATTTCAAGCTCTTGTGATCAGTAAAAATATCACAAGTCTTTCCGTAAAGATAGTGACGCCATATTTTCAATGCGAAAATAACAGCAGCGAGTTCAAGATCATGCGTAGGATAATTAACCTCGTAAGGTTTCAGCTGCCGCGAAGCATAAGCAATGACCTTACCATGCTGCATTAGCACACATCCAAGTCCCTTTTTAGAGGCATCGCTGTAAATCTGATATCCACCCATGCCCGATGGAAGTGTGAGAACAGGAGCAGACACCAATCTTTTCTTGAGCTCTTCAAAACTTTTCTCTCGTTCATCATTCCAAGAATACTTAACCCCTTTCCTTAACAGTTGCGTAAGGGGTAAAGCTATAACCGAAAAACCTTCAACAAATCTGCGGTAGTAACCAGCAAGGCCAAGAAAACTACGGACTTCTGTGGCTGAGGTCGGTCTAGGCCACTTAGTGATCGCCTCAACTTTAGCAGGGTCCATCATAATACCCTCCGCAGAAACAACATGACCCAAAAAGGCAACCTTGCTCAGCCAAAATTCACACTTCGAAAATTTAGCATAAAGCTTCTTTTCACGTAGTGTTTCGAGCACGATACGAAGATGATTCTCATGCTCCTCCTTACTTTTAGAATAAATTAAGATGTCGTCGATAAATACAATGACGAACTTATCAAGGAACTTGCGGAAGACTCGGTTCATTAGGTCCATGAATACGGCCGGGGCATTAGTTAACCCGAACGGCATAACCAGGAACTCATAGTGACCATACCGAGTACGGAAGGCAGATTTAGGGACGTCAGACTCCTTGATCTTTAACTGATGGTAACCAGACCTCAGATCGATTTTAGAGAAACACTTTGCACCCTGAAGCTGATCAAATAAATCATCAATACGAGGCAGAGGGTAACGATTACGGATAGTGATCTTGTTGAGTTCTCTGTAGTCAATGCAGAGTCTCAAAGAACCATCTTTCTTCTTCACGAATAGGACTGGTGCGCCCCAAGGCGAGACACTTGGTCTAATAAATCCCAAATCTAGTAATTCCTGTAACTGCTCCTTTAACTCCTTAAGTTCCATAGGTGCCATACGATACGGTGCCTTAGAAATCGGTTTAGCACCTGGAATAAGATCAATAGTGAATTCTACCTCGCGATCTGGTGGAAGTCCGGGTAACTCCTCAGGAAACACGTCAGGAAAATCACATACAATCGGATAATCAGATATGTTCGGCTTTTCAGAAGATGTAGCTTTCACTGACGCTAGGAAGCCCACGCAACCGTGCGATAAGAGTTTCTGAGCCTTAAGCGTAGAGATGATTTTCAACGATTTTCGAGGCTGAGTCCCTTGATAAACAAGTTCAGGGCATTGAGGATTTCCAAATAAAACACGACGAGTCTGGCATTCAATAGTAACGTGATGTCGAGTTAACCAGTCCATACCAAGTATGACATCAAAGTCACTCATTTGCATAGGAAACAAATCAGCTTTACGAATAATAGACTCGATTCTGATCGGACAATCTCTATAGACATGCGAGATGATAGTCGACTCTCCTAATGGAGTTGTAATAGCCAAAGCGTGCTCTAACGCAGTCGGTGCAGTCCTTAAGTACTTAGCAAACAAAAGAGATACAACAGAATGCGTAGCGCCCGTATCAAATAAGACATAAATATCCCGCTTTCCTATGCAAAGGGTACCGGAGATCATACCTAGGGCATTTACTATCAGTATCGGATAAGACATATATAGATATATAATACGTTGCTAACTAAGGGGTCATAAATATACCTGGTGCGTTAGCCGCTTCATTTGCAGTGAGTGCAAAAACTCGTCCACCGGTTGCAGGTTTAGCTTGATTCCCTCCAGCGTTATTACGAGGGTCGCGCTGAGGGCAATCCCTAATCATGTGTCCTGCACGTCCGCATCTGAAACATAATCCTCCGGCCAGACGACAAACTCCCTTATGAAGTTTCCCGCATGTGTTACACGAGGGATAGCATTCCGATCCTGATTAGGGTGCTGCTGATTTGGTGGTTGAGCACGAGTAGGAGCCTGCTGAGTTTGATTATGAGTTGATTTCTGGTTCTGGTTTCGATTCTTCCATGATCGAGAGTTATTGTTGTTGTTGCGATCGAAACGGTTTCGACGGTCTCGTGGTGGTGAAGATTGATTCTTATTCGTATGAGAAGATGACTGATCATGGTCATTCTCTCTAGGCCGCTTACGGTTATCATCATACGACTTCCTTCCATTCTTTTTATCATTATATAGGTTTTTAACAGCATCAACCACTTCATTAATATCTTTAAACCGATGATTCAATATAAACTTTCGATCCCTTTCACATATGGCCCACTGAAAAGCACCAAGCACCAAGAAAACTCACCAACCGCGTAAATCGTGTCTTGAAATCTGTTATATGCTCGTCATCCCTCTGTCTAATATTAGCATATTGTCTACGATACTCAGTGCGGTCAGCAGCAGTGAAATATTCCTCATAAAACATTCCTCGGAATTTATCCCAAGGAAGTGTAGCTGCATATTCGTTTCCTCCTCTAGCTTGTTTCACAGTCGTCCACCATCTGTGAGCATCATCTTCTAACTTGTATGTAGCCAACCTTACCTTGTATACGTCCTCAACACCAAGTACCTCAAACAATTTCTCAATATGACTGATCCAGTTTTGCACCTCGACCGGATCATTGGAAGTACTGAAAGACTTAGGCCTTTGCTTCTGAAAACGTTCCAACCAGACATGAATACCATCACGGGGTGGTGGTGTATTATCACTGGAAGGTGCTCCTGTGTTGTTCCCGCCAGAAGGTGGCTCTGAGTTATTTCCACCGGGTGGAGGTCCTGTGTTGTTTCCCTCCGAATTTGCCTGTTGCATCTGCTGGATGACTGTTTGAGCAGTCTGAGTCATCAGATTAGGGAGTATTCCAGAAATAGCAGCGTTTACGGCATTAGCAACGAGGGTTTCAAGAGGAGTATCAGATGAGGGGCCATTCGAGTTATTGCGGTTGTTCACACGTCTCTTAGGAGCCATCTGAAATGAAGATACACGTGTGAATACTGGAATTTTGATTGGGAACAAAATTAGATCCTAACCCAACGTCTACCCATTACCTCACAGTTTATTATTAATGTTTAAGTTTTCTACAGGAAAGAGCCTTTGCTCTGATACCATAACTGTAACACCCCAACCCGGAGAGGCTGACGTGTCACTATTACAGATATCAAATCAAAAACCAAATCCATGATATTAAAGAGATAATCTCAAGCAAAACCAGATAATCCGAAAGAACCTAATTAAGTTATTCATTACATCAATTAAAGTAAAATACAATCTTGATCTTCAACCACTCTTCACTGATTTCCCGGAACCCCCTGATTACCTACAATCAAATAAGAAAACACCACAAAAGAAAATACGGCTGAGCCAAAAGTTGCTCAGTGACGGAAATAACAATAGTAACGATACGAAACATAAAATACTTATATCTGAATACTGAACGGATCATATGATACTGAAACGGAAATCTGAATCTGAACATATAATACTGATACTGAACTGAACATGTAATACTGAACTGAACTGATCTACACGACACGTATATACAAACAAAATAAGTCGTGTAATGTAAGAAGTACCCAGAGCCAAAACTGAACTGATAAGTACATAGCTAGCTAGACTATGCACTAATGAGATGGTGTGTGGGGCGTACACACATGATTCCATCTCCCGGAACTGAACTGAACTGAACTGAACTAGGATCGATCCATCCGCCTCCCAGATATTATGGCCAAAGTACTACCTGAGTACTAACGTGTTAACGGAGACGCCGTGAACTATTTATTACACACCGTCACGAAAAGTGTCACATCATTGACGCCACAATGACATGTCGGAGAGCTCGGGTAACAGAGTATTAATCAAATGGTAGTACAACTACCAACATATAACGTATCAATGGAACATTTATAGGAACATGCAATAATGAGCACAATTCATAAAATATATATTGCATGCTACAGGTCTCACTAAATAACACTAATGAGTCGAACGAATCGGAGCATAATTAAATAATAAGGATATACGACTAATAAGGCTAAACGATTCATATTAACGGAAATAACATATCCAAAAATCCGTACTACAAAGTAACGGAACAGAATTTATACTATGATAAAGATAACCAAGAATCCGTACCTTATACACGAATGACAATAATCAGAAAAAGGTTTAGGCTCGGTTAACGCCGCGAGAACCTACGATAACGTAAGGCAAATTATAATCTGGAAAATTCCAGTTCTGCCCTTGTCTTTTCGCACTCGTTAAAAATACTAAACGATGTTTAAAAATTCTGAAAATCTCCAGTTTACTAGATTAGTGATTTCTAAACAACTTTCATTTAGAAAAGTTTCTGATTTGGATTACCGAAATATGAGAAAAACGTGGATCTTTACAGCTGCGCAGAACTGCTAGCTGTTACGAAAACGACTGTTTAGAGGTCTAAACGAATGAGTTTTTCGATGTTTTATATATCAACAGATTCGTCTTTCGACAAACTTCGTCATGGACATAAGGTTTAACTGATTTGAACCTGTTATAAAGAAGTTATGGCCTCCGTAAGTTGGCTGTAAAATACGGGCCTAAATTAATTGTTTACAGTTTATTTTTAAACAAAATAAACTATTTATAACGTTCGTTAACAATATATATATAAGAATTTTCAAGGTTTTACTAGACTAATTTACAGAAATTAATTAGGTATTTTTATAAAAGAACTTTTATATTTAATCATATTTTTACCGTTTATCTAAACGAATCCATAAAAATAATTAAACTAAATTCCTTCGTTATATTGTTTTATAAAGGTTTTAAACTCAAAGAAAATTACAGAAATGAGGTTGATGATAAAAAAAATGAACAGAGTTTATAAAAGAATTTTTATGATTTTTAGTAATTTTTACATAATTTTTAAAGGTTAAAAGGCATTTAAAAAAATATGGCAGGGGCTCGGGTTCGAACCCGAGACCTCAAACTCACCAACCCTCACACATACCACTGAACCAAAGGCCTCAGCCGCGTCATAATTCAGCTTTTAATTCTTAAAAACAAACTTAAATAATTTCCCCCAAATCCTCCAAATTCGTGTAAACCCTAGAATCAATTTCCCCAAAATTGAACATCCAAACGAGTATGTTAACCAATGGAAGTTTAGGACTTTTAATCCCCATCCAAAATCGAGCTAATAAGTGTGTTCAATTTCCTGTTAACCAATCCCGAATCCAAAATCCCCAAATTTCAAACCATACAAACCCTAGAAACGAAATCAATCCAATTGACCATGAATTCGATTATGTTAATGCCTAAATTCATAGGGCTTTTGTTCATCAATCAAAATCGAGCTAATAGGTGTGTTCAATTACTTGCTAATCAATCCCGAA
Organism: Flaveria linearis; assembly: GCA_024085815.1. NCBI lineage: Eukaryota > Viridiplantae > Streptophyta > Magnoliopsida > Asterales > Asteraceae > Flaveria > Flaveria linearis. The sequence goes on from CM044004.1 coordinate 87,449,950, forward strand.
TCCAAAATCCCCAATTTCAACCCGTATAAACCCTAGTTTCGAAATTCACCAAATTGAACATCAATTCGCAGTTGTTTATGGAATTAAACATAGGGCTTTCATTCCTAGACTAAAATCGAGTATGTAGGTGTTCGCAATTACCTGGTTTGGGGTTCGATTGATGATAACCCACGAAGAACAGGTCGCGGTCAAGTGGTGATCGATTGATGCTTCAAACCTTGATGAAAATCAAATTAAATCGGTAGGAAGCTTCGTATGTCGATATAGATTAAAAGCCCTTCATCAATTTTAGTTAAAATCGATCGGAGATGGGTTCACAATCAAGTTGCAGGTCGCGACCGAGGATGTGGATTGAACAGGGTGAATTCGTGGATTTCAGGTGAAATTGAAGGTGTAGGTAGATTAGGAATTCGTATATGATTGATTAGGTAGCTTTTATTTCAATTATTAAGTCCGTTTAGTGCGATTTTGGCGTGTAAAGTGGCCGAAAGTTTCAATCCCACCAAACCGACTCAAACCATCGAATTGATGTGGGGTACTATGTCGAATCATTCACTCGAAGGTGTCGGGAAAGTGTAATCGAGTCAAACCACGTTAATTTTGACCGTGGAGGCTCGCCGGATGTAACATCTCGAATTTTTATGGATAAAAAAAAAAAAAAAAAAAAAAAGAGGGGTTAATTTTGTAAAATCTAAAAAATAATTGATAATAATAATAATAATAAAAATAATGATAACAATAATAATAATAATAATAATGATATTATTATAAATAGTAATGCTAATAATGATAATAATAATAATAATGAAAATATTATTAATAATAATAATAATTCATAAAATTATTAAATTTGATTTAATAAGTCCAGGGGGTAGATTTGCTAATCTTAAAACCTGTTTTGAAAACCTTTAACCTGAAATAATAAATTTTAAAACCGCAGGGACCATTCGGTAAATAATTAAAACCCAACCCCCCTTTCCCGTCAAATCCCCCGCCGGCACCAAAACTCCGGCCGATCGTTCCGGCGATCCCCAAAACCCACAAAATGCCCGATTTAATTGCAATTGAACCGCTTCACGCATCAGTATCGAATTAAGCAACCAAAACAATTTAAAATTCGAATTGAATAGTGCGATCTAGACCCTGTTTCTTTCCTCACGTGGTCGGCGACTTTACTGACAAATCGATCGCACTAACCTCTATTATAATCGAATCAATCGAACCCCAACAACTATTTACCTATCTGTAATCTATTCCGAGTTCCAATTTCACTTGAAACAAGCTTAAACATCGAGTCTCATCATCATTCTCATCGTCGACCTGCAAGTGAATCGAAATCTATGATTGGAGCAATATTAAACCAAAATGATAGAGGGCTTTGCATTAAAAACCCCATTCGAAGCTTCCTGTAAAGCTAATTCAAGTATTATCAACGTTTGCAACCCGAATCAATCCTTCCTTCGCCGCGACCTGTTCTTGTAGAGTTCAACATCGATCGATCACCAAATTGGGTAATTAAACACACTTTCATACTCGGTTTTTCATGGGGAACAAAAGCCCCATGATTCCACAGCCTTTGGAAATCGAATTGGTGTTCAATTGAACGGGATTCGAACTAGGGCTCGAAATGGAATTAGGGTATTCAAGGGATTCAGGTTAAGATTATGTGGAAACCAATTCCATCGCGGCTATAAGCCTTTGGTCCACTGGTTCCCGTAATCCCATGACAAACAGGAGGTCCCGGGTTCGACCCCGGGCACCTCCATTTATTTTTTTTATGCCTTTTAAACCTCTTAAAAATTTCAGAAAATTCCTGAAAATTATAAAAATAAGTTTTATAAACCTTAAATATTTTTCTGTACATCAAACCAATTTCTGCAAATTTATTACTTAAAATATATTAATATTTGATTTTATTTTATTAAAACAAATAATAAAACTAGTTAAATAACTTATAAAATGGACTTTAAAAGTTGTCTATCTTAACAAAAACATTACAATTAGATTATTTTCATGTTTTAGTTATTAATTATTATTGTTTCAAATAATGAATAATTATTTGTCTCAAATGATAAATAATAAAAGTTTATAGAAATTATATATTTTATAATTTCATAAATCATTCTAAAATATTATTCTCTTATAAAATATACTAACTAAAGGTTAGATTAATAATTTATTATTAATCAAAACATTATTCCAATTAATCTTAAATAATTATAAAGTTTTATATATATTAAACCTTACCAATTTTTATACTTAAAATTCATTCTTAAAATACTAAAACACATATATGAAATTCTTCTAATGGATCGAAACGCGAATAATTACTTTATAAATTTAATTACTCGACAAACCTCACAATTCCAATTGAAACCCTAGTTCACGTTAAAACATTAAAGCTTATTATTAAGACTTTAACCTTGTGAATATATATTTACAAATTTAGGTGCCTTGTAACGATTCACGTTGGAACGACGCCTACTATTATTCTTATTAATCGTCATTATATACTTATTCGACAAGTGAGTTTTCCTTGCCCCTTTTTACTTTATTTCACACCATTTTGGGGTGAAACATGATATTTATACATTACACACTTATAAACGTTTGAGACTTGTAAAGCACTTGCAATTCATCTTTATATCTTGTCATGGTTATTTGTATGTTGTAAGTGATTATATGAGATACATAGTTTGTTACAATCATTAACTATTGCTAGCCTGGCGACGTCTTAGATCTTTGGGCCTGACAAGCCTATTTGGTGCTAAAGTCGATGTATTGCCGACTCCTAGGAGCCGTATGCTTGTGCACTAGGGAACCAAATACACTTAGCCAATCTTATATACTTGTAATCAAGTCGAGGTTTGATTGTGAAGATATGTGTTCTATAACCTTACTAGCATATAACCTATGACATGAATTGTAACTTATAATCTTTTCATATTATGTATGAAAACCTTGGAAACTCACCAACTATTTTTAGTTGACCTTTTATTTTTATCATGTTTCAGGTAACCCCCAAGTTTAAAGTGGTCTTTTGAAGCTTGCAATAAAACTAGGATGTGGACCTAGTTAAATAAATGAAATGTTATGTTATGTTTGATATTTGCTTGAATGTATTTCATGATTGAGACTTATGTTGTAATTCATGTTGAAACTATTAATTTGAATATTTACATTTAAACATAGCGTTATGTGGCTGTGAACAATCGTATTACTCACGCCTCGACGATTCCGCCGTCAAGGTTGGGGTGTGACAGATTGGTATCAGAGCCCATAACTATAGGGATTTAGGTTATTAGAAATGGTGACCTAGACTATAGTTGCATGAACCTCATAGAAAGATCCTTATACTTTTATGCTTACATATTGTTTAAATGCTACATAATGCTATGCCTTTTGTGCAACTTGATGCCTTAGCATAGGATTGCCTTATGTATGCTTAAAACTTAGTTACTTGACTCCTTAAACTTAACTTTGACTTTTGACTCTCCCCGACAAATGAACTTCCTAAACCTATTCTCAACGACATGTGGAATCTACACTTATCATCGTGGATTTAATTCCTTAGACTCTATGTCTAATCTGTGAAAATCTCATCAAGGTTTTGATTTCATAAACCTAAGAAATATTGTGTGACACATAGACACCTGTATTCTGGATTTCCTGGCAAAAAGCCCTCGGGCTAAGGCAAGCGTATCGTATAAATCTCATTGAGGGAACCGTTACGCTTACCTGGGGATTTCTGGGATGAGTGATAAACTATGGTCAAAATACACAAATCTCTAAGGCAAATGAGTCAATTTACCTTGACGTGTCAATGATTCCAAATGGTAATGCGCTACCAAATGGAACCATCCTTTTGTATCTTAAAAATCCTTAAATCCTTGAACTGGTTTACCAACAAAATTTAAACACTTTCTCATCCTTAACCTAAATAATATTCCTGTTAATATTAAACCCATTCTACAATTCAACTCTTACGTTTAAACACTCAACGTGTAACGTGCAACGGTATAGAACCCAGCCTTTCATGTAACTATTTCTATACCTTGACCAACGTGAACATGGATTTTAACATACCCAAAGATATTGGAAATCTAAACCGTATGTCTTTAAAACTTTAAACCGTTACCTATGGTTCTCAATTCTTCTTAAGGATGTGTCCCATAACTAAGAACATGCAATGCTGTAAGTGGAAATTCTACATCTCGGGATACTTTGTCTGAACAAAGTGTAAATGGTGATTTGACTCAATCATTGAATCCATTTACTTGACTCGAAACCTTTGTGATGATTGATCACTTATAAGTACGCGTGTCTTCAATAAGGTTATGGTTGACCTCATATTTTGAGAAGTACATATGTTCCTTTCGATTGTGAATCGAATGTTCACATCTCATTGTGATGTCGAATCATTTTGTCCTTGATTTTGTCTTCCCGACTTAAACCATCCAAGATTTGAACATCATAACAAATCCTGTTATCTCGAACTTTGACCTTAAATTTTATAAGCATGATTTTCCTTTTGGTTTCATTGATGTAACTTGAAATTTTCTGAATTTCTAATTAATGTTATTTTCCTTTCATCTTAAGTCAAACTTTGTACCGCTTGCACCGTGGGAAATGCGAGGGTTGCAAGTCAATCTATGACTAAGAACACTCGTATCACCTAAATGATTCCATCTCATCAAAACAGGGGTGATTCCCTTACTTTGATGAATCTTTATTCATTTCGATAAATGGTTTCTAATTGTGTTTTTTTATGAAATTTCATCCTCTGGATTGGAGTGATTACCTTATCTTGAAGATTGACTCCAAGTATTTTCTTTGGAATGGCATTTCACAAGTGACATGATCTCACCAAAATAGGATTGAAAACCCGTACTTTGGTGGCAATTGTCAATCTTTGATTGTTTCCTTGTTATTATGAAGCTCAATCATTAAGATAGGCGTGAACTCCATACCTTGATGATAATTTCATTTTTATGGATTGTATTTTCTCAAATGAAACGACCTCGTCAAAGTAGGAGTGAATTCTGGATTTTGATGAAGAAGTTCATTTTGTTATATTTGTTTTTGTAAGAACTTCACCGTTAAGATAGGAGTGATTTTTCTTAACTTAATGGTGAGTTACCTCGTCTTATTTCTGTGGATCCTTAACAATGAGTTGGGATCGAACTTTTTGATTGATAAGTTAATGGTCATATCTTGGGAATACATCATCAAGTTAGGAGTGAAAACCACACCTTGATGACTAACCTCATTTATTGATCTTCAACTTACCATGGTTGTAATCAAGTGACGAGAAGCGTGTAGTAACTTGAAGGGTGAATCAATGTTGGTGATTCGGCCTATCAAGCCAAAGCATGATCTCTGAACTTGAAAGGAGACCCGATCGTTTTAAATTGATTTTGATTCCCAGCTTGAAGCATGTAAATTCTTAAATCAAATTCTTTTCCTTTATCTTTATATCTTGACTCGATCTAGCTACATCGAACCATTTATTCCTTACTTATCAACCTTCATTTTGAGTTATCATTAAAACCTGATTGCGTAATGATAGCTTCCCAAACAACCTTCCTCCCAAATAAAGACATTACTAATTTGTGTTCATGGTTTGATGAACCGCGTGTGCAAGCCCTACTTGGAAAGCTACTTGTGTTTGCCTTTATCAGCAATATCCTGAATTATTAAATTTTAATCCAATCGGGAACGCTATCCTCGTTGATCAATGCAATTCTTATTATTGTCATTTCTTGGACCATCTGTGAACTCCTCATAAAAACCTCTATTAATCTTCTGAATGTTTTTCCTCAAAACCACACTTATTCTGAAAACCCATTATAATGATTTTCTTCATGCCAAAGTTAATCCTTAATCTTAACAAACACGATACTTGTATCAACGTTACACTAATGACCCTTTGAAACCTCAATGACATGAGTAAACAAGAATCGATCACCTAGAAACCCGTTAAGGTTATTTGCTTGAGAAACTCTTATGAATTCCATCCAAAAACATCCGGAACTTATTTTTCATGTTCGTTAAGCCGAGTCCCGTACCGATCTAATGTATGGTGTTTCACACCTGACAAAACTTTTAACCATATTAAACTGTTTGGAATACAAACATTTATCAATTTAAAATTTTTGAAGGAATGACTTGCACACTTTGTCAAGGAACATATATGATTATGAACGGTGAAACTTAACAAACTTAAGAATAATAGTCAAACTTATTGAATTTGAACATTTCCAAGAGTGCACTCGTGAACACGAAATGACATCTAAGTCTCCTCATAACCTTAAAAATTTGTTTCTCATGATTAAATTTCGGGACGAAATTTCTTAAAGTAGGGGAGACTGTAACATCTCGAATTTTTATGGATAAAAAAAAAAAAAAAAAAAGAGGGGTTAATTTTGTAAAATCTTAAAAATAATTGATAATAATAATAATAATAAAAATAATGATAACAATAATAATAATAATAATAATAATGATATTATTATAAATAGTAATGCTAATAATGATAATAATAATAATAATGAAAATATTATTAATAATAATAATAATTCATAAAATTATTAAATTTGATTTAATAAGTCCAGGGGGTAGATTTGCTAATCTTAAAACCTGTTTTGAAAACCTTTAACCTGAAATAATAAATTTTAAAACCGCAGGGACCATTCGGTAAATAATTAAAACCCAACCCCCCTTTCCCGTCAAATCCCCCGCCGGCACCAAAACTCCGGCCGATCGTTCCGGCGATCCCCAAAACCCACAAAATGCCCGATTTAATTGCAATTGAACCGCTTCACGCATCAGTATCGAATTAAGCAACCAAAACAATTTAAAATTCGAATTGAATAGTGCGATCTAGACCCTGTTTCTTTCCTCACGTGGTCGGCGACTTTACTGACAAATCGATCGCACTAACCTCTATTATAATCGAATCAATCGAACCCCAACAACTATTTACCTATCTGTAATCTATTCCGAGTTCCAATTTCACTTGAAACAAGCTTAAACATCGAGTCTCATCATCATTCTCATCGTCGACCTGCAAGTGAATCGAAATCTATGATTGGAGCAATATTAAACCAAAATGATAGAGGGCTTTGCATTAAAAACCCCATTCGAAGCTTCCTGTAAAGCTAATTCAAGTATTATCAACGTTTGCAACCCGAATCAATCCTTCCTTCGCCGCGACCTGTTCTTGTAGAGTTCAACATCGATCGATCACCAAATTGGGTAATTAAACACACTTTCATACTCGGTTTTTCATGGGGAACAAAAGCCCCATGATTCCACAGCCTTTGGAAATCGAATTGGTGTTCAATTGAACGGGATTCGAACTAGGGCTCGAAATGGAATTAGGGTATTCAAGGGATTCAGGTTAAGATTATGTGGAAACCAATTCCATCGCGGCTATAAGCCTTTGGTCCACTGGTTCCCGTAATCCCATGACAAACAGGAGGTCCGGGTTCGACCCCGGGCACCTCCATTTATTTTTTTTATGCCTTTTAAACCTCTTAAAAATTTCAGAAAATTCCTGAAAATTATAAAAATAAGTTTTATAAACCTTAAATATTTTTCTGTACATCAAACCAATTTCTGCAAATTTATTACTTAAAATATATTAATATTTGATTTTATTTTATTAAAACAAATAATAAAACTAGTTAAATAACTTATAAAATGGACTTTAAAAGTTGTCTATCTTAACAAAAACATTACAATTAGATTATTTTCATGTTTTAGTTATTAATTATTATTGTTTCAAATAATGAATAATTATTTGTCTCAAATGATAAATAATAAAAGTTTATAGAAATTATATATTTTATAATTTCATAAATCATTCTAAAATATTATTCTCTTATAAAATATACTAACTAAAGGTTAGATTAATAATTTATTATTAATCAAAACATTATTCCAATTAATCTTAAATAATTATAAAGTTTTATATATATTAAACCTTACCAATTTTTATACTTAAAATTCATTCTTAAAATACTAAAACACATATATGAAATTCTTCTAATGGATCGAAACGCGAATAATTACTTTATAAATTTAATTACTCGACAAACCTCACAATTCCAATTGAAACCCTAGTTCACGTTAAAACATTAAAGCTTATTATTAAGACTTTAACCTTGTGAATATATATTTACAAATTTAGGTGCCTTGTAACGATTCACGTTGGAACGACGCCTACTATTATTCTTATTAATCGTCATTATATACTTATTCGACAAGTGAGTTTTCCTTGCCTCTTTTTACTTTATTTCACACCATTTTGGGGTGAAACATGATATTTATACATTACACACTTATAAACGTTTGAGACTTGTAAAGCACTTGCAATTCATCTTTATATCTTGTCATGGTTATTTGTATGTTGTAAGTGATTATATGAGATACATAGTTTGTTACAATCATTAACTATTGCTAGCCTGGCGACGTCTTAGATCTTTGGGCCTGACAAGCCTATTTGGTGCTAAAGTCGATGTATTGCCGACTCCTAGGAGCCGTATGCTTGTGCACTAGGGAACCAAATACACTTAGCCAATCTTATATATTTGTAATCAAGTCGAGGTTTGATTGTGAAGATATGTGTTCTATAACCTTACTAGCATATAACCTATGACATGAATTGTAACTTATAATCTTTTCATATTATGTATGAAAACCTTGGAAACTCACCAACTATTTTAGTTGACCTTTTATTTTTATCATGTTTCAGGTAACCCCCAAGTTTAAAGTGGTCTTTTGAAGCTTGCAATAAAACTAGGATGTGGACCTAGTTAAATAAATGAAATGTTATGTTATGTTTGATATTTGCTTGAATGTATTTCATGATTGAGACTTATGTTGTAATTCATGTTGAAACTATTAATTTGAATATTTACATTTAAACATAGCGTTATGTGGCTGTGAACAATCGTATTACTCACGCCTCGACGATTCCGCCGTCAAGGTTGGGGTGTGACACCGGAGGGCCGCCGGCGTCGGCCGGAATAGTGGTGCGACGGGACGGGGAGAGAGAAGACATATTTGTTTTTTTTTTTTTTTTTTTTTTTTTTTTTTGCTTATTATAATGATAGGTGTGGATCCGACGGTGGCTACCACCGCCATTGTTCTTCGGCTCCCTCTTCAAGTTGATGTTGGCTAGACAATAGGGGTGTGGTGAAGAATCATTGTTCATCAAAGACTGTAAATGGGCGATGATTGAGATGCGATACTAGCGTTGGTTGCCATGGCTTGACACCCTTTTTTTGGTATGTAGTCGCTACTGACCTTTCCAGTCTAGAGCCCGAGTAATACTAAACTCTATTTACTATAGTTGTTTTGTTTAGTAAGATTGTATTAAGGTTATTTTGTTTTCGTTGTCTTTAAAAGACTTAAATGCACTCATTCAGTTATAGGCATTGATATGGAACATCGTATATGGCTATGATGGTATCTCTGAGCCTTGGTTAACACCATCACCCATACGAGCAACACGTGTGGATGGATGCAACTAGTTCGATATAAGTGATGATATTTTTTTATTTGTTCTATTTTGTTTATCTAACACGTTAATAAATAGATAACAACAAATCAGACATACACCTTAATCGTTTTAATTAAAAATATCATAGGTCTTTAAAGTTTACTAGTGTTTAATACCCGTCACGCGTTGCGGCGGTGTAGTATGCTTCATTATAAAATATAGACTATAATGCCACGACTTGTTTCAAAACTAATTTTATATAGTAATGTAAAGTAACTCGAATCTATATTGTCGAATGAAAACGTATTATATCGAAACATTGAATAACTTGATTTTATACCATCGAATGAAACATATTATATTCCAACAATCTCTTTCCAAACAGAATATACATCAAAACATGGATAAACTCAAAAGGTAGTTAATAAATAAACATGAGACATTTAATTTGACTTGGCTCGTTTCGGAATTAAATTTAAGTTAAAGTGTAAATCGGGACTCGAATATATACCGCTATATAGAAGTTAATAAATTATATTTATTTTCCTAAGTTGTCAAAAATTCTAACTTTCTTTATTATAATTTTTTGAACGGAAAATATACGAACATTTTACGGATGATATGTGTTATCTTAATCTGACCCACGTATCCGTGTCTCGGCCGGGACCGCACCACTAACCCCTCAAGGAGGAAATCCATTATCAACTATAAGCATATTACACAGAGTGATACTTGAATCCATGACATTCAGAATGATTTTTGAATCCATGACCTTCCTGTGTAATAAATTTTGTTATCATATAAAAATAAAATTCACCAACCAATTTTTTGATAATCCAAATCGTAAATAAGCTAGGGTTTTTGGATTTTAATAATCCAAACTTTCATTTATTAACCGAGATTAATCTCAACTTAGAAAATGTTAAGAGTCAACTCTCGTTAGTTATTTTGATGAAATGAGATCAACTTTGAGCCATTTTTCAACTCCAGTACCGCCTAGTCTTAATTAGGGCCGCTTTCCATTGTCTAGAATTCATTATCACCTGAAATCTACCTCCAACGAATTCGGTGGTTCAAATCAGGAGAGGGAGATTGACGGTTTTTTGGGTGCGGGAGTTTCAAATTGACGGATCTGATGATAGATTTTAACTTTTTGTTTAGTGTTTTGGCCAAAAAAATAATCCACGTCATCAAAAAACCTAACGAGGTTAACTCTCAGTTAGTAAGGGATCGTTGGAGGAAAATAAATTCAAAGTTGGAAATGTTTGTAAACATTTACTTAGTTGGATTAATCCCAACCAATAAATAAAACTTAAGATTATTAAAATCCAATAACCCAATAAGCTAATATATACAGTAATTAATTTGTAGGCTACATCAAATTTAAATCTGTCATGAGTTCCATACTCACTTACCGGTCCACCACCCAATTTAGGGTTAAAAGTGAAGAAAAGGGAGCACAACTCAGCTCCCTCTGATCGTCACACCCAAGCCACCTGTCACCAACCTCCCCTTCATCTTCCTCTATCTAAAGAACACCATCGCTAATGGCTGATTCTTGAAAACCCATCACGATAGTGAACATTTTTCTTGTTTTAGCGTCTACGTTTTAGATCCGTTTTCTAGTTGCCGGTAATCGGTCAATAGAAATAAAATACACCTTTAATATCTTTGATTCTGGTTGATTTTGATGATGAAGCGGAATCAAGGGACCTCTTATATCATTCTAGGCTCCGTTTCATGCTCTGATCCCGACACATGTTCTGGTTTCATGACTTCATCATACGCTGCTCTTTTTCTTTTTGAGTGCCACCGTTGATCTACAATGGGTTTGAGGTTATAGAACTTGCATGAACATGCATTATGCCCAGTACACAATGCACGAGCTTCAAGAAGATGAAGAAAAACACAATATACGACCATTTTATAAAACTACTATAAACACATAAATCCAATCTGCAATGATCAGTTCTCACTTAAATGCATTTTATACTTGCATAATAACAACTATAAAACTACTTTGTGAGCAGTTCAAACCTAGTTCGATACGGATTAATAGTTTTAACACGAATAATTTTCTACAATCAAACCGTTCAACTCGTATAAAGTAAAATAACTAATGATTTAAAGTTTAAACCGCTATGAGCACCCTTTGATCGCAACACTTTTAAGTTTTATCAAATAACTTTGGGCAAAAGTTGATGATCGTTAGGAATAAAGTGCATTTTGACTCTTTTTCTATACTAAAAAAGTAAAATTCAACAGAAAAAAGTAACACATCTTCTTCTTCTTCATAGGATTTAGTCTCCAATTCTCACACTCTCCATAATCTCACTCTGCAACAAGAGTGTTCAATCAATTTCAATCAATTCCAATCATTCTTCCTTTCAATTCACATCATAATCCCCAAATCATCTTCTAATCTCACATTCATATCTCAATCTCCACAATCTTCAATCAAATTAACAATCTGTTAACTGTGTGTGTTGATTCATGGCTTCCACTGGAAATCAAAACCAACAACCAAGTAACGGACCCTTCGATGTTCAACGATTCTTCAATCCTTCATCTTCACCACCACCAATTACACCAAACCCTAACACCCCTTATCATCCAACGTCTTCCGCCGCCTCGTATCCGCCACCCACCGCCACCGGCGGCCCTTACTCCCACACCCCTCAATACCCCGTTTACCACCCCGTATTTCACAATCCTATGCCTCCATCTAACTTACAACAACAGCGATCTGTTTCGTATCCTACACCCCCTGTTCAACCATCCAGCCCTAACCCTAACCCTAACCATGGGGCTCGATTGATGGCGCTTTTAAGCTCTCAACCGGCTGCAGCCATTGATACGGTGGCTCAACCTACTAACCCTGTGGTTCAGTCATCAATGGTGCCTGCATTGCATTCTGGTGCGGGTCCATTGCGGATGCCCAGCAGTAAGGTTCCAAAGGGACGACATTTGAGTGGTGATCGTGTTGTGTATGATATAGATATTAGGTTGCCTGGAGAGGTTCAGCCTCAGCTTGAGGTTACGCCCATTACGAAGTATGGGTCGGATCCTGGGCTGGTTTTGGGTCGTCAGATTGCTGTGAACAAGAGTTATATATGCTATGGGTTGAAACTTGGGGCGATTAGGGTTCTTAATATTAATACTGCTTTGAGATCATTGCTTAAAGGTCTAGCTCAGGTTTGTTACTTTTGGTTTTTAGATTTTATAGATTGTGATATTTTCACCTTAACTGCAATCACAGTGGGTGTATGTTACTATGTTAAGCCAGGGGTGTTCAAAATGATTATAGGTTTTGTATTTGGGGTGACAGCTCTTTTATTTATGATATTATACTAAAATGTTCTGACACTTTTATGAGCTTTGAAATATGAATGGTGACTGGATCGAGTTTTGGTTTTGTTGCTTTTCTTTTGTTTCTAAATTGCAGTCTTAACTGGCATCAGATTACTAGTGTTATTGGACATTGATAGTTTAAACCAGGTGAAACTGTAAAAAAATGCAACAAAGTTTCTAAGAACACACATGGTTTTAAACATTTGTTGGTTTTTATGATCTTAGTTTGAGTTTTTTTTGCAAGTTACTCATACTGTTAAAAGTCGTATGAAATATGAGTTTTTCTTGAAAGCAATAATGGGTGGTTGAAAATATTGTATTAAGGGGGGGTTTTTGGACGCGTCATTTGAAAGTGATATTGAGATAGAATACCTTAAATTAGATAACCAGCTGCTGCTATAAAACATATTGTTAGAGATGAGATTTGTTGGATGTGTTTCTGCCGCTTGAAGTTGTATACTTGTATTAATCATTTTTGATTTTTGATGGTGTTTGAGTGTTTATCAAGTTCTGATTAATTAAGGGTGTAATAGATGAATAGACGAAATAAGAAGTAGAAAACATATTAGATAATCCCTAAACAATTATGTATTCATAAGCAGAATTAGGACACACGAGACCCTGATTCAATTGAACAATTATTGTCTTTTTCAGAGGGTTACAGATATGGTTTTCTTTGCTGAGGATGTTCACCTTCTAGCTAGGTAAGAATTTGCTTCTTTTTTGTCACTTCTTTTAGTTTTATAAGGGGTTATAATAAAATTGTTACATGCAGTGCAAGCATGGATGGCCGAGTTTATGTGTGGAAAATTACAGAAGGCACAGATGAGGATGATAAACCACAAATCACAGGGGATATAGTTATTGCAATTCAGATTGTAGGAGAAGGGGAGTCTGTTCATCCTCGAGTTTGTTGGCACTGTCATAAACAAGTAATAGTTTTATCTAATTAATATGTATTTTTCAAGATGTTTTTCTATTGGTATAATGTTAATATTTGTTGGGGGGCCTTTTTGTGCTTCAGGAAGTTCTTGTTGTTGGAATTGGAAAAAGTGTTTTGAGAATTGACACTACAAAGGTTGGGAGAGGTGAAGCGTATTCTGCAGAGGAACCTCTTAAATGTCCTGTTGATAAACTGATTCATGGAGTTCAGTTTGTTGGTAGTCATGATGGTGAAGTAACAGATCTATCAATATGCCAATGGATGACTACTCGTTTGGTTTCTGCTTCAGTGGATGGCTCGGTTAGTTAATATCTTAAGTTAATTAATTAACCTGGTGTGATTTTGGCTTTACCATTTTGTACATTCTTTGGACGGTTTATGTACACACACACAACCTACTTAAAATGGGTTTCTTGTTTTGCATATAGTTCTCTAGATATATAATTCAACTGTTATGTTAATTATTTCTGGTTGGCCACTCATAGGAATACGTGTGATAACAGTATAAAATGCTCGAGATATATATTTCTTGTGTATTAATGGTCTCTTTGAGGAGATTTTGTGCATCATATATAATCTGTTAAGATCAGGCTACATGTTTTGTGTGATGGGATTTATTTTTCTCCACTTTTTAGGCACTTTGTGGATCATTGCCATCTAAAGCTAGTATATTTTCCAGCTATTTTTAGTGAGAAAGTTTATATAAGTTGAGGTTTTATCAGGGGACAGTTATAAGTGTTAAGTTGTTTGCTGGTAGTCTCATTTGGTACATTTACTCATTGCAAATCACATTATAAATGTGGTTATATCAATTCTACACATACATGCCTGCTATGAGTTTATATTATTAAAAGTGGGAATCGGTTTTGATTCTATTTCCATCATGAAGAGAGTGTTTCTTGCTGGAAAATGTAAAACATAAATACAACGAATCTGTTTTTAGAAATGTAAACCTACATGAGGTTGAGATTGACTGATTGAGCTGGAAAACACGTAGTAATAATATAAGAAATCTTTCATTTATTAATTTCTTAATTGCTGAATTATGCTTACTTGTTAAACTACAAAATATTAATGAAATTACTGAAGGACTCGTGTTTTCTTTGACGTTTACAGATAAAGATTTGGGAAGATCGAAAGTCTTCACCAATTGCTGTACTGAGGCCACATGATGGTCTGCCAGTCAACTCTGCTACATTCTTAATGGCCCCTCATCATCCAGATCACATCGTACTTATCACTGGGGTATGTGCTAAACTGCTAATCAGTTTCATTCTTCTTGTTTTCCTTTTAATATTATCACATATTTGTATTAGTTTTGATTTATTAAAATATAATCACAGGGTCCATTGAATCACGAAGTGAAAATATGGGCCTCAGACAGTGAAGAAGGATGGTTGCTTCCTAGTGATGTTGATTCGTGGCACTGTTTACAAACATTAGAGTTGAAGAGTTCTTCTGAATCTAGCCCTGAAGATGCATTTTTCAATCAAGTTCTTGCATTATCGCAAGCAGGCCTTTTGTTAATAGCGAATGCAAAGAAAAACACTATTTATGTTGTTCACCTGGAATACGGGACCAACCCAGAATCCACCCACATGGATTACATTGCAGAATTTACAGTTACTATGCCCATACTGAGTTTTACAGGTACTAGTGATTTATTACCACATGGGGAACACATTGTTCAGGTATACTGTGTCCAAACACAGGCAATTCAACAATATGCTTTAGACATTTCTCAGTGTATACCACCTCCACTTGATAACATTTCTTATGAGAAACAAGAATCAATCATTTCATGTGATGCTCCCAGTGCCGAAGGCTTGAATGTTATGGAACCTTCTAGAAGTAAGACGGAGACGTCTTTGGAGGCCTCGGTACCTACCTCTGATGGTGCTTTCATTTCAAGGCAGCCCTCTAGCTCTCGTTTGACTGAGTCTCTTGAATCACCTTCACTTGCATCAAGTCCTACTTTAACCCGTGAACTTTCTGATTTGAAAAATTCAGCTGGCGGTGATGACTCTGGTGAATATCCAGTTGACAGACAAGTGGACGTCTCGTTGGCGACTGATATAGTAACTGATGAAACTAAGTTTAAACATCCGACTCATTTGGTGACACCTGCTGAATTGATGGCTACATCATCGTCTGAAATAAATCATGTTACAGGGCAGATAGATGAAATTGATTCTAATGTACTGGAAGTGATTTCAAATTCTGATCCACAGAATGTTGAGCTGGAGGTCAAGATTGTTGGTGAAACAGGAAAAAGTCAAACCATTGAACCTCAAGGAGAGATTCATGGTTTTGCTTCACAGGCATCAGGTTTTGGGCGTGACGTGTCTGGTGAAACTTATATTGTTAATGAGTCAAAGCAACTTGATGAGCTGGGTCAAACTTTCGATGATAATCAAAGTCAAGACTTGAAAATTGATGCTTTGGTACCTGCTGAGCCACCTGTACCTTTAACAGCTGACCCCCCTGGTCGTGTCTCATCAACCAAAAGGAAAAAACAGAAAGGAAAAAGTAGTCAACAGGAAAACCTGTCTCCTCATAATGTTTTCACTTTATCAGATTCTGCTATTGAACCAGGAATCAGTTCAAGTGTTCCCTCTGTTGAATCTATACTTTTACAACTTCATTCTATGCAAGAAGTTATTACTCAGGTGAAATATCAAACTGATATTCACGTGTAAAGTTGTAACCGATTACTGATTTTTGACTTAATTGCAGGTTTTAGTAAATCAAAAGGAGATGCAAAAGCAGATTCCAGGAATGGTGGCAGTACCAGTTACAAAAGAAGGCCGAAGAATTGAGGCAGCAATAGGAAAAAGCATGGAGAAAACTTACAAAACTAATTCTGATGCTCTTTGGGCCTGCACTCAAGAAGAATTTACAAAACAAGAAAAGTCAAACCGAGATCGAAGCCAACAGGTTTCGGGTTTGGTTACAAATGGCTTCAAGGATTTGCTTGCAGCTTTGGAGAAAATGTTGAAGAAAGAAACATCGGCACTCGTGCCAGCTGTCGTGCGTTCGATTTCTCCAGTTATTGAGAAAACAGTGTCTACAGCAATCACAGAGGCTTTCCAGGTTAAAGATTTTAACATTTTTGTTTTATCACCAGATTTTGCATAATCAAAGTCTGATTAAGTTTGTATGCAGAGGGGTTTTGCTGATAAGTCTGTAAACCAAATCGAAAAATCGGTAAATTCTAAGCTTGAAGGTAGCGTTGCCAGGCAAATCCAAACCCAGTTTCAAACCTCTGGGAAACAAGCCCTACAGGTATCTACGACTCACATGATCTTCCTGACTCAATTTGTCGGTTATACCTGTTAGTTCTTAATCTGTACCCAGTTTGATCTGATACGTTATCCTCCCTGCCGTTTTACTAGCCTCATCTTTAATCGTTACTATTTTGCATGCTATGGTAAACTTTTCTTACAGGAAGCATTTAAGTCGAGTATAGAAGCTTCTGTTATTCCCGCTTTTGAGATGTCTTGCAAGGCCATGTTTGATCAAGTTAATGCTACATTTCAAAAGGGAATGATCGAACACACAAGTAAATCGCAGCAGCAAATTGAGTCTGCACATTCTCCTCTAGCCATTGCTTTGAGGGTAAGAAATACAACCATCATCAATCTCTCAGCTGGACCCGTCGTATTCTTTTGTTAACATATGATGGTTCTTTTAGGATGCCGTTAATTCAGCATCATCGGTAACTCAAACCTTGAGTGGTGAAATAGCTGAAGGTCAAAGGAAGTTGGTTTCTCTTGCACTTGCAGGGGCAAATCCAGAATCAGTCAACCCATTGATAACCCAAATAAGCAATGGACCAATCAGCAGCTTCCATGAAAAGGTCAGCTTATCTTTCTGTTGCGACTCACAGTAATATAGTTTTATGTATCATTCTAAATCGATATCGATGCCTGTTTTCTTCAATAGATAGAAGCACCATTGGATCCTACGAAAGAACTTTCTAGACTGGTATACGAACACAAATATGAAGAAGCTTTTACCGCTGCCCTTCAAAGAAGTGATGTCAGAATCGTATCCTGGTTATGCTCTCAGGTATTTAATTTTTTTTATCTTCAAGTTGCATGATTTTTGTGACATTTTTTTAATGTTATATTGATTTTGGTCAAACAGGTTGACTTACAGGGGTTGCTAACAAGCAATTCTTTACCTTTGAGTCAAGGAGTACTGTTATCTTTGCTGCAGCCGTTAGCTTGTGACATTGGCAATGATACATCAAAGAAACTTGGGTGGATGATGGATGTGGTTGTGGCAATTAAGCCATCAGACGGGATGATAGTGATGCATGTTCGGCCGATATTTGATCAAGTTTATTCGATACTAAATCATCAATTAGGTGTCTCAACTACCTCGGTTTCTGAGCTGTCAAGCATACGGGTCGTTATGAAACTCATCAACTCCACACTCAGGACCCTGTAAGTAATTGGTATATACATTATACATTTACAGAGGACTGTTTGTACAGAGTCTTGGGAGTTTTTTTAGGGTAATAGCCGTTTTACAGTTGGAGTTGTTAGATCAGTTTTAGGGAGTTCTGATTTTGTTGCTTTTCTCATTATATTATGGATGGTTTAGGTCTTGTTGATTTGAATTTGTTCTTTACTTATTGGAGAGAGTGTAGAGTTGGTCAATGTTTTTGGCTTGTTATATATTCAATCCAAGTAATGAGACGTTATGTTTTTGGCTTGTTTTATATTTTATAAACAAATCAATTTGACACAAAACAAAAATTTTCTAAGCAACCCTGAATACTACAAGACCAAAAAACATGAATCCGAAAATTGTGTTAGACCATGAACCATAACCTGATATATGAATTTGTCGGTGACGAACATAATCTGTTTAACATTTATCTTTTTATATTTTAGTATCTGAAATTATCATTTTTTAATATATTAATCCAATAAGTACATATATTATGAAAAAAACCCACTAATTGCAAAGACTTACATTAGGCCTAACCTTTCTTCATGGGTGTTAAGACTATTCTTGGTAGGACTTTCAGTCCAAAAACCATATACTTTTTACACCATCATGTCTTAACAATACTGATATAAACATAATATAAACATAACCTGTTTAGCTAATAATTATGTTTTTAGGTTTTTCCTATAAGTTATTCGAACCCATTGATTAGGGGTCTGTGTATGTTGTTTCGTTTCAGTCTTCAAACCACAGAAACCGATAACCAAAGTTTGGTTTCTGAGAATTCACCACCGAAACTGATAGTTTTCGGGTTTCGTTTCATCGCTTTCAGTCATACCGGTTTTGTTGTTTTTCTGCTCGTTGGTTCGATAATATACCTTTTAACCAAAAAATTACTAAACCTCTGTTTCATTTATAAAAAGAAGACAAAGATCATCATCAAAATAAAGTTAAAACTCAACCAATGTACACGATTTTAACTTTTTTTCTAATTTTATCTATGAACAAACCACATGCCGACACACAAAATTCTACCAACACTGGTCAGTCTCCCACCGTCGGGATACATGAACCCCCTTCCTCTTCCCCACCGTCGTATAAACCCCCGATCGTCGCCCCAATCCCAAATTCAACTCCAAATCATACATCGCTCGATCCACCGGATCATACAACGTCGCATACGCATCATGGATCTCAATAAACTTCCCATCATCATGCTCCTCAACATCACAACTATCAGGATGATACCGCTTCGCCAAACTACGGTACGCTTGCTTAATCTCATTAGACGTAGCGTCACGTTTAACTCTCAACACTTCATACAAACTGTAACGCCTTTTGCTCGTCGAATCGACCGCCGGATCGGCGTCGGCGACGTGAATCGAGGCGGTGCACGGTTTACACCGCCGGAAAGTTACTTTTCCGGCGGATGTGGCCGGCGGTGGCCGGTTGTTGTTCGCGAATCGAAGGGTGGCTCCGCCGAGGGCGGTGGTTAGGGTTCCGATCATAGTAATTGAGTAATTGATTGGGGTTGGGGTTAGGGTTTTGGTATTTGATTAGTGTAGGGGTTATTGATTAGAGTGTTTGAATCGATTTGGGGATTTGGATAGTGGTGGTTATATATAGGAATTTAGAAGAGATGATGGTGAGCGATGGGTCGCTTTCTAATAGCG
Source organism: Flaveria linearis (assembly GCA_024085815.1). NCBI lineage: Eukaryota > Viridiplantae > Streptophyta > Magnoliopsida > Asterales > Asteraceae > Flaveria > Flaveria linearis. Next base: position 87,469,886 of record CM044004.1, read on the forward strand.
TGATGATGGGGGTGCCATTTGGTCGATTGTTTCTAGAAGGTGGACCAGACCGCACCGGGGGGTTCGGGGTTTGTGGACCATGGAACCGGGGTGTGGGGTGTGGGGTGTGGGTCCGGGCACCAGAAGGAGTTGAAATGTTTCTAGAAGGAATGTGTGTATTGTGTGTGAGGGTATCCGCTTCAAAGGATGCTTGGAGTGAAGTTTAAATCTTTTTTTTTTTTTTTGTTTTTTTTTGTTTCTTATTCTTGTTACATGAGGAAAAGGTTTGATGTTTATTTGGTGATTTTGTTTAACTCTAAAAAATAATAATTAAGAAAAGACAAATTAGATTTTAATAATTGGTCAATGATATTTCAAACTATTTGACTAGTAACACTTTTAACTTTAACTTTATTAACAATAGCAGTTTTAGGAACGTAATCGTCAAATATTTTCGCTTATTTGCACTCAATTTCGTTCATAGTGATGGTTATGAATGAAAATGAAAATCATACAAACTAAATTGTGTCAAAAGTAAATACAAATCGAGTGTAAATGTATGATAGTTATTTTACTGGACTGTTATTGGTAATAAAAATAAAAGTTGGGAGTTTCACAACCCACCGGCCAAATTAATGAGTTAACTATTATCGGTCAATGAGTAACACTATTATTAAAACTCAATTTGCGTTAAGAAAATTAAAAATCAATTTTTATTTTTAATGACATTATCTAAAAGTTTTATAGGATAATTTCTTTTGCTTTGAGCAAGGTTAAAATACTTTTTGGCAACACAGTCGCTAGTGGTTAGGGTAGGTACTTTCGGTAGGGGATTCAGGTGATAGAAGCCGAAATAAATTGTGGAGTTTAGATAGATTGGGTTATGTGTCTGTCAATATGTGTTGTTTTGGATGTTTTTAAGTAAAAATGATGTGGTAGTCAATTATTGATTGATTTGATTAGTGTCACATCCCAACCGACGGCGGAATCATCGGGGCGGACCAATGAGAATCGATTGTTCACAGCACATGGGACTAAGCAAACCGAAGTAATATTAAATGTCACTTGCATTAAAGAATTCTAATACATTTAAACAATAATCCAAATAATGTAAAAGTAATTGTTTTTTATTTTGACTAAGTCCGGGTCCTAGATGAGCATGTAGAAGTCCACTAACTTGCTTAACCTGAAATCATGTGAAAAGTAACGAGTCAGCTATGAATTAGCTGGTGAGTAAACGCAGTTTTGATGTACATATATATAAGTTGATCAAATGATTGAATAATTCAATTCACATGGTAATGTCAAGACTTATAGTATAATAATGTAACTCAAAGATAAATCAACACAGTCAATCTAAGTGACTATACTGACTTAATCCGCAGACGAAGTCGTCATAGAATATGTGAATCCGGTTTCAATCACCACTCGAGTATTCATATGGGGTGGGTTGTCAAACCAATAGATCTATCATTGTTACCGTGGTTGTATGAATTATTGATTGTGTTATCATCCAATTTATCTAACTATGAATACATTATTACAAGTAAAGACATAACATGTAAAGAATTGAATTTATACGTGAAATAAAATGAAATAACAATGTTTGATTATAGTGTCATATGATTTCCCCAAAATATAAACAAATAAAATGGGTAATGAATACTCACCTGATTGATGAGATTAGAATTTGAACGTGATAGATTAGGCGCCAACGATTTCCTTATGATTAACCTAAGGAACGGTGCCTCGAATTAGAATAATAGTGAATTGAGAATTGGGAATGGATTATGGTTTTTATTAGGATTTGATTTTGAATGGTGGTTTAAATAAGATAATTTATTTAGTTTGAATGTCTTGAAATAAATAAAATGAATTTATTGAAAGTAATTATGTTTAGAATTTAATAGAAGTAAATGTATCAATACGTGTAACCGTTTGATTTATTATTAAAGTGTGGGAAAAACAAATAACTAAAGGTAGCGTTTGGACCCATAATGATTTATTAATTTAAACCATAATTTAAAAAAATCCATTTTATAAGAAATAACTAAAAAAAATAATCTTTGTTATATTGTTTTATAAATATTTAAATTTAAAAAAAAATTGCAGAAAATAAGTTTGATGATTTAAAAATAAACAGAGTTTATAAAAATGATTTCTATAATTTTTAAGAATTTTTCTGTAATTTTTAAAAGGTTAAAAAGCCCAAAAAAATATGTTGGGGGTGCCCGGGTTCGAACCCGGGACCTCCAAGTGGTAATGTGAGTCGGGAACCTGTGAATTAAAGGCATACAACCGCGATTATTCCCGGTTTTGAATGCTTTTAAACACAAATTAAAAATAACCCCAATTTCATATAAACCCTAGAATGAAATCGAACAAATTGATCACCAATTCGTTTATGATAATGAAATCTATGTTGGGGCTTTTGTTCCCCACACAAATACGAACATGTGAGTGTGATTAATTACCAGAAATGATTTCGGTTGGAGAGTGATCGAGTTCGAGCTTGAGCCGCGACGGGGAGGTGATCAATTTCGAAGTGTTTGTGCGTGTGTGATGAAATTGGTGGTTCAGAGAGTTTAGGTGAGCGTAAAGGAGCGTTTGCCCTCTATTTATAGGGGGTAATGTGATGTTAAACTATTCGACCAGTTTCAGTTTAATTGCCGATGGTTCGGGTCGATTTTGTATGTGTTTGAACTGATTTTATGTTAAATTGATGTTTGATTACTATTATAATTGTGATTATACGGTTCCAGGCTGGTTAATTGATTCTACTACTCGATGTTTCCACTCAATTTCGATTCGATTTTAGTGGGGTGGTTGAGTTTGCTTTATCACGCTTAAATTGACTCCATTTTTAAATTATATTGGGGCATAAGTTCGAATCTTCCACGCGAGATGGTCGGGGATGTTTAATTGGGTTGAAACCGAGTTATTTTGGGTGTTGTGGGCTCGCCGGAGAGTGGCCGGAGGGGAGAAGGGGGCGACGGGATGGGGTTGGGTTTTAAAAAAAAATACACTTTGGCCCCTGTGGTTTACATTGTTATCATTTTATGCTAAAGTTTCATAAACAAGTTTTAGTTGTTACACTTTTAACCCAAAACTTTTAGGGTTAAGTTTTTTTATAATAAATTTTATTATTAGTATTATTATTTTTTTTGTTAAATCCTTGAAAACCTCAAAAATATTTAAAGTTATTTTATTTATTTTTAAATTTGATAACTAAGCTTCATAATTATCATTATTATCTTATAATAAACAAACAAACAAACAAACCCAGTATATCCCACTCAAGAGCAGGGTCTGGGAGGGGTAGGTGGTGGCAAGTCTTTCCTCTATCCAGATAGGTAGAGAGACCGCTTCCAAAGAGACCCCTGGCTCGATACAAAAGCTATAACGCTCGCGATTTAACATATAATCAAATAATCAAATAGTCAATCATATAATCAAACGTACGATTATCTTATAATAATAAAATTATATTTATAAACCATATGATTTTTAATTCGGATTAATGTGCTCACATCGAAATAAAATAGATTCCATTGACTAGCATAAACGGGTTCGGGTTACAAGTTGGAATGGGTCGGATGTAATTAGGGTTTATTTGTGTCGTACAACTAGTACCCTAAGACTCACTAGCCCCAACCCCTCACCTAGAAACAACTTTTCTAAAAACCACATGGATATGTAATCTATTCTAAAAAATCACGAGTTTTCTTTAAAGAAAATATGACAATAACGAACTATCTAACTGGAGGCAGGAGGGAACGAAGGTTTCGTACTACACACAAACGATTATTTATCCTGGCTTTTAGTTAGCCGATGAAAAGACGTGCTGGCTCAATCATATTGAGGGCTCAATACGAAACAAAATTAGGGGATTGATTTTTAGAAAAGTTCATTTTTGAACAACCTCATTCCTACCTTAAATATCCATTTAACATAAGGATATATTTGTTTCTAACGGGTCAGTAGCTTTAATGAAACCACAGTTAACTAGTTGAAACCTTTTATATCGTAAAAGAACATAAATAATTACCATTTACAAACCGCTTGTCAAAATAAAAATATTACATGTATCTATATGAAGTTTAGTCATCCCTTTGGTTGTCATAACCTGTTATAATGCCATCGGATTAGACTATCAGCCAAAATCCAAATATTTAATTCATACCCGTAGAAGGAATCAAAACCAAGATTTTCTTGATGAAAGTTGCAAGAATTCAACTCATCGGGCACCTCACATTCTTTTTGGTTTGTGAATTGGTACAAATTTGACTAACTACAAATTCTCTAGCTTCAATTCCTGTACATTAGACTCTTTACACTGAGAAATTTGATTATCACTAAAAATGAACACATTAAGTAAATCACAAACAAAGCTTTCTTAAATTGACCATAATTCAATCAATTAACCTTGGTTGTCACTATAAAATATGTTATATTATCCTAATAAAAAATAGCAGAAAAGCAATTAATCAATCATGTTATAAGTTGGTCAAATTGTTTTTATGGACCTTTAGTTTAATCAGATTGAACGCTTTAGCTGTTACTAAAAGAGACAACCTTAATTGCTGGTTAGCTCAACTGTTTTACTCGCTACCTAATCTCTTTTACCTCATCAAGACTCCTCTAACGACCCCACATGCAAGTAACTCTCAATATTGAGAATACATTGCAACAACAAAACTCACATTTACTATTTAACCTATCTCACACACGTTCGACACTTCAACCGTATTAATATTTTATCCTTTTAACAATAAAGTTAAGAATATGACGAAAAAAATCCAATCATTTAGAACCCTTGACCTATACACCACACCGATTTTCTAGTTCTTTTCTGTTTTCCAATAGAGCTAAACCAAACAACATATAAACTAAAACGTTTAAAATGAGAAAACACGGATCCGAAGAACAGTTTCATGATCCACAACCACACCAACAATCAAACCTTGAGACATCGGTTGAGCCACATACCAGGCCGATTTCACAGTCATCGCTCGATTTCATTGTCGATTGTGAGATAAAACAATTGCTATTCGATGTTTTTCAATCCAGATGAACGCCTAGTCACATTAAATTATAATAAGTCGATTTCATTGTCGATTGTGAGAGAAGTCAAGTGTCATTGACCCATGCGAGATGACTCCATCAATGAGCCTACACCATTTACATTAGATTATAACACGACAGTTTATGTGGTATTACATTTTAAGTTCTTAAAAGATAAATATATAAATATTTTATACGACACTACAATTTCCATCTTATAAAAAATATACGAATATTTTAATGCTACATTATATTTTAAGTTCTTTTGGAATAAGCCTTCATTCCATTACAATATGGGCACTAAACTATTTACCATCGTATTAACTCAAATGAGAGATTTAACATCACAATTTCCATCTTATATGTGTCGTTATAACAAAAAAATTGCATCTTTTTATCTCGGTTAATTGCAATAATCCACGTTAATTTCAACAGATTTATGCCAAACATCTCTTTATATAAAGCGTTAATAAGACTCTCTAACCGGCCTACATCACCCTTGTCTCAAAACATTGTAGATTACAACCAACTCATGGAACTAAACTAGACCAAGGTGGTAGGTTTGAACTACTATCTTCACCCTATGATCGTATTAAACCCAAACCTTCACCTAATATTCTCTGATTGTCATCATGAGTTGACCACCTTAATAATTTTATATAGCTGGGTTTGAATCTAGGTTTATTGATCCACAATCAAAACTTGAGCCATCAATTGAGCTATACACCACGTTGATTTCACAGCTGTTCAATTCATTGGCGATTGTGAGAGAAATCAATTGCTATTCAGTGTTCCTCAATCGAGACGAACCCTTTAATTCATTGTCGATTTGAGAGAAACATATTCAATCTTGCTCACCATTTTGGTAATTGAGAATTGTTACAGATAACTAATAACTGATAAGCATCTAATTGGGATGTGCAAATTTTACCAAATACCAGTACTGACCAAACATAATCGGTACCAGTACCAGTATTCATTTTTTTAGGTTTTCGGTATTCGATACCTTCGGTTTCCATATTTTTGGTATTTTCAATGGTACCGGTACCGAACCGATAAAATGGGTACGGTAATTAGTTCACACTTTTTACCTGTTATTTTTCGATACGGTACCGATCATATCCCTAACATCTAATAGACTATGTTAGATAATATGTCCACTAATTGAAGTTTTCACTTGTTAATGAGTTGTTTTATGTTATACGATAGTCACATTAGGTCATAACAAAGCAACTTAGGTTACTCCCTATAGGATGAAAATTCCAGTAATGGGCCTCGACAAAAGTGTTAATAAAATGTTCTAGTCTACACCGCGTCACATTAAACAAAACTTTTTTATACAGTATTACATTTCAAGTTCTTTGAAATACAAATAGAAATATTTTGTACTACACTACAAATTTAGATCCTAGATAGAATATACATGTATCTATACTCACTACAAGAAATAAGCCTATTAGCGGCGACATTTGTCGCCGCTATTGATACCGATATTCGCCGCTATTAGTATTAGCGGCGACATGTCGCCGTTAATGAGTCGCCGCTAATGATTCGTCGCTAATGTTGAAAATATCGCCGCTAATGAGTCGCCGCTAATTATGTCGCCGCTAATACCATTATTTGTGGCGACCATATCGCCGCTATAAAGTTGAAAAAAAAATTCCGGGAAGACTATTAGCGGCGACATTGTCGCCGCTAAAAGTGAATTTTTAATTTTAATTTTTTTTTATTTTTTAATTTCTTTTTTATAAACCAAGAAAACCTGTAAATAAAACCAAATTTCCAGATTTCCAAACAACACAAATAACATAAGTATTAAGAAGTACAATACGAGTTTTACACACAAATAACATAAACATACAAATTGTTTAACTTCAACTTCTAATGTCGTCAAAATAAACTTAAACTACTTAACCGCTATCCTATTCATCGTCCTCGTCCGAATCATCATCTTCATCAGCTTGTTGTGTACCTTTTTGGGAGGCAATAAGTTGCGTCATTTGTGACATAAAGTTTGCATTTTGAAACAAACTTGCGATTTGTGCCTACAAAAAAAAACATACATTATAAGTTGTGGTATTTGCTTCTTAGTATAACTTTAAGTATATAATGATACACCAACACCTTGAAGTGTGTTTGTATCACCCATTTCAACCATAATGTACATAATTCAACTTAAATTTATCCATTTTGACCCGTTTTAACTCAAATTAATAGGGTTTTAACTATATCAAGTGTGTTTGTATCATTTTGACCCATTTCAACCATAATGTACATAATTCAACTTAAATTTACCCATTTTGACCCGTTTTAACTATATCAAGTGTATTTGTATCATTTTGACCCATTTCAACCATAATGTACATAATTCAACTTAAATTTACCCATTTTGACCCGTTTTAACTACATCAAGTGTGTTTGTATCATTTTGACCCATTTCAACCATAATTTACATAATTCAACTTAAATTTACCCATTTTGACCCGTTTTAACTATATCAAGTGTGTTTGTATCATTTTGACTCATTTCAACCATAATGTACATAATTCAACTTAAATTTACCCATTTTGACCCGTTTTAAGTCAAATTAATAGGGTTTTAACTATATCAGGTGTGTTTGTATCATTTTGACCCATTTCAACCATAATGTACATAATTCAACTTAAATTTATCCATTTTGACCTGTTTTAACTATATCAAGTGTGTTTGTATCATTTTGACCCATTTCAACCATAATGTACATAATTCAACTTAAATTTACCCATTTTGACCCGTTTTAACTATATCAAGTGTGTTTGTATCATTTTGACCCATTTCAACCATAATGTACATAATTCAACTTAAATTTACCCATTTTGACCCGTTTTAACTATATCAAGTGTGTTTGTATCATTTTGACCCATTTCTACCATAATGTACATAATTCAACTTAAATTTACCCATTTTGACCCGTTTTAACTATATCAAGTGTGTTTGTATTATTTTGACCCATTTCAACCATAATGTACATAATTCAACTTAAATTTACCCATTTTGACCCGTTTTAACTATATCAAGTGTGTTTGTATCATTTTGACCCATTTCAACTATAATGTACATAATTCAACTTAAATTTACCCATTTTGACCCGTTTAAGATAAACCAACAATGATACATTTAACAACTTCAAGATAAAACGTATAAAACTTTAATACCTCTGATAATGTCTGAGGTGTTTGTTCCTGATCAGGAACAAACGAAGTCGACGCTGCAGATGAAGACGGTTTACGCCCAATCCCTCTAATATGCCCGCGGCGTTCTCCCAACACCGACTCAAAAACTTCAACCTCGTTCAGTGATAAACTATTTCCTTCGTTTTGGGATTAACTTAGCTCATCAAACCGTCCTTTGAGCTGATTCTATATTAATTAACAAGAAGTCATTTAATATATATATATACACAAAGGCTTCATCTTTAATATTTCAAAACTCTACTTTATATAAAACTTACGTATTGTTGCTCAGCTATCTCCGTATCAAAGCTCCCATCTTTACTGGTATGAGCATTCTGAAATGCCTCAAGTCTGCTCTTATTCTGATTAACATTTAAAAGCATATCATATATTAAATAAATACTTATCTACAATACACATACAAATAATTAAATCATTACCTTCTTGTAACAATAACTACTATACGAGGCAGTCCCACCACGATTAGTGTATTGTTGTTGTTGCCGGTTTGCTTTGTTTGATGATGAGGCTTTTCTGTGTCCGTCACTTAAGAAAAAATCAATTGTTTTGCTCCAATTTTCATGATTCATTCCCTTTGGAGGGTTGAGCCTTGCTTGTTCCACATCTTCATATCCTCCAACACGATCAAAGTGTCTTTTGGCAACGTTTTTTCGATCTCTGAATCGTTTGAGATATACAGAACGAATGCCACCCTCAATCTGAGCGCGTTCACGATCTCGCAAAATCTCATCAAAATCAAAGCGTCGCTACATTTACTACGTTAAAACAAAATGAAGTTAGTTAAATAAATACCGAACAATAAACATAAAACATATAAAAGTTACCACCATATGCTCATCCAACGCATTCTTCTGAGCATCAGAAAGATCAGTCCACGAACGAACATTAAAGGGATAAAAAAACATCCATGTCCTTCCCGGGGGATTTAGGACCAGGAATCAACAATGACAACATGAATGACGACTCCTTCATGCATAACCATGGAGGCAGATTGTATGTCGTGAGTATAACAGGCCACGTGCTATGAGCCGAACTCATGTTACCAAATGGATTAAAACCGTCAGCTGCAAGTCCTAGGCGGACGTTTCGGGGTTCTCTCGAGAAGGTAGGGTACTTTATATCAAAATCTTTCCATGAAGAACCATCAACAGGATGACGCATCGTACCATCTTCTGATCGTCCGGTATTATGCCAAATCATATCTTTTGCAGTGTGCCTTGAAGAATACAAGCGGCGTAGCCTGGGGGTTAAAGGAAACCATCGTAACACCTTGTGAGGTAACTTTTTGCCCTTTGTATTTGTATCGACCCACCGACTCTCGTTACAAACTGGACAATTTTGTAACAATAGATTTTCTACCCAGAAAAGAGCACAATCATATTTGCACACGTGTATCGACTCATACCCTAAACCGATCTTCTTTAATGTCTTCTTGGCTACATAGTGAGAAGAGGTAATTTTGTTACCTTCAGGATGTGAAGACTGCAACAACTCAAGGAGCTCATCAAATGAGCTATTGGTCCATTTATTTTTCACCTTAATATTCATAAGCTTTGCTAAAAAGTCAAGAGAAGAAAACTTAGTACAACCAGGATATAATTCTGATTGAACTTCCTCTAACAAGTCCTCAAAATCATCACGCACACCACTACTCTCTTCCATAACGTCTTCGATAACGTCAGCCATTTCGTTTATTGGCTCAACATCATTTACAACCACAACTTCGGGAATTAAACTTTCATCATGATAGATCCAATCCTTGTACGTCCGACACATGCCCCATATTTCTAAATGATATTTCATTTTAACCCATCCTAATAATTGAGTATTCTGACATTTCCTACACGGGCATCTAATCATGCCATATTTGTTGATATATTTTTCACTCATATCGATAAAAGAGCTGAGTCCTTGCTGATACTCGGGTGATCTACGGTTCGGATTAAGAATCCAACTTTTATCGACAGACATGATTACAACACTGCAATATAATTTACAATTTAAATGGAGGAATATAATCATGGTGATTAGAAGCCAATTTCTAATAATGAACAACGACTAAAAGTCAATTTATTATTGTTATTCATCATACGTAATTATAAGTTAACCATTTACATCGTTAATCTAAATAGTTCAAATATTTAGCAAAACTAAAAGTATATATCAACAAATTTAGTTTCTCATCCTAACAAGAAATATTACTTCTAATCCTAATCTAAATAGTTTAACATCTAAACAAACTAAACATTAACAATATTCTATTTATCAAATACCCAAATACAACCACATGTTTGAACTATACAAATACAACCATACAAATACAACTAAACTAAATAACAAAATATCCAAAAAGTCTAGATCAAACAACCACATGTTTGAACCATACAAAATATACAAATCTAAACATGTTCGAACCATACATTATTAACATATTACACAAATCCTAAAAATTAACACAAATTCTAAAATTGTGTTCAACCTACTAAAAATTACATGTGTTCAACCTACTAAATATACAAATCTAAGTCATTATTAACATATTACACAAATCTAAGTCATCATCTTCAACACTATTAACATACAAACAACCACACCTAAAAATTACACAAATCCTACTAAAAATTATGTTCAACCTACTAAATATACAAATCTAAACATGTTTAAACCATACATTAACATAAACAAACATAAATTTAGGTTTAAACCAAAAAAATTACCTTCTAGTTTGTGTTGAAAACTAAATGTATTAGCGGCGACGGTGGTCGAGATCCACAGCAACAGTGGCGACGGAGATGATGTTGACGGGCGGACTTTGAGAGTGCTAAACGGAGGAAGATGTTGACCGGATGTTGAGGAAGATGATGAACGGATGTTGAGGAAGATGATGACCCGAAGATGAGGAAGATGATGAACGAAGTGGTGGTCGTGAAATGATGGTCGCCGGAGGTCTGCTTAGCGGGAATGGAGATGTGGTGTGGAGGGAAAGAGGGGAAAAAGGGGAGATTCCCGGTTTTAGAAGTTCTGCACCCTTTAGCGGCGACACGTCGCCGCTAAAGGTGTCGCCGCTAAAGGTGGAACGTACGATTAAATGGCAGCCGTCAGATCTGGCAGAGTTTCAACGGCCAGATCTAAGTTTAGCGAAGTCAGACGGATCGTTGACCATTAGCGGCGACAGTCGCCGCTATTAATGTCGCCGCTAATAACTGTCGCCGCTAATAACTGTCGCCGCTAATGCCCGATGTCGCCGCTAAAACTGTCGCCTCTAATGGTGACATTTCTTGTAGTGACTAAATTACAGTTTCACATAGATAAAAGATGCAATTTTATTTTACTCAGATATTCTTTTGAAATAAGCCTTCATCCCATTATAGCACAGGCACACATGTAGAATTCTCCATGCATGTCTACAAGAGCATAGATGCACACAACTTTTGAACTTTGGGGAATCATGTACACGTGATAGCCATTGATCCCATTTACGCCACATTAGAAATCTAAGTGACTTATCAGGTATCGTCCTAGCTATGTTTTACTTGACGATTTTGTCAACAAAGGATTTTGTTAAGATCTAGATTGAAACTTATGAGAATTGAGAACTTGTCTATGAAGACAATGAAACAAAGTGATCATATGCAAAAATTGACATATTTTATTGAACCTGAATTTTAATTCCAAGATTACCAAATCCTTCAAATTTCTCTATTCAGATGGGAGATTCAACGTTACATATTCGCGAATAATACATGTGAAAACTATGGAGGTTTGTGGTGTATTTATGGTTAAGTTTTATTATCAAGTACCTGAAAAGCTTGAGACGGAATTTATCTTTATGTTCCATATATCGGAATTTCGGGTTGCTTGATGATGGGGTAGAGGTGTACAAACCGTTTTTTTTGCTAAACCGGTCCGGTTTTTAAACCGATAGGTTCTTTTTGAATATGTACCAACCGGTTTTTTTTCAAGCCGGTTTTTCATCAAGAATCATCAAACCGCTCAAATCGGTTTGGACTGGTTTGAAAACGGTTTTTATCCCGGTTTAACCGTTTTTTTTTTATTGAAACCGGTTTACAAACCAGTTTTTGAGGCCTGGTTACAAACCCGTATACAAACCGTCGATTCGGGTCTAGCTAGGAACCGCTTTTTTTAATCGGTTCGGTTTTTTTCCGTTTTTTTTTTCTTTTCAAACCGGTCCTTAGTATTGTTTCTAGAAGGGTGGACCAGACCGCACCGGGGGATCGGGGTTTGTGGACCATGGAACCGGGGTGTGGGGTGGGGTGTGGGTCCGTTTATGTTGGTGCACCAGAAGGAGATCAAATGTTTCTAGAAGGAATGTGTGTAATGTGTGTGAGGATGTCCACTTCAAAAGGATGCTTGGAGTGAACTTTAAATCTTTTTATTTTTCTTATCCTTGTTTTAGCAAGATTGAGGAAAAGGTTTGCTGTTTATTTTGTGATTTTGATTTAATTTTAACAAACAATAATTAAGAATAAAAGAAATCACCTTTTTAACTATAATATTTTAACAGATAATAATCCATTCAATACGTTTAGTTAATAATAATTCTAACTTTCATATTTGTTGTTAAGAACAATACTAGTAGCATAATTATCATTAATTTATACTTGATTTCACTCATCTTCACTCCATTTCATTGTATGTTTCTCTATTTTTAATTTACAATCATCATAGTAAGTAAAATCAAGTGAAAATTAATTATTATTTAACGAATGATTATGTTAGTAGGATTGCTCTCATTCTTTCAACAACAAAAATGAAACTTAAAATTATTATATTGGCCAAATTATAAGTATGTTTTATTATTGGTTAATAAGTCATAGTTTGGATGATTAAAATTTGACTCTGGGTTAGCGAGTGAAAATATGTGACGACTCTGGTCAGTGTCGACTTAACGATTTTGAGGCTCCAAAAGAAACAAAAATTAGGGGCTTCATTTAGAAAACAAATCATTTTTAACGAACCGACTCCTACTTTTGATTTGCATATTACATGAGTATATGTTTGTGTCTCTAACGAGTTAAATAAAAATTAGTAAATAAAAATTAGTTTAAAAGAAACTACCATGAACTAGTTTGAAATCTTCTATATCATATAAGAGCATAATAACAAAGAATTACCTTTTACCACACTACCTAAGGAGCCCATTCACAAACCGCTTGCCATGACAAGAATATCACGTAGGAATTTGAAGTTTAGCCAACCTTTCGGTTGTCATTGTCTATTATAATGCCATCGGATTACATTATCAGTCGTAATCCAAATATTGCCAATGATCTTTAACCCAATTGGTTATATGAAGTATCATGACATGTAAATATTGTTAGATCATGGGTTCAAGTCTTTCTCTAAGCAAAAATGCTCAGAGTTGACTTAGAGGGTTTTCTCAGCAATTGGTTTTCTCATGAGGATGTCGGGGTGCGGTCTTGGCTGAAAAACAAATAGGTGGGTTCGATTATGATAACACATATTCTTCAAAGCAATGTTGCACATTTGTCGTTCCAAAAAAAAAATCAAAGCAAGATTTGTTAATGAAAGTTGCATGGATTCAATTCATTGGACACCTCACAATTTTCTTGATTTGTAAAGTTAAACACATTTGGCACCAATAGCCGATGCAAGTGGAATACCAAATACAAATTCTCTAGCTATATGCCTATATGGTGTTTGTATGGCTCATGGAATTGGTGACAAATTTGCCTATGTATCAACTTGGGTTAAAAAAATAACAATACGTACTCCTCATTCGCTTGGTATTGGTGCTCTCAACATTTTATTCCCTCATCCTTAATCAGTTAATCGGTTAATCGCCAAGTGCGAAGGCTTCCTTGGCAGCATCACCCTCCAGAGCCAAAATGATATATGGGCAAGGTTTTCACAACAGGATTGGACCGGCGGTCTGACCGGGGATCGGTCCGGTGGCCGGTCCGGTCAGGTGTGAATCGTTTTTGAGTGGTCGAACCGGCCGGTTCTTCCCGAACAGGTAGTCGGACCGGGAAACCGGACCGGTTTTTGGTAAAAAATTTTTTGATTTTTTGAGTAAAAACGAGGTGTTGACCCATAAATTAGTGTGTTAGATATACAAATATACTTAAGTTTTATATATAACTATAAAATACATATATAAATACTTATATTTGATTATATATATAACTATATATAAAATATACTATATATATAATTATGACGTCATCCGGTTCTTAAATCCGGTCCGACCACCAAACCAGTAAGGCGTCTGGTTCGACGTCCGATCCGGTTCTGAAAACATTGTATATAGGGTTAGGACTGTAAAAGCTTCTTTGATTTCTCGGTCAAAGGAGTAAGAAAGTCCATTGAGCAGAATCTGTTACCGGTTCATTCTCCAAGTCCAAATATTCCATGGATTAGATGAGTTCCTCTTTGTTGCTCCAAATTCATCACTGGGAGGCGAGTCAAAGAAGAATCAATGCAAGAGAGTGCATTCATCCAGTTCAAGTTCGTCTCGTAGGTGATATAGCTTCATTTCTCTTTTTCTTAGACATTTGTGCAGCAACCACATGAACCAATTAGAGGGCCCTGGAGCTTGAGTTCCAAGGGCTCTCAGACGCTCAAGGTAGTATGTGCAGAAGATGTATTAAACATAAACACGCATACATATTTGAGTGAGAGTTAAGATGATGGGTATGAGAGGTTAAAGCTAAAAAAGATAAGTAGATGATAACATATGAGAGAGCAGAGAGTTTTGAATGATTGTGTGCATGCCTTTACCTGTCGAATGAGGATGGTATTTATAGTGGTTATTAATTCAGATGAGGTGAGTCTTGGTTCAATTTTAGGTAATATGTAGTCAACCATCCAGACCTGGAACTCTCTTGAGCAGTGGGTTTTATACTCTTTTGGTGCAAAGTGTTTCTAACATAGAATTAATTCCCTTTGTCTTTATAGTTGATTTGAATATTTTATTATTCTCACCTACAGCCTGGTCTTACGTCTTTATCTTACTCGGATCCTAACTTTATATGTTTTGTTGTCTTGTGTTCAGTTCATATTTCTAGGCAACCAATGAACGTCTTCCTTCCTCGTCAAGACTCCTTACTTTTCTTCGTTTTCATAAAGTTCCTAAATGTTGAATACGAGTTTTTTCTTCTTCCTCCCTTATTGAGTCGCACCTTGGGTAGTATCCCTGTGTCAGCCGCGGCTGAGGATAAACATTCTTATTCTTTATATTCTTTACTCATTGGTAGGGTTATAAGAAATTCATTGTTTTATCTACCTGAGTTGGTAGATGTGTGCGCTGAGCCATATATACCTGGGGTACTCCCCTTGTGCCAGTCGCGATCGGGTTCTATGCTTCTTAGTTTGAAATCTCTTAACCTATTGAGGGTTGGTTGAGAGCTGCGGCTGGGGTACAACTTCTTGAGCCACGGATTAGGTTGCCCTATTTCGATTAGCTCCATTAATTGTTTAGTGTATTCGTGCTATCAAACTATGTTTAATCCTTTGGACCATGATTGTGTTGTATTTCAGGACGTACTCCATTACTTCTTGTTGTGGTTATGTGTTTCACAATTCACTGTTACTTTATTATTACCTTTACTCTTGTGTCACAGCTTATCATAATTGTACCATGCCAGTCTTGGCTTAAGTGCATTATTCATAAGTTAGAGTTGCGATGTATCGTATTTATGATCATGGGGGGCGGAACCCCATCACTCTTAAAGTTGATGCTTTTGTTTGGAGGGCTGCCATGAACCGAATCCCCTCTAAAGAAGCTCTTGTCTCACGTGGAGTAAATCTGGACCCTAAATGTGATGATTGTAATGTGCGGATTGAATCCGTTGATCGATCAGCTTTTTGTTCGTTGTCGTGTCGTAGCAGTGTTTGGGAATTGGTATTTCAATGGTGTGAAGCGTTGCATGACTTATTCTACACTGTGGAAGACGTGTTAAAGCTGCATGAATACTGGCCTACATCCAATGCTCAAAAAAATCTTTTTTATGCCATTTTTTTATCATCTTTATGGTGTATATGAAAGTTCGTAACTCAAGAATCTTTAAAAGCAAGACTCCCAAGCCGCTTAGTATCTTCTATGAAATCAAATTGGTGTCTTATTTACGGATCAAGTCTCATCAAGAATAGAGGGAAAATGTAAGACCTAGAGTGGAATTCTTGATGTAATTTTAACTTCTAAGTACATGTATCTTGTGTTTTGTATAGCTTTTTAAATAAAAACTAATAACTAATATAAAGACATATTCTCCAGCTCTTTCATTGAGAAAACGACAACATCACTAACAATAAAAAATAAGTAAATAAGGAATAAAGCTTTCGTTGATAAGACCATAATTGATACAATTCACCTGGGTTATCACTTGTCACTATAGAATATGTTATGTCACCCTAATTTAAAAAAAATGGTAGAAAAACAAAATCAAACATGTTAAAAGTCGGTCAAAATGTTTGTATAGACCTATAGTTTTGGTAATCATATTGAATACAAATAGCTATTACTAAATAAAGCAAAGTTATTTAATGTTAACAACCTGTTTGACCAGGTACACTATTTTTTTAACATAATACTTTATTTAAGATTATTTAAACTACTTTTAACTAGGTTTGAACATGTGTGGTATTCAAAAAATATTATCTTACCTCACTGTTTTGAAGACCTGATCTGAGCGTCAGGTTCAACAAGAAATCGGAGGGGTACTTGAACCGGTCTGCATCAGTTTATTTTGAAGAGGTTCGACCGGATGGACGGATTTTTTTAATGGGTCGAACCGTTCTACACGAACCAGATGGATTTTTTTTTTTAATTTTTGGAGTTTAATGGGTAAAAACGGATGGTTGAATAATAAATTGATTTGTTGGACATAAGATTATTGTTAAGACTTATATATAACTATAAAAAACACATAAATCGCTTATATTGAATATATATATATATATATATAATATTTTATATATATAAATATGACGTAATTCGATTCTTAAATTTGGTCCGACCACTGTGACCATCGGACCAGTAAAGTGTTCGGTTCAATGTACGATCCGGTTCTTAAAACATTTTTACTATTGGACTACCAACCGAATTGAACCCGACCGGCACCTAATCTGGTTGACTTGATCAAGGCACCTCTAACAACCCCATATGCAAATGACTAACGATTGAGATTCCTTGCAACAAACAAACGTTATGATGATATAAAGCAAATTCCATTTAGGTTTAACCTTAGCAAATACATCGCATTGCAACAACAAAAAGTTACATTCACTATTTAACCAATCTCACTTGTGTTCAACAGTTTATTTGTTGAGAATAAAGTCTTGGTTTAAGTTGGGGGGTTAATAATGACAACTTCTTATAGTTGTCTATTCAGTTGTATGTCTTAGTGTAGATAAGGGACTGATTGTGTATATTTCTTAATTGTTAGTTAAGAAGTAGTTAATCGGTGAGGTATAAATAGTTGATTAGTGGTAATCGATTAAGAGGGACTTAAATCAACTGAGATTTACTTTCTTTGTTAATTGATTGATTCATTGTTGTTCTTCAATTATATTCTTTCATTCTTGTGAATCGATTGGTGTTTTTTATAACAATTGGTATCAGAGCCACGGTTAAAGGGCTCCAACGAAGCAATCGATTCGGGTAAGTGATTGAAGGTGCAATTGAAGATCAAGATGGTGTCGACGAAGTTCGAAATCGAGAAGTTTAATGGGAAGAATGATTTCAGTCTCTGGCGAGTGAAGATGCGGGCAATCTTGGTGCACAATGGAGTAGTTGATGCGCTCAAGGGGGAGGATAAACTGCCTGCGGGTTTAACTCAAGAAAGGAGGAGGGAAATCATGGAAAGAGCCCATAGCGAGATCATACTCAGTCTCGGAGACAGAGTTCTGAGGGAAGTCCAGAAGGAGAATACGGCTGCCGGGATTTGGGCAAAACTTGAGTCGTTGTATATGACCAAGTCATTGGCCAATCGGTTGTTCTTGAAGCAGAGGCTATACACCTTCAAAATGGACGCAGGGAAATCAATTAAAGATCATGTTGATAATTTCAACAAAATTATCATGGATCTTGAGAATATTGACATCAAGATTGATGATGAGGATCAGGCAATCATTCTGTTGTCATCTTTGCCAAGCTCTTATGAGCATTTCGTAGATACATTGCTCTATGGCAGGGAGACATTGACGATGGAGGAAGTGACTGCATCTCTTAACTCTAAGGAGTTAAAGAAGAAGTTTGAAGCCAAAGAAGAAGGTGGAGAAGGTCTGTTTGTGAGAGGCAGGTCAGAACAACGGAATTTTAAAGGCAAGAGTCATTCCAGGTCTAAGTCCAAGTACCGAAGGAAGTGTTTTGTATGTGGATCTGATAAACATATTAAAAAGGACTGCCCTGAGTTCAAGAAAAGAAGGGGTGAGTCTAGTGGCAGCAAAGGTCATTCTGATCAATGCAGTCACAATGCACAGGAAGATGGGCTTGATGGGTATGACAGTACTGATGTTCTCAATGTTACAAGTCAAGAAGCTGAAGAGCAAGAGTCTAAAGGTAAGTGGGTTATGGACTCTGGGTGTTCTTTTCACATGACTCCTGTTAGGGAATTCTTCAAGGAATTGAAGGTTGTTAAACTTGGTAAAGTCAAGTTGGGTGATGATAGGCCTTGTGAGATAGCAGGTCAAGGTACAGTGACATTCCGAGTGAGGAGTGGCATGGAGATTGACTTACACAATGTAAGGTATGTCCCTAATCTGAAGAGGAGTTTGCTTTCTTTGGGTACTTTTGAGAAGGCAGGTTATGTGGTTAGCCTTAGTAATGGCAAGGCTAAGGTAGTGAAGGGCTCAATGGTGATGTTGTATGGGAATAGGGCAGACAATAATACATACATTCTAGACGGTGAAGTCTTGATAAATGGGTCAGCATCTTTGGTGACTGGAGAAGATGTTGATAATAGTGCTGTGATATGGCATAGGAGGATGGGTCATATAAGTAGTCAAGGACTGGTTGAGCTGAATAAGCAGGAGGTTCTTGGAAGCCTCAAGAATACTGATTTTGGTTTCTGTGAGAGCTGTGTGCTGGGTAAGCACAAGCGGGTCAAATTCTCAAGTAGTACTCATACCACAGGTGGTATTTTGGAGTATGTTCACTCTGATCTGTGGGGGCCAGCAAGGACTGAATCCTTGGGAGGTGCCAGATATTTCCTGTCCATCATTGATGATTTCTCAAGAAGGGTTTGGATCTATGTCCTGAAAGGCAAGTATGAAGCTTTTGAGAAGTTCAAGGAGTGGAAGGAGTTGGTTGAAACTCAAACAGGAAAGAGAGTAAAGAAACTTAGGACAGATAATGGTCTTGAGTTTTGCAATCATGAGTTTAACATGTTTTGCAAGAAGGTAGGATTGGCAAGACACTTGACTGTGCCGGGAACACCCCAGCAGAATGGTTTGGTGGAAAGGATGAACAGAACCATTCTGGATAAAGTGAGATGTATGCTAGAGTGTTCAGGATTGCCTAAGAGGTTTTGGGCAGAGGCTGCTTCTACAGCAGTGTATCTGATCAACAGGTCACCCTCAACAGCTTTGATGATGAAAACTCCAATGGAGGTATGGTCTGGAAAGAAGCAAGACTATAGTATGCTGAGAGTTTTGGGTCTGTAGCATATGCACATGTGAATCAGGGTAAGTTAGAGCCTAGAGCAGTTAAGTGTGTGTTTCTGGGCTACCCTGAGGGAGTGAAAGGCTATAGACTTTGGAGGTTAGATGGCTTAGGATCAAGGATCATGGTGAGTAGAAATGTTAAGTTCAGGGAGGTTGTTATGTATAAGGATGTTGCTTCCGAAGGTACTTTGAAGACTTCTTCCGAAGGTACTCATAGTGCTAGTGCTGCTTCCGAAGGTATTTTGGGTGCTTCTTCCGAAGGTACTCATAGTGCTAGTGCTGCTTCCGAAGGTATTTTGGGTGCTTCTTCCGAAGGTACTCATAGTGCTAGTACTGCTTCCGAAGGTAATCAGAGGGAAACTTCCGAAGGTAGTCATGGTATATCAGGGAAAGATGTTCATATTGAGGTGGAGTCTGCTCCTGAAAGCTATGCTGAAGTAGGACATGGACATTCATCTCAATATAGGTATGCATCTAGCTCTGATATGAATTACAGTTTGGCAAAGGATAGGCCAAGGAGGAACATCATTCCACCTGTGAGGTTTAGACAGGATGATAACATTTCAGCAGTGGCTTTTGTGGCTGCGGAAGAAGAGTGTATTTTTGAGCCATTGACCTATGAGGAGGCTGTGATATCAAAACAATCTGAGAATTGGAAGAAGGCAATGGATGATGAGATGAATTCATTGCATACCAATGGAACTTGGGTGTTGACTGATAAACCTAAGGATCAGAAGCTTGTATCATGTAAGTGGTTGTATAAGTTGAAAGAAGGTATTCCAGGGGGTGAAGGTCCTAGGTATAAAGCAAGGTTGGTTGCTAAGGGATTTACCCAGAAGGCTGGAGTTGATTATAATGAGATTTTTTCACCAGTGGTGAAGCATACTTCTATAAGAGTGCTGTTGTCATTAGTAGCATCTTTTGATCTGGAGTTAGAGCAAATGGATGTGAAGACAGCTTTTCTGCATGGGAATTTGGAGGAGCAGATTTATATGGCACAGCCTAAAGGGTATGAGGTAGCTGGTCATGAGGACAAGGTTTGCTTGTTGAAGAGGTCTCTTTATGGTTTAAAGCAATCACCAAGACAGTGGTACAAGAGATTTGATGATCATATGTTAAGCATCGGGTTAACAGGAGCTTGTATGATAGTTGTGTCTATCATAGAGAATATAACAAAGGTTCTTTTGTCTTCCTGTTGTTATATGTTGATGATATGTTGATAGCTTGTAAAGACAAGACTGAGATTAATAAGACAAAGAAGTTGTTAATGTTTGAATTTGATATGAAGGAGTTAGGAAAAGCTCGGAAGATTTTGGGTATGGAGATTACTAGAGACAGGAAGAACAGATGGTTAAAGTTGTCTCAGGGTAGTTATATTCAGAAGATTCTGAGGAATTATGGCATGGTAGATGCTAAGCCGGTTGTTGCTCCATTAGCTTCTCATTTCAAATTGTCTAAGGGAGATAGTCCTAGGAGTGATGATGAACTGAGGTACATGGAGCAGGTGCCTTATGCTAATGTGGTTGGTAGCTTGATGTACTTGATGGTCTGTACTAGGCCAGATTTAGCTCATGCAGTTAGTATGGTGAGCAGGTATTTGGCATCTCCTGGGAAAAAGCATTGGAATGCAGTAAAGTGGATTTTGAGGTATTTGAAAGGTACTCAAAATGATGGTTTAATATTCTGTCAGAATGATGCTGAAGTGAGCAAGGTGCTTACTGGTTTTGTTGATTCAGACTATGCAAAGGATCCTGATTCAGGTAGATTCATTACAGGATATTGTTTCATGGTTCTAGGAAATGTGGTGAGCTGGAAATCACAATTACAGCATGTTGTTGCTCTGTCTACAACCGAGGCAGAGTTTATATCATTGACAGAAGGGATAAAGGAAGCCATTTGGCTTAAAGGCTTTGTCAAAGATTTAGGAGTGGAGATTGAAGCTGCTAAGGTTTGGTGTGATAATGCTGGAGCAGTTCAATTAGCTAAAAATAGTGTGTTTCACGAGAGAACCAAGCACATCAATGTTAAGTTGTATTTTATCAGAGATGTGATTTGTTCTAAGGAGGTGGAGGTTAATTGGATTGATACTGATTCTAATCCAGCAGATATGTTGACAAAGTCTTTACCGGGAGTAAAGTTTGGTTTTTGTGTGGATTATTTGAAGATTGGTTGAACTTAAATCAAGACTTAGGTGGAGATTGTTGAGAATAAAGTCTTGGTTTAAGTTGGGGGGTTAATAATGACAACTTCTTATAGTTGTCTATTCAGTTGTATGTCTTAGTGTAGATAAGGGACTGATTGTGTATATTTCTTAATTGTTAGTTAAGAAGTAGTTAATCGGTGAGGTATAAATAGTTGATTAGTGGTAATCGATTAAGAGGGACTTAAATCAACTGAGATTTACTTTCTTTGTTAATTGATTGATTCATTGTTGTTCTTCAATTATATTCTTTCATTCTTGTGAATCGATTGGTGTTTTTTATAACATTATTGATCCACAATCAAAACAGCAATCAAACCTTGAGACTCGATTTTATTGTCGATTGTGAGAGAAATCAATTGCTAATTTCGTACTCCACAATCAAGACAAACCCTTCGATCTCATTGTCGATTTTGAGAGAAACAAATTCAACCTTGCTCGTCGTTACAACTTTAATACGGTAAGAACAGGTAGCTAGGGATAACTAATAACTGATAACTTACAAAAGCATCTAAAGAACTACGTAGATGATATGTCCACTAATTAAAGTTTTCACTTATTAATGACGTGTCATGCTTTACACGCTCACATTAGTTCATAACAAAGCTACTAATTACGTGTTATTACTCTGCGTATGATAAAAGTATAAAAAGTCCACTAATGGACCTCGACATGTGTTAATGAAATGTTCTAGGCTACAACCCTCATCACATTAAACAAGACATATTTATACAACATCACATGTCAAGTTCTTTGAGATAAAATAGAAGCATTTTTTACTACACTACAAACTTAGATCATAGATAAAATACAAATATTTATTTACTACATTTTACATTTCAAATATTATAGATAAAAGCTGCAATTTTATTTTACTCCATTACTCTTTTGAAATAAGCCTTCATCCCATTACATCATGGGCACACATGTAGAATTCTCCACGTAAAAAGTCTCCAAGAGCTAAAATATTGCACACAAGTTTTGAACTTACGGAGAATCATGCACACATTATAATTAACCGTTTAAAACATATTCATCAAAATATTTACACCATATTCAATGAATAATACATGTAAAAGCTATGGAGGTTTGGGGTATTTATGATAAATGTATCCGTCATCAATAGTTACTAATTAATAAGTAACTGAAAAGCTTGAGACGGAATCTAATTTATATATTCCGTGTCACTAATCCGTTGATGAAAGTCATCAATTGGAATCGAGTTCGTGTGGACCAAAGTCAACCTTCGATAGTTATTGAGTTGCTACCGACAAGGCTAACCATCGAAAATCCGCCTATAACTACAAACGGAGTAACTACAAATATTTATAAAATATAGTTTTTGCTTTTGTTAGATTTATGCTATCCTCCTCGCATTTAAAACTTACTCTTAGTTTTTTTTTCCAATCATACGTTGGCAATTACAAACGTATGTATTTAATCATCGTAGATTTTTTATGCTAATACTCAGTTTTCCACTAGTAAACATATTTATATTATATCAAATTCCAGAAATTAGTATATTGTTACTTTGTTCGGAACTTAATTCTTTGATAAGTGGTGGAACGTAAAACTTTTAGGAAAAAAGAAGAAGAAAACATTAATGTTTTGTTTCATCAATGGATGATGATCTTAAAACCGATATGTATAGGTTCAAGCATACAACACACTTTGCCACATGTCCCTTTTGATGCAAACACCTCTTTCAAATCCCGCCACGTGTCCTCTCACCATATCTGATCATTTCAATCTCTATCACCTCCTACACCCCTACATATACACACCTATCAACACTCGCTATAATTCCATCCTCCTCGCAAAACAATAACGATAACAACAACGATAACAACAACGATAACATTAATAATAGTAATAATCATCGATGGCGACCCAGTATGACATCCACTCATTCACTGGTCACGAGCAGCAACAGTATCAGCAACAGCAACATATCAGTATGAAGACGATGGCGGTGGCCGCCATCGTCGGGATCACAATCGGTGGGCCGTTGTTGGCGCTGATGGGGTTTATATTCTTGGCGACGATGACGCTGTTTGTGGTCACGTCACCGCTGCTGGTCATCTTCAGCCCGCTTCTGTTGGGAGCAGGTTTGGTGGTGGCTGCAGCGTTGGCGGGGTTCGCGGCGTCGGGGTTGTTGGCGGTGGCGGGGGTGGCGGCGTTGGGGTGGGTATTTCGGTCGGTTAAAAGCGGGCAGTTTCAGCAGGGGCTGGAGAGTGTGACGGGGAAGTTGTTGGAGACCGGAGAAGATGTTAAGGAGAGGGTGAAGAGTACGGGGAAAGAGTGGGTTGGCGGTTTGAAACCGACCGAGCAGAACGCGCCCGAGAACGTAACGGCGAACCGAATTTAGACGCGATAGGTAGCGGACCGAATTTAGACGCGATAGGTCTCTTTTCTTGTGTTACTTGTGGTTTGTAATGAAAAATAGTTGTGTAATGAAAAATAATAATTGTGGTTTGTGGTGTAACGTACGTACAATAATAATATCGATTACGTACGCATAGGAAGGTTGAAGTGGGATTAATTAATTAAGTGGTGGAACATGTGCGTATGTTTGTGAACATACAAGATGTTTTTGCATCTTGTGTTTCTTTCTTGTTAGTGTTGTGTATAAATTTAGTAAGCTATAGAAGAAGTATCTAAATTAGTAGTGAAGAAATAACTGGTTAATTAGTGGTTAGTGTTATTAAGATATATCGTATGTGATAACTGTTTGAATATCGTATAAGATATTGAGACATGGATGGTCTTTAAAATGACCGATAATCCAATATGGATATACCGGATCGTATGGATCCGGTGTGAATAAATATATTGCCTTGATTAACTGAACAATTAATGATCGAATAGTTGAACAATTTAGCAGTTATTACCGTTTGTGACTTTCTAAAAACCCGACTAATGACTACCGAATTGTTTTCGATAATGAATATTGTTGTATAATCGGAACAAAATTGACAATCAAGAACGCCCAATAAATACAAAGAATACACGTTTATTGAATCGAATTGATTACAAGAATCAGAAGAACTAGAATTAAGAAGATTTCAGTGTCTACAATTCTAATCCCACCGATTCCTTTTATACTAATCGAATCTAACAGGAATAACAAACTAAACAACGAATTTACATTTTACACCCCTACACAATTGCTACGGAAACAATAAAATCCTTATACTATTGCTGCGGAAGCAATACAAACTATTCCTTCTGCGGAAACCATTTTTCCTTCCGCAGGAACTAAATTCCTTCTTCCGTAGGAACAAATTATTCTTCCGTAGGAACAAATTGGACTTCATTTTTCCACATTCTCCACCTTGAAGCCAATTTGTCTTCAAGTAACGCCCAAAGATTTCAAGCAGAAATCAAACTTCGAAATCGGTAAAACTTTAGTAAAAACATCAGCCGGATTGAGACTTGTATCAATGCCTTTCACCTTCACTTCACCAGAATTTACTATCTCTCTGATGAAATGAAACTTCACCCTTACATGCTTGGTCCTTTCATGATACCAGCTGTTCTTTGACAACTGTACAGCACCTTGATTATCACAATAAACCACAGCATCTGACAAGTCTACTCCCAGGCCTTCAACAAACCCTTTCAGCCACATTGCCTCCTTAACTCCCTCAGTTAATGCAATGTACTCTGCCTCCGTAGTAGACAAAGCTACTACACGTTGCAATTGAGCCTTCCAGCTGACCACATTCCCATAACTTTGAACACATAACCAGTTATGGATCTACTCTTGTCTAAATCCTTAGCAAAATCTGAATCAACATAACCAATCACTTTGTTTTGTTGATCCTTATCAGCACAACCAAACACCAAGCCATGACCTTGAGTACCTTTAAGATACCTGAGTATCCACTTCACAGCTTCCCAGTGTTTCTTTCCAGGATTAGACAAATACCTGCTAACTAAACTAGCAGCATAACCAAGATCAGGTCTTGTACACACCATCAAATACATAATACTCCCCACTGTATTTGCATAAGGAACTCTTTCCATATATCTCCTTTCCTCATCAGTAACAGGAGAATCTTTACTTGAAAGATTGAAATGAGCAGCTAATGGAGTATTCACAGGCTTACAACCCTCCATTGCATAATTCGACAAGACTTTCTGCACATAAGACTCTTGAGATAACTTCAACACCTTATTACCCCTGTCTCTATGTATATGCATCCCCAAAATCTTCTTAGCATCACTTAAATCCTTCATTTCAAACTCTTTCATCAACTGACTTTTAATATCATCAATCTCCTCTTGATCACTACAAGCTACCAACATATCATCCACATACAACAATAGGTATATGAACTTACCTTTGTTGTACTCCTTGTGATAAACACAAGAATCATAAGCACTTCTTGAGAAACCACATTCGATGATATAGTCATCAAACCTCTTGTACCACTGCCTAGGAGATTGCTTCAAACCATACAGGGATCTATTCAGCAAACACACCTTTTCCTCACTACCTTTTACTTCATACCCCTTAGGTTGACTCATGTAAATCTTTTCTTCCAAATTCCCATGTAAAAATGCAGTTTTTACATCTAATTGTTGCAACTCCAAATCTAAAGCAGCAGTCAAACTCAAAACAACCCAGATAGATGAATGTTTCACCACAGGAGAATAAATCTCATTATAGTCAATACCAGCCTTTTGTGTGAATCCCTTTGCAACTAACCTTGCTTTAAATCTAGGACCATCACCTTTATTGACTTCCTCCTTCACTTTATATAACCACTTGCAGGCTACCAGCTTTTGACCAACTGGTTTATCTACCAACTCCCAAGTTTGATTCTTATAAAGTGACTCCATCTCATCATTCATTGCTTCTATCCACTTCTCTTTGTTTTCTGTTCTAACAGCATCTTCATATGACAAAGGTTCATATATACTTTCATTCTCAGCAACCATGAAAGCTACCATACTTGTATTATCACCATCTCTGAACCTTAATGGAGGAACAATCTGCCTCCTTGGTCGATCTTTAGCAATACTGGACTCATCAGCAGGAATGTTTGATCTATGTTGTGTGTTTCTAGAACCATTTAGTTTCTCTCCTTCACTAATTCTTGGCTCCTTCACAATAGGCTCCACCTCAATATCAACACCCTTTGATTCATTGAGAGCATCCTTAAACTTTCCTCCCACAACATCTTTGTAGAAAACATCTTCTCTGAAAGCTACTACATCTCTGCTGACAAACACCTTTGGAGTTCTATTGTCTAGTCTCCACAACTTGTGCCCTTTAACTCCATCTGGGTATCCTAACACAACACACCTTTGAGCTCTAGGATCAAGTTTCCCCTGACTTACATGTGCATAAGCCAAAGTACCAAACACCCTTAGATTACTCAAATCCGGACTTTCTCCTGACCACACTTCTATAGGAGTTTTCATACCTATAGCAGTTGAAGGAGATCTATTAATCAGATAAGCAGCAGTTGTCACTGCTTCACCCCAAAAACTCTTTGGCAGACCAGAGCTAATCAACATACACCTCACCTTGTTTAGTAAAGTCCTGTTCATCCTCTCTACTAAACCATTTTGTTGGGGTGTTCCTGGAACTGTCAAATGTCTTCCAATCCCATGTTTCTTACAATATTGATCAAACTCCTTATTACAAAACTCCAGCCCATTATCTGTTCTGAGTTTCTTAACCCTCCTGCCAGTTTTGGTTTCAACCAATGACCTCCACTCTTTGAACTTTCCAAAGGCTTCATCCTTGTGTTTCAACACATACACCCAGACTCTTCTTGAAAAATCATCAACAATAGACAAGAAATAACTAGCTCCTCCTAAGGACTTGTGTTTTGTAGGCCCCCACAAATCAGAATGAACATAGTCTAAGATGGCTTTAGACTTATGTTTGCTTCTTACAAACTTCAACCTATGAGCTTTGCCAAGAACACAATGCTCACAAAAATCAATACCATCCGAATTCACATCAACAAGAATTCCTTGTTTCTTTAATTCCATTATCCCCTGCTCACTTATATGTCCTAATCTGTGGTGTCACAACTGATTTACTTTATACACTCCAGTTCCTTCGGCTGAGTTAGCACTAACACTCATCTTACTATTCAACAAGTAAGTGTTATTAGTCACCCTTGTGCCAGACAAAACCACTAAGGATCCTTTTAACACCTTAGCCTTCCCATTTTTAAGAACTACATGATGACCCTCCTTCTCAAACGTTCCCAAGGACAACAGACTTTTCTTTAGATCAGGAATGTACCTTACTCCCCTGAGCTCCACCTTCAACCTATTATCAAGCTCAAGTTCCACTATTCCAATACCAACTATTGGACATGGATAATCATTGCCAAGCTTGACTACACCAAGGTCTTGATATGTCAACTCTTTGAAGTAATGTTTCATGGGAGTCATATGAAATGAACACCCTGAGTCTAACACCCACTGATCACTACTACGCCCTTCTTGAACACTCAAGACATCAGAACTTTCATAGCCATCAGATGAATCTAGATCATCTTATGCAACATGACTATTCTGACTCTTGTTTGCACTAGACTCACCGTTCTTCTTCTTCCATTCTGGGCAGTCTCTTTTAAGGTGTTTCTCAGAATTGCAAACGAAGCATCTTCTTTTGAATTTTGACTTGGATCTTGACTTACCCCTGTTCTTGGATCCTCTCACCTCTATCCTTCCTCTTACAAACAACCCTTCACCACTATCATTCTTTGGATCCGCTCTTTTCTTTAACTCTTTGGAGTTTAACGCAGCAAGAACCTCCTCCATGGTGAGTGTTTCTCTCCCATACATCAGGGTATCAACAAAATGTTCATAAGACTGAGGCAATGAAGTCAAGAACAGAATTGCTTGATCTTCATCATCAATTGTCACCTCTATGTTTTCAGGATCCAAGATCAATTTGTTGAATTCGTCACAATGATCTTCTAATGTCTTCCCGGACCCCATACAAAACGTGTACAGTCTCTTCTTCAAGTACAACCGATTGGCCAATGACTTGGTCATGTACAAACTCTCCAACTTCGTCCACACACTGGCGGCAGTCGTCTCCTTTGACACCTCACGAAGCACACGATCACCCAAACTCAATATGATCGCACTGTGGGCTTTCTCCACGACTTCCTTCCTCTTCTCTTGCAATTCCTTCTTCTTCTCTTCAGAAATTCCATCAGGAAGTCTGGGTTCGGCACTGAGCGCATCCACCAATCCCTGGTGTACCAACAATGCTCTCATTTTCAGTCGCCACAGACCAAAATCGTTCTTTCCATCGAATTTCTCAAGTTCGAATTTCGTGGAAACCATGGTCACTTTCTTGATTTCTCTTCCTTTGTTCAATTGTCTTATCTTTCTCCCGAATTGAGCCAACCTTGGCTCTGATACCACTTGTTGTAAAATCGGAACAAAATTGACAATCAAGAACGCCCAAGAAATACAAAGAATACACGTTTATTGAATCGAATTGATTACAAGAATCAGAAGAACTAGAATTAAGAAGATTTCAGTGTCTACAATTCTAATCCCACCGATTCCTTTTATACTAATCGAATCTAACAGGAATAACAAACTAAACAACGAATTTACATTTTACACCCCTACACAATTGCTACGGAAACAATAAAATCCTTATACTATTGCTGCGGAAGCAATACAAACTATTCCTTCTGCGGAAACCATTTTTCCTTCCGCAGGAACTAAATTCCTTCTTCCGTAGGAACAAATTATTCTTCCGTAGGAACAAATTGGACTTCATTTTTCCACAAATATTTACCGAACTTCGTTCGCTAATGAAGTTCCTCTCAAACCAGAGTTGTTATTGTTCGTGAAATTTCAATCGCACCCAAGTTACTATCCAACTCCAGCCATGGGCGGACTTAAGAAGGATAAGGAGGGGTCAACCGACCCCGCAGATTTTTTCTCTTATGTGGAACGTGTATTGACGGTTTTTTACTGACCCCGTGTATTTTTTTATACTGATCCCTATAAAAAATTTTACGATCCCTAATCCTCATTTTTATTGGAATGTTTGATCCATTAAAAATTAAAATAATAGCTCACTTAGTTAAGAAAAGTAATATCAGAATAATCACCAATAGGTTTATTTTGTATAAAATCTCTAAGCTCATTTATTTAACTAAACACCTAATACACATTTCATTAATCTATTAACATTCCTTAATTATCTCTAACCTTTTTTTAGAAGAATACCTTAAACAATATTTGAATTTGCTACATTGAGAAAGACGTTTTTAAGAAGATTTCGATTGATGATGTAGTGTATATTTTTCAATAGATGAAGACACATAAAAAACAACTATGTATTTTACTTTATAATAAAATCGTATCTTTGTCAAATGTCTTCTAATATGATTGTAATTTGTTTTGTGTGATCTGACTTGACCCAAAATAAAAATTCCAGCATTGAGTTGAGATATACACATCTACTTGAAAACTGAAAAACCGATCCCGGAGAAAAAAATTTCTGGATCCGCCCCTGACTCCAGCTAGAGGTTTTGTCCCTTAAACTCTATGAAATTTACCACCTCTTGGAACTCTGGATCCTTGTGATCTAGTTGTTTCTTGAAATCATAACATTCTCAAAAACAAATGTCTAACTGTATACTTTCAACTCGTTTGGTGTATGATCATATAATATTATGTTTAGTTATTACGTAAACCTGTAATATCCTGATAACATTAAAATCATCAACATTATTTAATAAACCAATCATATAATATTTGAGTATGCATTAAAAACAAACCAATTATTAAAGCTATTTTGTTTTAGTGTTTATAACACTTGTGGCATTTGTTTCACATAAAAAATTTAATTGAAGGTGTAATAAGTTGTTTTCAAACGAAGATGTAAGCCAGTTTAATTTATAGACCCAGTATTATGTGGTGTTTCCAATTCATAGGTATGATGACTTTTAGTATTTGTTTCTTTTATACTTTAATTTAATTTTGGTGATTCAATATGTATTTACAAGTGTTTTCTCGTTGTAAATGTTTTAGTTCTGCTTGCCATATTATATCCCATTGAAGACTTTAATAAATGTATTAATTAGCAGCATGCATGCAAAAAAGGTGAAGTAGGAGGTTAGACTTTTTACGTGCTAAAATTGAAGCATTTTGTTATAATTTCTGTTTTAATAGCACACTTATCAAATTAACATGACACAAACCGTTGCAACATCACTCTACACTTCATTTGTGTGTGGATGTTGTAATTTCAGTTTACATAGATACAACAAATTTTTTACCCGTCAGCGTTAAAGTACAAGAAAACGACAACGCTAGATGTCCTACTGGTAGAAAACTTTACCGTTGCTAGATGCTCTTATAGTCTTATTAATAGGAAACGCTAGATGTCCCTACTAGTAGAAAACTATATAACATTGCTAGATGTCTTTACTAATAAAAAACTATACTGCTAGCACATGGGTGTTCTTTGGCGGAACACCCGCTTTTGTTAGTACAACTCATTAGTCAACCCCCATTGGTTGCCTCGCACACTGCAATCTCCCACCCCCTCCCCCGCTCGCAATCGAAACAGAATGTAATATTTTTATTAACTCTAAATATTTAATCATGATGTATTTATTTCTACCGAACAGTCGTAACGCACGTCCAAAACCCTCAAGTCAATTATAGTATATTTTAGATTTTTTTTCAAATAACTTAATATAATTTTATTAATTCCAAATATACCGTTACAACGTGTCATAAAATTTTATCTATATTTTTATTTTAAATATTTCTTTTTAAGAAAAGATCAAAAACACATGACCAAAACATTTCTGACGGTTTTTTTTTTTTTTTGAATTTTTTTATGCGGATAACATCAAGTCGCTTCTTGAGAAGAAGTTGTAAGCCCGTCTCACATTTGTGTCCTTAGATGAATAAATTATATTTAATATTTGTCAAATCAATGATTTTATTTATTTTAAACTAACTAATCACCAAAATCCATAACATTTGGGTTATTAAATTTTAATAATCATAACTTTCATTTATTGATCAGAGTTAATCTCAACTCAGAAAATATTTGCAAACACTTTAACTTTAAGTTTATTTTCCTTCAATGATCATTTACTAACTGAGAATTAACCTCATTAGTTTTTTTTATAACATGGACTGTTTATATGGTTAAAACACTAAGTAGAAAGTTGAAGTCTATCATCAGGTTCGTCAATCAGAAACTTCTGTACCCTTAAATCTGTTAATCTCTACCTCCTGATCTAAAGCATTTGACTCGTTGAAGGTAGGTTTTAGGTGCCAATAGAGGCTAGAAACCGCAAAACAAACCTGATGGAGGCTGAGCGGCGACAGGTTTGAAAATAAGTTCAAAGTTGACCACATTTCATCCAAAAAAAAACTAAAAGTGTTAACTCTCAGTTAGTAAAGTATCGTTAGATGAAAATAAACTCAAAGTTGAGAGTGTCTGTAAATATTATTTGAGTTGAGATTAATCTCGATCAATAAATAAAAGTTGAGATTATTACACAACAACTTAAATAATTTCAATTTCTAAGCTAAAAGTAATGTTAAGTTGATACGATCAGTGTAAACCTGTACATATCTATAAAACCATCCAAACTACCTAAAACTAAACTAAACCTTTGGTCGGTGGCTACAGTACCACCGGCCAAGGTTATTTTAGGTAATTCACATATCTCAGACAACCACCTTAAAGCAATACATACAACCTCTATCACTTTCGTCTTTCTGTCTCTATCGTTTGTTTCTCCGACCTCACCCACCATCTACCAGAGAGTGAGATCGTATTACTCCGACGGCTAAGGCAACACTAAGTCCTTCAAACGACTCCACTCGACTACAACGATGGCGAGTTTTCCGACGTTGATAACAGATGTGATTGTCGCGATGGAGAAAGCAAAGAGAAAGCTGGGGTTAGGTCGGAGAAACCACCTTCGAATTGAAGAACAGAGGTATCTTCCGTTGTTCACAGTTACGTTCCCACTTTCGGTGAGTTTTCTTTTTTTGTTTTCTTCTAATGTGATTTCTTTGTTCGTCGATCTTACCCGAGGAGGATTATTGCAGAGTTACCCTAAGAGAGAGAGGCAATGACGAGAAGAGAGAGAGAGAGAGAGAGAGAGAGAGAGAGAGTCTTGGTCATGATGATGATGCGGTGGTCGTGTGATGATGGTTTCTAGGGTTTGGGTGCTTCCCTTTTCTCCTCCGCGATGACGGTGATGTGGTGGTTAGTTGGTGGTCGTTTCTAGGGTTTCGGTGATGACTCTTAACAATGACTCTTCTTGAAGTTTCTCTTGATGCAGTTTCTTGACATTTCGTGAGTTGTTTGTTCGCTGAGATTTGGAGAGCTTAATTTTCCTCTGCCTTTGTTCTCTGCTTCTATTTTGAATTATGATGGGTTATCTGTTTTGGTTCAGATGTGGTGATTGCCTTTTAGGTGTCACAGATTGAGTTCGTTGCTTCCTCTTGCTATGTTGTTTTCATTTGGGTTTGTTAATTATATGTTAGGGGCTGTATGTTCTTATGTGTTATTGATTTGGGGTTTTTTCATCTTTGTATCTAGGCTTGGGCAGTGTTTTGAAGGTTTGAAGGATCATTCTGTAGTGACCAAATTCAAGATATTTCATTTTATTATAGTTGTCTTCGACAATGGCGATCATTGTGTACGTGATTATTGTAATTTTCCATGACAACCTAAAATTGGAAGGTACCTTTTTAACTCCTTAGTATTTTCATCTTCTAAACACAAATATATATTAATATACGATAATGACATAGTGACATACATAGGAGTTCTGGCAGTCTGCCTTTTGGGTAAAATTGAGTGGCACCGGAAAGTGCTGCTTCAGAAACACTTGGTTATTTGTGTGAATAGGTTTCACCATATGTAGAACGAGATCATGTGAAATAATACTCACATCTTTAGTTCAAGGTATGAATGCGTGTGAGCCTTGATATGATGTGGGGTTTAGTACAACAATAAATCTGTATAATGTTCCTAATTTAAAAAACCAATCAGCAAGTACTTTGCATAATTATCAAATCATTTAATTATATATATGCCCTAAATTTATGTTTAGCATCCAGATTTACACTGATAAAAGTATCAAAATTTGATTAA
This sequence comes from Flaveria linearis, assembly GCA_024085815.1. NCBI lineage: Eukaryota > Viridiplantae > Streptophyta > Magnoliopsida > Asterales > Asteraceae > Flaveria > Flaveria linearis. The sequence goes on from CM044004.1 coordinate 87,504,150, forward strand.
ACTTGGTTCATAAATAGTGTGTAGAGTTTTTGATTTCGTTTTTTTCCAGGAGTTTTCGTGTGTTAACTTTTGAATAGTTTGAACACAATTTTGGTTTAACGATTCTCTTTCTTTCCTTTATTTTACTTGCATCGATTGGTTAGGTTTTAATGTTTTTATTGTTTTTTTGTTTGTTGATCCAGCCTGTTGATAACTGGAAATATATACTCCAAACTCCAAAGTGCCTTCAACTTTGATAAGCCTCAATCTTGATGACAACAATAGAGATAGCTACTAAATGTTAGTATTAAAGTTCGTAGCAATCAATAATTGTTCTTTGTTGCATGAAACTGATGTTGTCATCCACCACCTGTATTTTGATAATATGGTTTTAGTATAAAGGGAGAAATAATATAATCTCAAGATTAGCTTTATGAACTCTATTTATTGTAACCAGACAACAAGGTGGTCTGTTATACAATAAATATCTTTTAGGGTCTGATAATGAATTTGACTTGAGAAAACATTCACAGTTCCATCATCACTTCGGATCTAAGGGAGTGACAAGAGTAGAATGATGGGATAAGGAATCAAGTTGAAGTGATAAAAGGAGATTTAAAGGAGTAATTTTTGGTGGCTACAACTTTCGGGCTAGATGGCGCTAAAAACTAACTTTCCTTTGGTGAAGTATATTTTAAATTAATATGCCATATATATATGTATATGTATATATATTATATAACATTATTATTACTATTACTATGTCAATTACCATATCCCACTTTAACCTTTTCTTTTAATTAAGTTTCATGGATGATTAAGTAATTATATATAGTCCATTTGATAATATACTAGCTTTTACTCATCTAAAAGATTACACAACTTGACAAGGCTGTGACTATATCTTTATGCACTATTTAGGTGCATTTAATGAGAAGCAAAACATGATTAAATGAAAGGGTTCATAACTGTTCATGTTCATTTGGAGGAGAAATAATCACTTGATATTAATGATGATGATGGTAAAAGTTTTCCAAATAAGAAAGTGGTGACTGATGATTATGCAATGATGTTTTTTGTGTCTATATTTATCTCAGTCTACTGGAAGAAGACAACATGCACTGTATACACCATGAAAAAGTTAAAAAAAATCAGAAATATCATGTACAGGTAAGTATGTGATTTTGTAGCATCAAATGATAGACAATTAGTTTAATACAAAGTTAATTCTTTTAAAATACATATTAGGTTGAGCACGTGAGAGCTAAAAGGAACCATTTTAGCTTCTTGCTCAAGTGGACGTTGGACAGTAATTGCATTGTTAAGCTTTACTTCTCATTCAATGAAGAACATAGGGACAGGAACAATTCAACAAAGCAATGAATCCATTCACAAACATAATTATGATCACGGGTATTCTTGTATTAATACAAACATATATGTATGATGGTTTTTTATTTGGTATTCACTGTTCAGTCTTTTTAAAAAGATGATATTATAAACCTCTGAAATTCGATACGGATAACTTTTTTAATTTCCAAGCATTAGGTTAGTCAGTATTGCCTTGCTTGCCTGTACAGTACATCTTGGTTACTTTCTATAAAGATATAATGTATATTAGGTTCTTTCAATTCTAATACGGATTTGAAGTTTGTTTTTTTGGTAGTTGTAAATCATTTCTTCTTAACATGTTTTAATTTCTTGGTTATCAACTATGCTTTCAATGTTTTTGCTCATGGTTGTTTCTTTTTGTTTTGCTTTTTGTGCACGGCTAGATTAGTAGTAGTAAGTTTTTATGTTACTTACACGGTGCTAAACTATACAAAATTGTTCTTATGATTTGTTGTTTGTTATTCTTTAAAAGTGAAGGATTACAAGTAGTAATAAACATAAAGTGGAGTAGATTAAAAGGAAGGTTCTCTGTCGTATGTATCTCTTAATTCAGATATACATAAACAATTACTAAATACAAAGCACGCTGCAACGCGCGGGCGCGCATGCTAGTTAGTCATTAATGTACTTTGATCATATATAGTTTTCAAAATAAATAATATATCGAATATTAAATCATATAGAAAGATTAATAAATTAAAAACAAAAGGTTATGCAAACTATTAAAATAAATTAAAAAGTTGTGAATAGATATAACAGTTCATCAAGTAAATTACTAATTTACGGTAGCCAAATCAGAATTAAGCGGCATCAAATTGCCGGATGAATACTATATACTTGCATTGAATTATTGGATTTAAATAACTTTGAATTATTTGATTTCTTATGTGGTACACACTCAATCTAGAATTAGTGGTTTATGTAAGTTTGAATGGAGTTGACCTTCTAGTCTAATAGAATGAGGTTTTTGTTTAAGCATTAGATATTTAAAGTCTCTAAGTTTAAATATAATTGAATTGGGTCGTTTTACAATTATACGTTTTCTCTTTGATTGTGTTTTTAAGTAAGTCACGTCTGAAATGTTAAAATTAGTATGGGTAGTTATCAAAAATAACGTTTAACCCTATCCAAGGGAGTCAATGAAAAAAATCTAGAATTTAAATATATTTGAAACATGAATTTTAAAAATAAAAATTAAGACTAATATAAATAGTTATTTATTATTATTATTATTATCATAATAATAAATAGATTAAAAGAAAATAAAAAGAAACACGTATTCATATGAAAACACAAGGAAATAAGACGTGACAAGTAAAAATAAGATTAAAAGAGATATGATATCAACATCCTTTAAAATTCTAATAAAGACAATACATGCATTATTTTGGGAACAAAATGTCCACTTCTTCTACAAAGGTATTATTAAATATTCAAATAATAGTAATAATAAACTTTTAAAATCACTCGCAAATCCTACATTCTTGAAAAAAGTCATCAAAAAGGGTTGTGTTAAAAGTTAACTTACCTTCCTCTACCTTTACCAAATATATATTCTATGTTACATTATATTAATTTATCTTTTCAAATCAATTACTCGCACCATAACATATGTCATACGTCCGTATACATACGTTCAAAAATCAGTGTACTGTTTCTATAGATAAGGCGGAGCATACTTGACTCAACATTAACGCTTTGCTAACTTGACGCGGCTTGTTCTAAGAATCTAAGATCACTAACATTTGGTTAAGGGATTGTTTGTTCAGCCTCTAAATGATTCAGATGTCTGAATGGTTTAATATTTAATGGTTCAGACTGTTTGTTTCGTGAGCAAATTTCTGAATGCTTCAGACATTTGGCTCTGAATGGTTAAGAATTATACCAATACTGAATGGTTAAGACCTCTTATCTGAATTGATCAGACATTAATTTGTCTTTGAATAGTTAAGCGATATACTAGCTCTTAATGGTTTATACATTTTAATGGTTTAGCACTTAATGGTTCAGATCTTTAATTGGTTCAACACTTAATCATTCAGAAATTACCAAACAGCCCCCAAGTCTTGAACTTTCTTGCTAACCTTTCGTTTTCTAGTAGCAAAAGCTCCTCTCTTTGCCCTTTAAGTAGGACAAGAAAGTGATTAGTGGTTTTCTTGAGCCCGCTTCCTCGTCTGCACTTATCAAGCCAACTTTGCTATTTGCAAGGTGAAAGAGCGCTCCGTATCAAAGATAGATATACGCTCACGCTCACACACACTTTCTACAACGACCCTAATCTACTTCTATCTTTTAACGCCGCTTTCTACTTCTATCATACTCTAAATTAAATCCATTTCATATGTCTCAAATGAGGTTTGAACCTACCATACATACACATCTACTTCTATTGGTTGTATCTAATTTTACATATACAATCATTAAAACACTCACTACTCTTATAACGTCCGTAAACCATACCACTAAACCACAAGTCATACGTTTACACATAGCGTCATATGCCCCCATACATGTTCCTATAAACTTATACGAACCACTTGTGGCAGCGTATCCTGTAATATGATCCCAACCCTCAGCAATTTAAAGCATGGGTCAGAGCCCATGTGCCATCTTTATCACCTGTTTTCTTCTGCCCACTTTGTTATCATGTACATCCAAATTTCACAAACTTTCAAACAACTTTCAAAAATTATCCAACACACGACCACTAGAGCCAAAGTGAGCCACGAATCTCCATACATTCGGTAAACGATAGCAGCAAACAGTCAAACAATCTTTATCAAACAAAGATACAAGAATAAAAAGTCGTTATAGATCACCTCACTAAACGTACGTATAACTCTGCAACACCAATCAAATCCTTCGTTGAAGATGGCAGTTGAAGTTGAACACTTGCCTCAAGATTGCACCTTTGATGATGACAAGATCATAAGAACTGGTACAAATGATTAATGTTTTTGGGATTTTTTGAATTTTGCAGTTTGTGAAGATGGGTTTGAAAAGATTTTAATTTTGTTGAAAACAGGCACGTTATGGACCACGGTTGCGCATATTATAACTGCGGTGATCGGTTCGGGTGTGCTGTCACTGGCTTGGAGCACGGCTCAACTTGGTTGGATCGGGGGGCCGATCGCGCTGTTGTGCTTTGCGTTTGTGACGTATGTTTCTTCGTCTTTGTTGTCTGATTGTTACAGGTCTCCTGATCCGGTTACTGGAGCTAGAAACAGGTCTTTTACTGATGCCGTTAGAGTTATCCTAGGTACTGTTTTGTAAGTACTAAATAATTACATAGTAGTCAAAGGAGCGCGCCTAGGTGATGAGGCGAGGAGTCAACCAAACCGCATTGAGTGCATCTAGATGCGAAGACGTGCTTAACTTGTCGTAAAAATCCGGTTCAGACCAGAAACAAGCTGTCTGAACCGGTCAGTTATAAACAACTTAAACCAGTTTAAAACATGTCTAGAACAGCTAAAAATAGCTAGAATACATGTGTGTGTATTGTTGGTCTCAGGCGTGCGTTATTTAAGCATTTTGCGCCTAGTTGAACTAAAATCATTTTTTGTGGCTTGAGTGCGCCTTGAGCCTTTGTGGTGTACATTTTTAGGTGAAAAACACTCATGGGTATGTGGTTTGCTTCAGTATGTGAGTTTTTATGGGACTGCTGTTGCTTATGTGGTAACAACTTCAACTTGTATGAGGTAGTTGATCTCAACTTAAAGTTAATAACCGAGTAACAGATCTTTATGTTTCATGTGTTCATGATGGATGGTGAGTTTGTGGTTCTTGATGATCGATCAGGGCGGTTCTGAAAGCCAATTGCTACCATAAGGAAGGGCGGCATGGTGATTGTGAATACGGTGGCAACTTTTATATGTTGTTGTTCGGAGTAGTGCAGATTTTCATGTCACAGATACCGGATTTCCACAGCATGGTTTTGGTGTCGGTTGTTGCAGCCATAATGTCGTTTTGTTACTCGTCTATTGGTTTTGGGCTCGGTTTTGCTCAAGTAATCGGTACAAACCTGTTTATATTCATATTCCCACTCGTGTTTTCAGTGGGTGTTTGGCGTTTTGAAAGTGATTATCTGATTATTGGCTTTTTAAGCAGAGTATATCTTGTAGTTTACTTTCAAAACGGAATGCCAGACACCCTATAAGCAAACTGTGTGATTTGATCGTCCGAAAACCGCAGAAAATGGGAAGATTGCTGGGAGCATTACAGGATTCCCCGCGAAAAGTGTAGCTCATAAGTTATGGATAACTTTTCAAGCACTTGGAGACATAGCTTTCGCGTATCCGTATGCTCTTATTCTTTTAGAAATTCAGGTTATTAATTCATTATTTGTTATGTTCAAGATCTGTTACCTATTAATTGTGTCATACACGTCTAAGATAAACTTTTTGGTGTGTTAAAGGATACTGTGAAGTCACCACCACCAGAAAACAAGATTACAAAACGCGCTTCAGCAATTGCGATTCTTGTGACGAGTTTTTTCTACCTCGGGTGTGGATGTTTCGGGTATGCTGCGTTCGGGAATGATACACCAGGGAACCTCTTGACGGGATTCGGGTTTTATGAACCTTACTGGCTTGTTGGATTTGCTAACGTCTGCATTATAATACATCTAATAGGAGGATATCAAGTAAACCTTCATTACTTCACATAAACAAGTCACTCTGACTTTTAAGGTCAAATTGACGACTTTCAAGTTAAAATTGATACGGGTTTAAATGTTTAATAAGATTAGATTAGGAGGCTCTTTGAAATAATAAAATTTGTAGATGCTAGTTTGACCTGAAAATCAAACTGCCTTCTATTATATGACTGTTAAAGATCAAAACTGGTATCTTTTCATATTAAATTCACACTTGTTTTAACAGAAGTAAAACAAAATCTTTATCTTCTAGTTGACCTTTAAAGTCAAAACTGTTTCATCTTTAAACATTGACTAACGTGACACTTTTTGATTCAAACAAAAGCTATTCAGCCAGCCAATATTTGCATTTGTGGAGAGATGGTTATCAGTGAAGTTCCCCGACAGTCGATTTCTAAAAAGATACCATGAAGTACAGCTACCATTGTTACCGGTTTTTCAGTTCAATATGTTCAGGCTATGTTTCAGAACAATATACGTTGCAACGACCACCGGGATTGCATTGGTGTTCCCATACTTCAATGAGATACTGGGTGTGTTGGGGGCACTGAATCTATGGCCACTGGCGATATATTTCCCGGTAGAGATGTACATAGTGCAAAGAAAGGTGGAACCTTGGAGCAGAAAATGGGTGGTTCTTGAAATATTCAGTGGTGTTTTGATGGTGGTGTCAGTGGTGGCTTTAGTGGGGTCGGTAGCTGGACTCATCGAAGCAAAGATGAAGTAGTATTCGGATATTGTTTGATAGAGATCTAGTTTCCTGATGGTAGTTTCAAAAGTGGCTATCATGGAGTCAGTTGCAGCCTTGCAGAGTTGCAGGCTCTAGAAGTAAAGATAAGCTAATGAACCAACATTTTCAAGATAGAAGGAAATACAGAATATGCAAATGTAACTAAGTGCGGCTTATTTTTATCTTATACGCGATTAAGAATTATGGTTATGTTCTAAGAGAATAACTACATTTTCTATCAGACAAGTTATCAGATTTACTTGAATGTAGTTCTTCTATTTGTCCTCGCTCTGATATGAGAATTAAGATGCAATACAGATCAAGCAAAATAAGATGATGAAGACGATGTATCCGCCAATACCTGCAAGCATAAACCATAATTTTGGAAATTTATTAATATTTTTAATGGGCTTTATTTTGTTTTTGAAAAAGAATTACGATATTACCTCAAGCTGTTCTTCAGTGAATGAATCTTTCTGGACACTCCAAGTATCTGCATGGGTCCGGCGGAACTCTGCAACCGCTTTTGTGACAGTAGATTTTACAGGTGATGGCTCACCGACAAAACGTGCCAATAAGGTAGCATGCTCAGGCAACCAACTAAAACAATATAAATGAAAATTAGAAACATGTAGGGTTTCCTTTTTTGATATGAAGTATAAGACTGACATTTATAAAAATAATTAAGAAAAAGTCTGTTAAGAGGATACCTGGGCATATCATAAGGAACCGATAACACACAAGCTGCAAGAGCAAGAACACGACCATGTATGGAAGCAACAGAAGAACCACCACTCGATCTTCTGAAATTCACAAGAACAATTAAAACATAAATACAAATAATGATAAGAATAATGATACTGTATATAAAACATGATGAAAGATAGTAGAAAGACCTTTGTTTTCGCCTTTTTTGAAGCATCATAGCCTCGGTGTAAGCTCTTTCACGGAAGTCCTTTGATAATTCTCCATCATCCCCTTTCATTAAGCCAGCCAAAACAGCTGCTGCATGCTCCCTTACCTGTACCATAACAAATAATTGTATGATAAATTACAATGGTCCGGGATCAAGTTTGACAGGATGAAGGCATAAAGATACAAATTCAGTGGTGAAAACCTTCAAACCCTAGCTTAAAAAAGCAGCACAAAAGTGGATTTTTTTAGACTCTTAAAACTTAAACTGCTTCTATATAATAGGAATTAGATTCTTAGTTAATAATTTAGTTTCTTTAGTATTAGTTGTGCCTTTAGTTTTAGGTGTGCTTCTGATCTTAAGGCGTGCCTTTAGTCTAAGCTGGAGTTCATATGTCTACATGTTCTACTACCTATGACCTATGTAAGGCTTGCCCTTATCTCACCCTCATCAGACCCTATATATTTGCTAGGTGTGTTTCTTTCTTTCTTTCTTTCTTTTGCCTTTATGTATACATTTAAATATTTATAAAATTCAAAAGAAATGTTGATGGGTCGTCCAGCAGTATTAAAAAAATTAATCGTTTTGACCAATCACCCAACCCACCCATTTAGCCACCTCTATGTCCAACGAAGAAAGAAAATTGATATGAAAAAAAATTACCTCCACTTGGTTATCTGTAAGTAGCTTCTCAACCGTCATCCAGATTTTCTGTTTCTCATCATTGGAGAGAATGAATGTGTGCCTGTGACAATCAAGAATCGAGATAAACATTTCCGAAGTCAACAATAACTTGAAAGAAAAAATAATCGTTGAATAAATTCATAAAATATATAGGAGAAAAAGTCTGTAGAATTTTTTTATCATTACAGTAAAATATTAGATCAAGAAAAGAACCTCATACCTGTACATAAAGCTCCTTAGAAAAGTCAAAGTTGCAGATCTGGTGCGCCAGTTAGGATCTTCTGCTGAAGATAAGAGAACAGATACCGCTTTTCTGAGATGATCGCCTGTGAATATTCTCCATTTCGACAACTCAAAAGCGGCCTTGGCCAACATTGATAAATCTTTATTCGAGGTTTCCTTTGGAATAACAAATAAATTATCATTAATATTTCTTTCATTACTCGATAAATCTCATCGTTAGTAAATTAACACACCTGTAATGAGATCACAGGGTATAGAAAACCCACAAGAACATCTAGTAGGAACGCAGATCTTCCAGACTTCATTAACGAAATAACGAAATGAAACAACTACACATTAAACAGACAAGTTTTAGCACGTGTGTAGAATTAAAACAATTATATAAACACAAATTTAATATTATGTACCGTTTCCATCCACTGCACATCATCTGGTGTGTTACTATCTGATCCTGATGGTGTGTTTGTCTCTGCTAAATTCTCTCCATTGTTGGAAGGATTTGCATTCTGAATTGCCACCACAAGTTCAGATGCACGATCCTGTAAAAGCTGATCCCAACTATCTGCATTCTTTCCATTTACGGTAGTTTTCCCCTTCTCTAATGAATAATCTTTATTAATGGATGCATGCAATCGAATATTTGAGCACAACACAGAAAGTGCAATTGCAATTGCTTCCCTAACCTGTTGACATGTATCCAAACTATAAGAACATATAAAAGAATAAATGTATATGAAATTTAGAGATAACCAATATGTTAAAAACCCATTATGCATAAAACGAGTTGGTATACTATTACATAAGGAAATATTGAAAAAAGCAAATTGCATAAAAGATGGCCATACCACAAAATTAGGTCAAATTTCTACTTCAAATAGCCAACCTTTTTTTACTCAGTTAAAAACATCAAAGATTCAACTTTTTATATATATTTTTTTCTAAAGGGCTTTTTTTTTTTGCCTTGGGCGAGGTTAGAGTGTTAGACTCCCTCTTACCACAAGTGCCGCCTTGAAGCATTTTTTAAACTTTGATGCTTTTATGTGAGGTACAAAATGGAACATTCAAAGTTGCATTAAAAGCTAACTAACTTTGGTCAAATTCATATCTTAAGTTACCAACTTCTTTCCCCAAAGAAAAACTTTGTTTCAACATTTTCAATTCCAGATTAATTGCTTTCTGTGAACCATGTCAAAAGAAGTTAACATGATCAAATTTATCAAAAAAGTCAACTGCCATATCAACATTTCGACCTGATAACCATGTCAAATACCTTAAATTTAAGCTTTTAAAAGCCGTTACCTTCGCCTAAGTTTTTGAAACTTCAATGGTTTTTCAGCAGGTTACATTTTTATACAATTAATCCTACTAATAAATGAATCATGAAATTGCAGAGTACAACTATTGTCATCTAAAATATACTCACATGGGCAGCAGGATGACTCATGTTATCCAGCAGTTCCTGCAATAGTTTATAATGAAGCTGAATTTCTGATAGAGGCATCCTTGGGGGCGATACCTCGATCAAAGCAGCAGAAAGAAACGAGTAGCGTTTGGCAACAACCGTTGTGGTTACAGTTTGGGGTAATGGTTCAACCAAACAATCCAAAATCCGTTGCCTTAAAAGAGGTACTTTTATTCCATATTTACCCTTACCAGTAACTGCATACCGTATACAAGCGGCCCACTCAGGAATTGATTCAACTGATGGTGCCAGAAGTATATCCTGCAATTGGGCCATCATCCAGCCATCCCATGCTTCCACAAGCCCAATAACATCAGCATGCAACAAGCCCGCAAAAGCTTCAGCAGCAACACACTGTTTGGATCTCTCTTTGGCATTTACAAACTCATTTAAGGCAATCTTCAGTGACATTAAAACAGAGACACCACATTCTTGAACTAAACGTTTGAATATTCGAGCAAAACTTGAATAAAAAGTATCGGTTCCGAATAAAGAAATCCAAGTAGGTGTACGAGGCCATGAAGAAGAAAAATCAAAGTAGAAACGGGTGATTGATTTATCCGCTAAACTTTGAAATGATGAATTTCCATGGCTGCCCCTGGAAGACGAATTTTCGGCGTCGCTAATAATATGGACATTAGAAAGGCTGTCAAAAGTGTCGCTGAAGAATCCTTCTTCTTGAAATATACTACTTAAAGTGCCCTCAAGAGACGATTTGATGTTTTCTTGTGAATTCCCTGAGGAAACAGGCTGTTCTGCGTCTGACAGTTTATAAGGTGATTCTTTTAGTAACATATTTAGAGCCGAGATTGCCAGTATTCTTGTCTGTGGAAGCTGACTTTTTAAATTCTTTAGGAAATGACCTGAAATTCACAAACAGGTTTATATATATTCTATGTCAAATGCGATCACAGTTGCAAAATAAGATTCATGGGTAGGTTAGATAGGCTGGATTATGAGTCAAAACAGGCTTTTGTAGGGTTCGAAACAGGTCAGGTGGACCTGAAACACTGTGTCCGAATATTTATAAACTTTTTTAAACAATTAGTGGGTCAAATATGATTTACACAAATTACATTATTCAGCAATAATCTACTTCTAAATAAATGATGAGGAGCTTTTATGTATTAAAATTACACTTTGATGCCTTTCAAGTTTTAACCTATTTGAACTGTTTCCCTTTTAACATTTTCTCTACCAGTCTAGCCCAATAAAGATAAAGCCTAACCCAAAATGACCCATTTATACTTAATGGGTCAAAGTTGCCACCTTTACAACTTTGAAAAGATAAAAGTGAAAATATTAGGTCAACTTTATTTACAATTCATCAGCATAAACCAAAAAAAAACTAACCAGCAGCTTCATTAAGAATCGTTGATGACAAACTGGGTTCATTCCTAGATGAAATAGCCAACAATAGTAGAACCCTGTTGGCCATCAAGTTATACCTAAATGAAACAAGTGAAAATGAAACAAGTGAACAACTTCAGACAACTTATATTGAGTGAAGAAAAAACATATTTGTATATATATGTGGGGATGATAAATCATCACAAGTTATACCTCCAATGTAAGTTAGTTGACTCAAAACTCAGAGAACCGATCTCAGAAACCAAAGCGGCAAAGTCTGTCGCAGAATGGCCCTCTGACTTCCGGTACATGTTTCTAGAGATCCCAGCAAAATAGATGTTGTATTTGACAAAAAGCTGTTGATTTTTTATAAATAATTGGTATAATATTAGCATCTACAACACATTTACATATGCTATGGAATCAATTCTGGATGTTTACCTCATTGATAGCCTTCTGAGATTTCAAGGATTCATGCTGAGAACTACAAGCGAAAAATGGAAGAGAACGTCACATGAGTACTTTAAATTTAACAATCATAACTTAAATAATATTGTGTACACTTGCCTCAAAAGAATTCCAAGAAGGAATGATGAGAAAGATTTGGGATCCTGTATTAAAAAAAACATGTAAGAAAGAAAAAACGGAAGATAAAGTTGAACGCCTTGAAATATTGGTCGATTAATATACCAAAGTGAGATGCTTGAGAACAGTTTGAGTTCCAAGAACAGCACATGAACCTAAGACCAAATACTCTGGTGAGCTTGGGGTTCTCAGATTCTCAGCAAGTGTAAGCACACACTTCGCGATTAAAGATGGCCATCGTTTGATCATTTTCACAAGTGATCTTCCAGCAAGCCTGAAGACCAATATATAATAAAGAAGTAGTAAAATAAATATTACACCAAGTGAAAAAGGGAAAAATATTCATTCTTTCTCAGATAAGTAGAAAAAACACTCACGTCCGAACAGTATCATAGCTATGAACACATAGAGTAAGAAGATCATCCATCAAAAGATTCACGTTGTCTGAAGGAGATACATTTTTACTTGTACGATACAAATGATACGATGATTGAGAAGTTCGCCATGTATTGTGCATGTATGCTTTGTCAATGAGTGCCCACCTTGGCCTAAAATCAAATAAGTAAATTAAAACTAAATATATAGAACTCCAGCATTCAAAAGTACATCTGTAAGAAACTTTACCTTTTCTTTCCTTTGGATTGGGATGGCACAATAAAGTTAACTGGAGGTTCCATAATCGCTACAGATTCTAATTTCCATGCCTGCCTATGGTTAGTCCACTCTTCATATTCAGAACTTCCTGTACAGCAAATTAGTCAAGTACTAGAAAACAGATAATGAAAAATAGAGACGATAAATGAGCAGGTTGTGCAGCGAATCAAAACAGGGACAGGTCCAAACAGGCCATATCTAAGCAGGTCACTTTTTTGTCAAAGTTCTTTATTTTTCCGTAAATAATAAGTGTTTAACATGATCCCAAAATATATATTAGTTCAGTGATAACTAATGTTCTGATGAAATGATTTATGAGGCTTTCCGCATTAAAATACATTTCGGGTGACTTCTGATACGTTTGACTCCATTTAAGCTAATTTTATTTAATCACTTTGACCAGTTGGAGAAATATAAACCAAACCGACCTATATATAGGTAAATAGGTCAAATACTCAAAATTACTACTTCTACTAAAATCATATAGGTGCAGGATTACCGTAGTTCCCCAAAGCCTCGATAACACGGATAAGGAGTAACAAAAGAATGCTGTCATCTGATTTTTTCTCAAGCAAGTATCTGAAACCCAAGTGGATAAATATTCATGAGGAAAAACTAAGGCAAACATGATAAATTGTAAATCGAGAGGATAATTATTTACTTGGAGGCGATGTGGATAACACTAGCAGCTTTTTCACGCAATCCAGGGCTACCAACAACTGAACCCGTTGCTCCAGCGATTAAAAAGGGCGGATCTTCAGCTTTCCCATTTTTAAAAGATGGTATAAAATCAGGCAAACATGACAAAACACCTTGTAATGAAGAGTCAATGCGTAAAAGGGTCACTTTCAAGTGATCCTTTTCATTTCCTGTGCAAAATAACAAATGGGAATTCATGGATTACATTTTCTTTTGATAACAATTTATTGCAACTTTATGAAGAATTTAAAATGTAACCTGGATCGGTATGAATATTATCTTGACATATTTTCAGAAGCTCATCTAAAGCTGATTCCAGATGCAGGTTTAACAGATCATTAGCAAATTGAATTTCTTCAACACTGGGGATATGCCACTTGGGACCCATAAACGGTTCATCCTTTAAAAAATCTTTATTACTAATCCATTCCTCCAGTGGGCTTAATGAGGATTGGGATGAAATAGACCTGTGAAGTCAAAGAGCATAAAACCATAAAACACCGCATAATAGACACATTCACGTTGTAATTGAAATAGATTTTATGTTTATATTTTGTATCATGAAACTGCCAAAAGAAACTTACTTGTACTGATCAACAGGATAATAAAGAACCAGACTTCCAAGTAGGGCCCGGAGGACTTGGTCACCAGCAATGTTAACCTGGCAAATTATGAAATTTAAAACAAATTATTTAGTGCACAGCAAAAACAAACACAAAAAAGTACAAAAGATCCATAAATCCAGGATATATAATAAAACCTTCCAAGATGGAGATTCAAAGGCCAAATGTATGGCCTCCTTAAATTGATCCTTGTACTGAAGAAGTGAAGGGCCTCCGTAACTGATTGCAATTGACAACACCTTCAATTGGTAATCAATTGATGTTTCTAGGGCTGGAGAAAGTGTTGCTCTTGCCTACAAATATTCAACGAAGATACAATTTAACAAAAGATAAACGTCAAACATAGAAAAAAATATCAAACAAGTTACAAAAGAAAACCTTATTCAAAGATTGGCCAGTGAAATTTCCACTTCCCCCAAAACCTGTGAGGGGAATTCCTTTCAAAGATGATATAACAGAAGATAAAAGAGGTTCAACAAGTTGATTAACAGCCAATTCTGGATTTGAATGAATGCAAGCACAACATAGTAGCCCAACTTCAGCAATAGCTCCAGGTAGAATATTTGTTTTCACAAACTTTGAGACTTTTTTAATAGCCTGTTTGGTATAATTGAGAAATCTTATGACCTTGAATAAATAATAAGTAACAATTTGATCTAGTTTGGAGAAGCAAGGTTATACCTGGTTATACAAGGATCTTGAAAGTCTTCCGAACAATATTTCCAACATGCAGAAATACTGAGGACCATCTTCAACCAGGAATGTTCCAGATGTTGCAGGTGAATGAACATCTTCATTTCTGCAGCACATCATTTTTTATGAATTACCAATAAGTAAACAGACATGGAATAAATTCCAAATTATTGGGGGTACACACATAAAGAAGTCAAAATAGAATTACTTACAAGACACTACTAGGTTCCAAGTGTTGTAACAATGAAAAAAGGCGACATAGGAACTCATCAAGCCATTCAGAGAACCGTTCTGCAGGCATGAATGACAAATTATCCGTATCATCATCCAATGTTGCCATCTGTAATAAGCATTTCAATTATATTATATATATTTTCTTAAAAAATGGCACAATTTTTTATAATTTAAATTTAATAGTGTGATTACATTGGAAAATATGGAGGCAATGAGTTGCATTGTTGCTAGGGTTTTGGGTGGATCATTGGCATCCATCCCAAGCAATGCATTGGTCAAAGATATCATCAAAAGATCACGGAACATATCAGCATCATTAGCATCATCTGTTTCCATTGATGAAGAAGA
Organism: Flaveria linearis; assembly: GCA_024085815.1. Classification (NCBI taxonomy): domain Eukaryota; kingdom Viridiplantae; phylum Streptophyta; class Magnoliopsida; order Asterales; family Asteraceae; genus Flaveria; species Flaveria linearis. Next base: position 87,519,393 of record CM044004.1, read on the forward strand.
TAATGACATATAGAATAATGAACGCCCAGAGAACGCCACTGATGTTACAGCTGTCTTCAATTGATGTGTTGCTGTCATCTAACCAGATAAAAACCAACAAGAATGGGTGAAAATGAACCACAAGATACATCACCTAAGATTACTGGTAGCAATTAATTGGGTTGATTTGGGTCGTACCTTATCTCAAACGGGTTAAATAGGTAAACTTTTAAAAACATGGCTAAAAAGGAAATGTCAAGCTGGTCGAATCAGTCAAAAGAAGCCCAAAGTGTTTTCAAGTGCTTAAAAAGATTATTGTTTGGCAAAGAAAGTGTTGACGCGTCTCACAAGGCATCATCTAATATTAGTTGTGGCAATTAATTGGGTTGATTAAGGTCAATTCTTTATCTTAAGCGGGTTAAGACTTAAGAGGGTAAACTTTTAGAACATGGCTAAAAGGGAATTGATCAAACCAGTGGAATGGATCAAAACAGAACAAATGGGTCAAAAGATGTCCAAAGTGTTTTTAAGTGCTTAAAACATCCTGACCAATTTATTGGGGAAAAAAATAAAAATTATTATTTGACAGAAAAGTGTTGACTAGTCGGTCCAACCAGACCCATTACTCAAACCATATATTTTGCCACCTGTACCTATGATGAAAACCTGTTTGTTACTAACCGTTTCTAAAGCCATATGAAAACGAGACACCAAAAAGGGGAGAACCAATGAGGGCTCCACGTAAGACAAAATAGAAGTTGCAGCAGCAACGGTTTCAGACAGTTGTTCATTTTTGCTGTATTGACCACGATCGATCAATTTCAGGACAGTACGCACAAAAGACTCCCTTTCTAATTGTCCTAAACAGAATTCAATCTGTCCATTGCTATCTGGATCCCTGAATAAACAAATCATTATATAAGAAACTACGTAATTAAGTGAAAAAAAAAGATGGAAAAAGACCCTTACTCTTTTTCTCGTTGTAGACGTTTTCTGAATGTATACACCAAGTGAAACAAAAATCTCTCTAGTGAGTAAGTCCAACGGCCACCATTAGAAGGATGGTAATATCTGCAAAAAAAATCCAAACATTTAAGCATGCAAATAATAACCATATAATAGATTGAAAATGCACCGTAACAAAATCTAGAAAACAAACTGTTCTAAGAGATTGACCAATTTGTCAAAGTGCTGCTGAGCCAAGCTACCAGGCTTTAATAAATAAACCTACATGGATTTAGAGAAATAAATCTGTTACGGACCATATATAAATCAGCAAACACATTTTTATTACTTGTATATTGAACTTACAATTGATTTTGCAATGGCTTTAGCTGGAGTTTGTGATCTATTGGAAAACAAGAACCTTGTATTTCTTGGGACATCAATAGAAAAAGGGTATGATCCACCCCCACTTGCCACAGGAACCTGCAGAAGTAACATTATATGTTTACTATAAAATGATTACAGTCAACTGTAAATACTAGAAATATCTGTTGGAAGCACCTCAAACATGTTGAGAAATCGACTGAATATTTCAGGTAAAAGATCCTCCCAATTCTTGGATTGGTAATTCTTAATAACACGAGCCATAATAGATGCCCATTGGCTGTTCCAAAACTGGCAATTCGGTATAGAATCCCATTGAAAAATACACTCATTGATCCACTCACTGACATGAAGAAAGTTGATTAATTTGCTTTTCTAAATAATAATGAAGAAAAGAGAATAAAGACATATAAAAGTAAAAATTACCGTGAATAGAAGTCCTGGTTATCTAGGTTTGTAGGAAGGAAGAGTCTAACAAATCCAGAACCTTCAAAAGCTGAGTTATGCCATGGATTTTCAAGTAGAGATCTGAAACTCAGTTTCATTTGTATAATTAAGATTCAAATTTGCATACAACAAAGGATCATGTGAATTATAATTATATAAGATTTAAAAATTTACCTAAATTCAGACCATATCTCATGAGCAGAACCTGGTGGGAAAAATCTTCTACATGAACGAACAAGGGAAGTGACTGTTTCAAAATGTCTTTGCCTTATTCTCCATCCCTCTGGTCCTGTATTCCTGCAATAGTGTAATAGATTCGTGATATAAACTAAAAAATTGCATCAAACAACAAATTTGTTATCTTCATTCTGCTGGTTCATACGATTAGCAATATCAAAGTAATTAACCCACGTTCATACAACTAAAGTATGTTTGATCATGTGATGGATGTATTACAGTCATGAATGGAAATACCTTGTAAAGTGTGTTTGAACCAAAGTATCATAAAAAGGGCGCCAGTCAACTTTCAAAGTCAAATTTTTGCGATATTTATTCAGCAATCTCACAAGAACATTTCCCCATCTCACCTAAACAAATAAAGAGATTCCAATTTCGATACCAAAGTATATAATAGAATAATGGATTGAACATATTTTGCTGACACAACAGAATACCTGAGCATAAAGTTTGTCTTGTGATGCATTAAACACTTGCAGTCCAAATTCCACTAGAGCATTAACATCTTCCAATGATACTTCACTTTTTGCCTTTATGAATCTACATAATTAAAACAAACAATAACAAAATTATTGCAGTTTAGAAAGATGATTCCATTCAATATCCTATCAGAAGTGAACATGCCATAATAATTGCAAGGAATGTTCAATCAGTTAAATAATGAAAAATAATATACTAACTGAAATAATGGTATCAAATCAAACAGATAGATTATTTAGTAGATATCTATTATATTTAAATTGTATTATGTATATCCATATCTATTACTAACTCAGGAATCAAATCACTCTAATAACTTGTACCAACACTTGCAAATGTTTATCTACCTATCGTCAAAGTCATACCTGAAGAACACATCAAGATATAGGTATATGCCTACTCTTATAGAATGCTTGTATGCAATTAAAAAAGGTGAATATGCGTTGTTTTATTGTAAATGCTTTACGCCTGATTTTACAACAAATATAATTACAGAATGTTGATAAAAGATCAATTAATCTCAAAATTGAACTGTTCGTAGAACTAACAGTTGACTTTCAAAGTAATTAACTAAAACCTCAAGAACACACCAAAATTTCAACAAAACGTTAATCAATTTCCACAAACAGACCAAAAACCAAGTGTACGATCAAAATTCAAAGGCGAATTAAGCATAAACAGACATACACAAGCCTGACAAGGGCGATCGTTGCTACTTGCACACAAATGCACATAATCAAGTGTCCACAACATCAACTAACACTGTAAGAAGAAATTACTAAACTAGAACTCACAGGTCAATGACTGAGATCCATTTGAGAGTGGAGTAGACGGATTCCGGATCATCCGTGACATACGATTCCTTCACGGCGGAGACGACGCCGGCGAACGATTCCTTCTCTTTGCTGGTGGCGACGGCGACCGGAGGTGGAAGCCATGCGTTGTATCGGTGCATTTCTACCGGTGAGTGTGTGTGATTTGTGGATGTGTGTGTGTGTATTGGTGGTGTTTGTGTGTGTGTGTGTATTGGTGGTGTTTGTGTGTGTGTATTGGTGGTGTTGTGTGTATGTGTGCATATAGGGGTGTGGGTTTTTTCTTTCTTTCTGAGCAAGACACAGAGATTGGAGATTTTAGACGAAATGAGAATTGTGGGAACCGGTGACCGGTGACTCAAGTCGGCTGTGAAGATGATCCGCACTAGGATCTTGTGAAAGGGGTTACATGTATTTTAATCAAACAAATATCTGACACAAGGTAATACAACCGGTGGAGTGGTTGTAAACTAGCGTGTTCTAACGGCGACGTTGATGATGGTAATAAGTTTACATATGGTAATAAGTTTATGTAAAGAAATGGAATGGTGTAAATGATTCATGTCAAGACATTGGTAAAAATAAATATGTTGTAACGGCAAAATTATATTTATAAATGTTATATTTAAATGTTGTAAGAGGAAAAAGCATAAAAAGTCATTAAGAAATCAGAAATTCTAAACAGTTTTTATGAGTTTTAAGTTTGTGGTTTGATGACTTGTGTGTTATTATACATAGCTTCGTTTTAAATAAATTTATATTGCAAAGTAGGTAAAATAAGGGCATGTATAGTTTGAACTCACGTTATAATTGTAAGTGACGAACAATATCACTTGACTACAAGATCATGAACTATGATAACTTTATTATAAATTTAATTATAATTAAAAGCACTCACATTAAATATGTTTGTACTTGTATGTTTAACACATACTTGAAATTTACTAGCGAAAAGGTTGTAAGCCGAAGTGTAGTAGTTATAACTAGGTTTTATGTAACATATCGTATTCTTTTCGATATTTAAAATTTTTTTTTTTTTACAATAATAATAATGATAATGGATAATAATGGTAATAATAATAATAGCGTAATTATAAAAATAATAATAATAACAACTAATAATAATAATAATAGTTTAATTATAATAATATTAACTAATAATAATAATAATGATAATAATGTAGTAATTAGTAAAAATAATTTATAAAAGTTTATTTAAGTTTAAGGACCATTTATGTCAATTTAAAAACTTAAATAAAACTTTTATACATAAATTAATAATAATCAAACCGCAGGGGCCATTGTGTAACTCTCCAATTTTCGAAATCAACCCCTGCCCCCCCCCTCGATTTTCCGGCCTGTTTCCGGCCAATATCCGGCCGATCTCCGGCGAGTGAAATACTCAAAAATTACGCGGTTTCAACCCGAATCCAATGCCCCGACAGCTTCGCGACCAAGATTCGAACTCGAGGCACCCTGAAACGCGTGTAATCAGTATCCAAAGCTCACAAACATTGGATCCAAATTCTTTCCCGACCGTTCAAAGTAATTGACCCATTCAAACATCACTTTAGACAAATTGATTCAATCAATTTAAACTTTATCTCCATATAGATTGAACACAACTCGCAATTCCAGTTGAAAACACATGAACAACTGAAATTGATCCTCACTCTCGGTCGAACCTGCAACCTTATCAAACACCATTCTCTGAGCTTTCTACTTCGAAATTTATAGAGGGCATTTGATCATTATCTTCATACAAAGCTATATGCTCAATTAATTTGATTATAAACACTGATTGCTCATCCCTTGATCATCACATCGACTGCGGCTTGTTCTTCATCTGTCCCCATCGAATTAGGTAACCAATCAAGTAATTAAAACCATCTATATGCTCGATTTCTCATGGGGATCAAAAGCCCCATGATTTAAATCGTTAAAAACTCCGATTCGAACTCCAGTTTTGGACCTGTTCGAGTTAGGGTTCATGGGATTTGGGGAGGGGATCGTGGGTTGTGCTTATAACAATTGGGAACCATTCTTAACCGCGGCTGCGGCCTTGGTTCACTGGTTTGGTGCATGTGGGTGTAGACAGGAGGTCCCGGGTTCGACCCCGGGCACCCCCATTATTTTTTTATTGGCTTTTTAAGCCTTTAAAAATCATAAAAAAATTCTGAAAATTCTGAAAATTTATTTTATAAACTCTAATTATTTTAAAAGTTATCCAATAATTTCTGTAAAATTATTTCTTTGAAAACACTTTAATTTTTTATATAAAATATCCAATAACAAATAATATAATTGGTTTATTTTTATGAAAACATGACTTTAAATAATAGTTTAAAATATCAAAATTAGTATTGATCACGATGTTAACGTAATCATGAATTTCTCGTAGAAATTATATGCGTTTAATAATTAATTTCACAATTATTTACAAACGTAATTATAAGTCACTTCGTATAAAATATACCTTAACAATTAATTCGGATTAATAAATTGTTATCGGGTAATACGTTATCATAATGATATTTATTAACAAGAATATATATAAGATATATTTGAACATTATCAGATATTAAACCTAATTTCACTTCTAGGATTTAAAAATATTTAAAATACGTATTTCCTTTGAATAAATCGAAATACAAGTAATATTCATTACCTGTCAAAACCCCAAGTTCCATCTAAGACTCTAATTCACATTAAACCGTCAATCTTATTATAAATCTTAATATGTATTTCTAGGTACCTTATAAAGGGATTCGTTGTAACGACGCGCGTTATTATTATTCTTATTATTCATCCAATATATACTTAATCGCCAAGTGAGTTTTTCTATACCCATTTTATTATTTCACACACTTTGGGTGAAACATGTTACATTATAACCGTAGCACTTGTAAACACGTTCGATTCTTGTAAACCTATGGCAATTTAATTGTATGTTGTGATTAGTTGAATCCTGTAGCTACCATGTAATGTCGAATACATGTACAATCATTAACTATTGCTAGCCTGGCGACGTCATAGATCTATGGGCCTGACAAGCCTGCTTGGTTGATCCAAGTACACTTAGTTAATCGTATATACTTTTAACGTTAATAGAATATTAACGTCGTTTGATACTTGTAAAACATGTCAAGGTTTGATTGTGCATTCTGTCTTACATCCCTAGTTACCTTGTTCTCTAATTTACAACATGAATTGCCATCTTTTATATACGTATGTATGAAAAACAATAGAATGCTCACCAACAATATGTTGACCTTTTATTTTAACATGTTTCAGGCAATAGCGTTATGTGGCTGTGAACAATCGTAACTCTCACGCCTCGACGATTCCGCCGTCAAGGTTGGAGTGTGACAGATTGGTATCAGAGCCCATAACTATAGGGATTTAGGTTATTAATGATGACCTAGACTATAGCTTATGCATGCACCTTATAGTATTTTTTATCTTATAAATATATGGTTTGCATATTACATATGCTATGCCTTCTTGTGTGCAATTTGATGCCTTAGCATAGGATTGCCTAAACTTAATTACTTGTCTCCCTACACTTACTTTGACTTATCCCCGAACATAAAACCTCTCTATCTTATTCTCGACGACACGTGGAATCGTATACTTATGCTTATGACTTGGATCTTTAGACGTTATGTCTAATTTATATAAATCTCATCAAAGTTTTGATTACATGAACCTAAGAAATATTGTGTGACACATAGACACCTGTATTCTGGATTTCCTGGCAAAAAGCCTTCGGGCTAAGGCAAGCGTATTCGTATAAATCTCATTGAGGGGCCCGTTACGCTTACCTGGGGATTTCTGGGATGAGTGATAAACTATGGTCAAAATACACAAATCTCTAAGGCAAATGAATCAATTTACCTTGACGTGTCCACGGTTCCAAATGATAATGCATTATCAAATGGGATCATTCCGTGTACCTTACAACCTTCAGCCTACCTTTGTCTAAACTAATATTCTTTGTTATCCTCACTCCCGTAACTAGCTCATTTTTGTATATCCAGCATGTCTCGTCATCATGGAAAGCGTGGAAGTTCCGACCGCAAGCTTGCAGCAATGATCGCCAAACAAATGGCTGCTGTGCTCCCAACCATGGTTGCTGAACTTACTAGCACCATGATGGCTAATAGCAACAACAACACCAATGGAAACAACAACGGTGCTCAAGGAGAAAATAGCAACAGCCGAAACGGGAACGATCGTACTTGCACCTTCAAACACTTCAACTCGTGCAAACCCACCAACTTTAGTGGCAAGGAAGGGCCACTGGTCTTCTTGAGTGGTTCGAAGGCATGGAGAATACTTTCGCCAATTGTGAGTGTCCCGAGGCACTCAAAGTCCGTTATGCCACTAGTATGCTCCAACAAAGGGCACTTACCTGGTGGAATAGCGAGAAGAGAAACCGAGGAGCTGATGCTATTTCGGCACTCTCTTGGGATGAATTCAAGAACATCGCTATCGCGAAGTTTTGCCCGAGAAGTGAATTACAAAAGTTGGAAGAAGAATTCTGGAACTTGAAGCAAGATGGTGGTGATCATTTGGCCTACTCAACTAGGCATCATGAGTTGAGTCTACTATTGCCCCATATGGTTGACACTGTCCCCCGCAACATCGAGAAGTTCATAAAGGGTGTACCACCCCAAATCCAAGATGCTGTGGTGGGTAGCCGACCCACAACTTTGGAAGAGGCAATTACTATCACAGCGCAGCTCACTGAGAATCATATTAGAGCCGGCACTATGTCGGCAAAGGGTTCAAAGTCTACTGTGAAGGCGACACCCGAGGCAACAAAGGATGTAAAGGCTGAGTCGTCTTCCCAAAACAAGAAGCGTAAGTTCATAACAACACGCAACTACGCTGTGACCACTCCAAATCCTCCTCAAAAACAAATGGTGGTGGCAAATCAAGCTCCCATGGCTAAAGTTTATACGGGTTCTCTGCCAATGTGTAACACGTGCAAGTATCATCATGCGGGCAACGTTCCATGCCGAATCTGCTCGTTGTGTGGAAAGTATGGCCATTTGGTGACTACTTGTCTGCGTGCACCAAACAACGCTGCGATGCTTGCCAACCGAACCTGTTACAACTGTGGCGAGCCTGGACATATTCGTCCGCAATGCCCTCGCAATGCGGGCAACGTGCCACCAGCTCGTGGAAGGGCTTTCAATATCAACGCCAACCAAGCACAAGTCAGCAATGACGTTGTGAATGGTACGACGAAGAACCCCGTTTAAATCATTCCTTGTATTATTGATGTTTTCCATCTTTGTAATCATCGTATCAATAATAAAATTTTTTTTTACCGAACAGGTATGTATCTTGTAAATGATCATTATGCATCTGTATTATTTGATTCGGGTGCGGATAAGAGTTTTGTGTCGTTAGAATTCGAGCCCGTACTTTCTAAATCACGTATTAATCTGGAAAGACCCTACACGGTCGAAGTCGCCGATGGAAAACCCATTGTCGTTGATGTCATAATACGTGATTGCATCATAAGCTTTAACGAGCACGAATTCCCTATTGATCTTATTCCTATGAAACTCGGAAGCTTCGACGTCATCATTGGAATGGATTGGCTAGTCAAACATCATGCTGAGATCGTATGTTTTGAGAAGTGTATTCGAATACCGTTATCATCCGGGGATACTTTGAAAGTGTTCGGCGAGAAATCATCACAAGGACTCAAACTCATGTCTTGCACTCAAGCCCGAAAGTGCTTAAGCAAGAAGTATATAGCCTTCTTGGCTTACGTGGTCAACACAAAAGCCAAAGGGAAAGAACTTAAAGATGTCCCTATTGTACGAGACTTTCCTGAAGTATTTCCCGATGACCTTAGTGGTTTACCTCCCGTACGTGAAGTTGAATTTAAAATTGATTTGATACCGGGAGCACAACCCGTGGCTAAGTCACCATATCGGCTTGCACCGTCGGAATTGCAAGAACTCTCTAGCCAACTCCAGGAATTATCCGAGAAAGGGTTTATCCGTCCTAGTTCTTCTCCTTGGGGTGCACCTGTCTTATTTGTGAAGAAGAAAGATGGGTCATTCCGTATGTGTATCGATTACCGAGAGCTCAACAAGTTGACCATCAAAAACCGGTATCCTCTTCCTCGTATCGACGATCTGTTTGATCAACTTCAAGGAGCTACTATATTCTCGAAGATTGATCTACGTTCTGGATATCATCAGTTACGAGTCCATGATGATGACATCCCCAAGACCGCATTTCGTACTCGTTATGGGCACTATGAGTTTACGGTAATGCCTTTTGGCTTGACTAATGCTCCTGCTGTTTTCATGGATCTCATGAATCGAGTATGCAAGCCTTATCTAGATAAGTTTGTGATCGTCTTCATTGACGACATTCTCATCTACTCCAAAACCAACGCCGAGCATGAACTGCATTTGCGACAAGTTCTTGAACTGTTGAAGAAAGAGCAATTGTACGCGAAGTTCTCGAAGTGTGATTTCTGGCTCAAGGAGGTTCAATTTCTAGGACACGTGGTGAATAGCCAAGGAATTCACGTTGACCCTGCAAAGGTGGAAGCTGTGAAGAATTGGTGTGTTCCCACGACACCGACCGAGATTCGTTCTTTCCTTGGTCTTGCTGGTTATTATCGGCGATTCATCGCCAACTTTTCGAGGATCGCGAAGCCGCTCACTTCCTTAACACAAAAGGATAAACCATTCAAGTGGGGCCCGAGCAAGAGGAAGCTTTTGAAACATTAAAACACAAACTAAGCAATGCTCCTATCTTGACCCTACCCGATGGAAACGATGATTTCACCGTATATTGTGATGCTTCAAAACAATGTCTTGGTTGTGTTCTTATGCAACGAGGAAAGGTAATAGCTTATGCATCAAGACAATTGAAGGTTCACGAGGTGAATTACACGACTCATGATCTTGAACTCGATGCTGTGGTTTTCGCATTGAAGATCTGGCGACATTATCTTTATGGGACGAAATGCATAGTCTACACCGATCACAAAAGTCTCCAACATGTGTTCAACCAAAAAGATCTCAACATGAGACAAAGACGTTGGATCGAGTTAATCAGCGACTACGACTGTGACATTCGCTATCATCCTGGAAAGGCGAATGTTGTAGCCGACGCGCTGAGTCGCAAGGTCCATAACAAAACCGTCTCACTACAGGGAATCCGAGATCAAAGACAGTGGTTCCACACGTTAAGAGAATTTGATACCGAGGTTCGTGTGGATGTTAACGAGGCTACTATCATGCTCCAAAACATAAGAATTGATAGTGATCTCGAGTTATGCATTCGCAAGGCTCAACAAGCGACAATAACCGACGAAGGAAGTAATGAGGATTTGGTGTCTAACGTTCGATCACAACTGGAGGAAAAACCAAACGGTCTTTGGTACTTTCTCAATCGACTTTGGATCCCAAATCGTGATAATCTTCGACACATCATCTTGAATGAAGCTCATCACACCCGATATTCTATTCATCCTGGTTCCGACAAGATGTACATGGACTTGCGTGGTCAATATTGGTGGCCGGGAATGAAGAAAGATATCGCGGTTCATGTCTCCAAATGTCTCACATGTGCAAGAGTCAAAGCCGAGCATCAACGACCAAGTGGTTTACTTGAACAACCTGAAATCCCTATGTGGAAATGGGAACATGTATCCATGGATTTCATAACCAAGTTACCACGTACTCCTCGTGGTCATGATAGCATATGGGTGATTGTGGATCGTTTGACCAAGACGGCACATTTCATACCTATACGAGACACTTACAAGGTTTCAAGACTAGCTCGTATATACATTGATGAAATTGTTAGTCGTCATGGCGTACCGTTGCACATCATTTCTGATCGAGATGCTCGTTTCACTTCACACTTTTGGTCATCTATGCAAGAACTCTTGGGTACTCAATTGGATTTAAGTACGGCTTACCATCCTCAAACTGATGGCCAAACCGAACGAACAATCCAAACCCTCGAGGATTTGCTACGACTATGTGTCCTTGACTTTGGTGGTAATTGGGATACGCATTTACCGCTCGCGGAATTTTCGTATAACAATAGTTATCACTCGAGTATCAAGATGGCACCGTTCGAAGCACTTTATGGTCGTAAATGCCGATCACCGATCTGTTGGACCGACATTGGTGAAAACTTTATCACTGGTCCTGAACTTATACAAGAAACGACCGATAAAGTAGCTACAATCCGCAAGAACCTTGAAGTGGCAAGAAGTCGACAAAAGAGCTATGCCGATAAGCATCGTAAACCGTTGGAGTTTCAAGTTGGTGATATGGTTCTTCTTAAGGTTTCACCATGGAAAGGCGTTATTCGCTTTGGAAAGAAGGGCAAACTAGCTCCGAGATTTGTAGGACCTTTCAAAATCCTGAAAAGAATTGGGAAAGTGGCTTATAAACTGGAACTACCTTCCGACCTTAGTGGAGTTCATCCTGTGTTCCATGTCTCAAACTTAAGAAAGTGTTTGGCCGACGAGAGTCTGCATGTTCCACTGGAAGACATTCAGATCGACGAGTCATTGCACTTCATTGAGAAACCTGTCGAGATTATGGATCGCATTATGAAGAAGACTAGGACCACAACTACTCCAATTGTCAAGGTTCGTTGGGAGAACAAGTGTGGAGCTGAGTTCACATGGGAGCGGGAGGATCATATGAAGCAAAGATACCCGTATTTGTTTAGTTCATTTTTAAATTCTGAATGAAATTCTTTAAAGTAGGGGAGACAGTAACACTTTGTATTTATACGATAAGTAACATTCATTCTTAATCAATGTAAAAGCTTATGAGGCTAATTGGAAGACACACATTGTAGACTCTCTTTTTACCTCTAATGGCTCTGCCATTGCACATAAAGTAAACACTAAAGAGGTCAGCTTAATCGATGATGAATTTTCTTCTTTTGATACCTTATCAAAACCTGAAAGTTCTTCCAAGTGTTCTCATTTTTTTGTCGTCTAAGCCAACTCGTGAACAAATTTCGGGACGAAATTTCCTAAAGTAGGGGAGACTGTAACATCTCGTATTCTTTTCGATATTTAAAATTTTTTTTTTTTACAATAATAATAATGATAATGGATAATAATGGTAATAATAATAATAGCGTAATTATAAAAATAATAATAATAACAACTAATAATAATAATAATAGTTTAATTATAATAATATTAACTAATAATAATAATAATGATAATAATGTAGTAATTAGTAAAAATAATTTATAAAAGTTTATTTAAGTTTAAGGACCATTTATGTCAATTTAAAAACTTAAATAAAACTTTTATACATAAAATAATAATAATCAAAACCGCAGGGGCCATTGTGTAACTCTCCAATTTTCGAAATCAACCCCTGCCCCCCCTCGATTTTCCGGCCTGTTTCCGGCCAATATCCGGCCGATCTCCGGCGAGTGAAATACTCAAAAATTACGCGGTTTCAACCCGAATCCAATGCCCCGACAGCTTCGCGACCAAGATTCGAACTCGAGGCACCCTGAAACGCGTGTAATCAGTATCCAAAGCTCACAAACATTGGATCCAAATTCTTTCCCGACCGTTCAAAGTAATTGACCCATTCAAACATCACTTTAGACAAATTGATTCAATCAATTTAAACTTTATCTCCATATAGATTGAACACAACTCGCAATTCCAGTTGAAAACACATGAACAACTGAAATTGATCCTCACTCTCGGTCGAACCTGCAACCTTATCAAACACCATTCTCTGAGCTTTCTACTTTGAAATTTATAGAGGGCATTTGATCATTATCTTCATACAAAGCTATATGCTCAATTAATTTGATTATAAACACTGATTGCTCATCCCTTGATCATCACATCGACTGCGGCTTGTTCTTCATCTGTCCCCATCGAATTAGGTAACCAATCAAGTAATTAAAACCATCTATATGCTCGATTTCTCATGGGGATCAAAAGCCCCATGATTTAAATCGTTAAAAACTCCGATTCGAACTCCAATTTTGGACCTGTTCGAGTTAGGGTTCATGGGATTTGGGGAGGGGATCGTGGGTTGTGCTTATAACAATTGGGAACCATTCTTAACCGCTGCTGCGGCCTTGGTTCACTGGTTTGGTGCATGTGGGTGTAGACAGGAGGTCCCGGGTTCGACCCCGGGCACCCCCATTATTTTTTTATTGGCTTTTTAAGCCTTTAAAAATCATAAAAAATTCTGAAAATTCTGAAAATTTATTTTATAAACTCTAATTATTTTAAAAGTTATCCAATAATTTCTGTAAAATTATTTCTTTGAAAACACTTTAATTTTTATATAAAATATCCAATAACAAATAATATAATTGGTTTATTTTTATGAAAACATGACTTTAAATAATAGTTTAAAATATCAAAATTATTATTGATCACGATGTTAACGTAATCATGAATTTCTCGTAGAAATTATATGCGTTTAATAATTAATTTCACAATTATTTACAAACGTAATTATAAGTCACTTCGTATAAATATACCTTAACAATTAATTCGGATTAATAAATTGTTATCGGGTAATACGTTATCATAATGATATTTATTAACAAGAATATATATAAGATATATTTGAACATTATCATATATTAAACCTAATTTCACTTCTAGGATTTAAAAATATTTAAAATACGTATTTCCTTTAAATAAATCGAAATACAAGTAATATTCATTACCTGTCAAAACCCCAAGTTCCATCTAAGACTCTAATTCACATTAAACCGTCAATCTTATTATAAATCTTAATATGTATTTCTAGGTACCTTATAAAGGGATTCGTTGTAACGACGCGCGTTATTATTATTCTTATTATTCATCCAATATATACTTAATCGCCAAGTGAGTTTTTCTATACCCATTTTATTATTTCACACACTTTTGGGTGAAACATGTTACATTATAACCGTAGCACTTGTAAACACGTTCGATTCTTGTAAACCTGTGGCAATTTAATTGTATGTTGTGATTAGTTGAATCCTGTAGCTACCATGTAATGTCGAATACATGTACAATCATTAACTATTGCTAGCCTGGCGACGTCATAGATCTATGGGCCTGACAAGCCTGCTTGGTTGATCCAAGTACACTTAGCTAATCGTATATACTTTTAACGTTAATAGAATATTAACGTCGTTTGATACTTGTAAAACATTGTCAAGGTTTGATTATGCATTCTGTCTTACATCCCTAGTTACCTTGTTCTCTAATTTACAACATGAATTACCATCTTTTATATACGTATGTATGAAAAACAATAGAATGCTCACCAACAATATGTTGACCTTTTATTTTTAACATGTTTCAGGCAATAGCGTTATGTGGCTGTGAACAATCGTAACTCTCACGCCTCGACGATTTCGCCGTCAAGGTTGGGGTGTGACATTTTATCCCTTCACGCTACGCGGCGGGGTCTGGTTATTTTTTTACACGCAAGGCTACGTTATTTTGGTAGTTGTCGATAGCTCGTCGGATACATAAAATTTTAAAGTCTTGTTGTGAAACCCTAAAATAGTAAACTTGAATGATCAAACTCTAAAAATATGTGCGGAAAGCTAGTCGTTTTTCCACATGTAATGCAGCGTTATTTTGATCGTTTACCATCCGACTTGTCGGAAACTATAAAATCGAAGTTTAGTAATTAAACTATAAAAATACTAAACTTCACTGTGTGAACTCAACAAAAAAAAACCTTACTATGAATAATTTAGGGGTCAAACTCTAATTTCCTAAAATTTTATGGCTCTAAGTCACAAAAACAACTAGTGACTAAACTCTAAGATCATAAACTTTAGTTGTCATAGTAAAAAAACAAATTGGCGGCCAAACTGTAAAATTACTAAACTTTAGCTATAAAATTCGGGAAAGTAAAACTTCAACGTGAATAGTTAGATGGCCAAACTCTAAAATCTGAAACTTTAGTGGATAAAATCAAAAAACCAAAATTAAATGCGAAGATATTTAAAACAAATGTGGCTAAGTTCAAAAACTCAAAACTAAAAGGGAATCGATTAAAAAGTAGTATTGTGTTCATTTAAAAAAAAAACCCTAAAAACCCACTGTTTATTTCCCATGTTTCTTAATAACAGAGTAATAATACATTACAATGTGATTATGTGTATGTACGTATGTATGATATTATATATTTATACCTTTATGACATCTGGTGTTATAATAATGTAATGTAATACATGTATTTATGAATATTTATTATTGAAATTAACGATTTTTTTTATGGTTTATAAATGTTTTACCCATCACATATTTATAATCACATAAGATCATGTATATGGCTATCCACCTTGTACTTGTTTACGTATAGCATAATAGCATAGTTAAACACAATATAACAAACCTTTCTAAAAACAAAGAATTAAAATAAATCATTGAATACCTTTCACATAGTAAATTAACTGATAAATAACCATGATATTTGTATACCTGGGTTTGATGATTTTGTTTTAAACTTTAAATCCCCTGGCATCCCCTAGTGTAATTTCTCTTCATTGTTTCACTCATTCTAAAGTGTGTTTTGTTATTCTTAGCGGCTGTGGATTTAGAGTCCTTAGATGCGTATCAATGTGATGGTCACATTCATATTTGTGTTAATATTCATATACCAATGACAACCAGTGAAAACAATGAGAATAAAAAAAATGAAATTCATGTTATCACTTTGTCATTCCGATGCAACCACCGTTAATGAGTTAGAATTTGTCTTGCTAAACCTTTTTGAATTTCGGCGTCACCGCAACCACCACCATCCTCTAGTCAGTGTTGTAAAAATCGCGACTAACCTCCGATTAATCGCTGATTAATCGCTAATCGGAGGTTGGCCGCTTCGATTTCACCAAATCGCAGGTCCTAGGCGCTAATCGGTCAAATTTGGTCAAAGCCGGACCAAATCGTCCTAATCGGCGGTGTTCCGACGATGTGAACGGCCGGATTTGTCTATTCTGGTGACGGATTTGTCGATTCCGGCGCCGGATTTGCCGATTCCGGCGCCGGATTTGCCGATTCCGGCGCCGGATTTGCCGATTCCGGCGCCGAACTCCGACGTCGGGGACTGAAACGGGAGGAGACGAACGACGGGGATGATGTGCTTTGAAATAATTTCATAAAGTTTAGTTATTTTGATATTTAACCCCCTTCATATTTATCAATTTACAATTTATCCCCCTAACTTGTAAATTAATACATAATTAAGCATAAAATTAATGTTATAGCTACATAAATTCTTAAAATTATACACAAAAGTCCGATCCAATTAATTCCGATTAATCCCGATTAATCCCTAATCGGTACCTCACCGCCCGAATAGCGCCTAGTGATTTCTACAACATTGCCTCTAGTTAGCCCTGTAAGCATAACTAGAAAGAAAATGAGTGTTAGATGTGATCGGAATCTATCAAGTGGATGTGATGGTTTTTTTGGGTTTTGTCACCAAACTTTGTTTTTATGTTTTTTTTTTACTTTGATCACTAAGTTTGGATATTAGAGTTTGGCCATCAAACTATTTATAGTCGTGTTTGTTTCCTTAAATTTACATACTAAATTTTAGTATTTTACAGTCTTACAACCTGGTTTGTTTTTTGACTTTGACCACTAAAGATTAAAATCTTAAAGTTCGGCCACCAAACTATTTGTAGTCAATTTTATTTTTCTGATCTTGACCACTAGTGTTTATATATTAGAGTTTTACCACCAAACTTTGTTTTGTTGGATTTCGACGAGTCAGAACGCTAATAACCAAAATAACATGGTGTTGCATGTGGGAAAAAAGGATGTCTTCCTACCACACATTTTTGGAGTTTGGCCACTAAAGTTTACGACCTTAGAGTTTCATCACAATACTTCGCTTTTATGGAATCCCGATGAGCGGATCTGATAATAATTGAAGTAATGTTGCGTGTACGGAAAATAACCGAACTCCCACCGTATAGCGAGAGGGGAAAAACTACTTATATTTATTTTGAATAAAAAAGAGATGTGTCAATATATTTAATACAAGATAAATCAAATAAACTTGTTTTGGGGTTCCAGACTTCCTCCTATTGCCTCTACCCAACCGCAGGACGCTTTTTAATTAGTTTTATATGTAATGGTGTATTTACATTAACTGTATATTTAATTTTTATATTATTTTACAATGAATTTATATACAATGCAACACACTTGCTTATCTTTTACTACTATATAATGCAACAATGTAGGGTAGAATTGGAAATTCACACCTTTTTGTAAGACGCGCCCCTTCCTCCTCCCTCCCCACCGTTACTCTCGCATTCATCACCTCCTCCTTCACCTCCTCTCATTCACTAAATGCTCCTCGGTTACCCTCACATGTGCTCTTTACACCTTCCCAATAGTTGTAGCAACAATTGATTATGGCAGTAGTTGAAGCGATTGAATGACATCAGTGAAATTACCGATCAATTGTGCGTTGTTCCTCTTGGCCTCCAGTTAATTGCTTACGATTTCAATCATCCTGCCCGTTTTCAAAACCCCCCATTTATCTATAATCGGGGATGCAAATGAGGTTTAAAAACTGAATCGATTGGCAATATTTG
The DNA here is from genome assembly GCA_024085815.1 of Flaveria linearis. Taxonomy (NCBI): domain Eukaryota; kingdom Viridiplantae; phylum Streptophyta; class Magnoliopsida; order Asterales; family Asteraceae; genus Flaveria; species Flaveria linearis. Next base: position 87,537,299 of record CM044004.1, read on the forward strand.
TGATAAATTCATGTTACTTTCTTATCTTGGTCATATGGTTTGAATCGCGCCCTTACAACTTTCCATCTGTCGTTTCCGTCGTCTTCACTGTACTCTCCGGTGACACTCAGTTGCACCCCCTTGGCACTCCTCCGGCCGTTACGCCACGGGTAGGGAAACCTCTAGCGATACCCTTCTCCCGAATTTAATTCATTTAATCCTTGATCTTCAATGCAAACAATAATAAGGCTTTTCTGATACACACACCTATATCTACATTGATCGATGCAGGTACTGATCGACAGCATGCCATTACAACCCAAACTCACTGCTAGGCAATCCTCTTCTTGATTCAATTTCAGTCTTACATTTGATTAAGTTTCTTGATTTTAATGCTTCTTCTTGTGATTGTGGTTTGGAATTGACTATGATTGTGGTTTTTCATTGTTAATCAACAAAACACAACATTGTTTTTCTATGAGACTTTTAGTTATTAATACAAGCAATCTATGGTTCAAAATCTTATGATTTACTTTTATGTGTCAAAGAAGGAAAGAGAACCCAAGTTGCTCGAAATCATTCAGATTGACGATGGCCAAGATGAAGATGATGATAAAAGAGGTGTTGGATGAAGATGAATGAGATGAGGTTAGTGTATTTGGATTTTGATATGTGGTGGTCACGTTACCTTAATGTGATTGTTTAAAATGATGATGACTAAGTATCATCATTTTTTAAAATAATCACAGCCAAAGGGGCATGTGTATAATCTGAAAATTTAAATTTATACAGGGTTATATGACATGGAAACACTTCATCTTATGCGTGTAGTAAACCAGAAACCATTAATGATCGTGTTGCTTGAATTGAGGTTGGGTTAGAGGTTAGGGTTCTAAAACTAATTTGACGGTTTTGGATTCCTATTGATATACTTTAAAGATTTTGAGTGATAAAAAGTGATGTGTGTATGTTATATAGCTTCAGTTTATAAAATAAAGGTTGTTATGTTGTTAAATGGTAAATTAGGTTTAAGAAGAAATGATATCAAATTGAATGATTCATAATGCACATTAGGTGTTTGAGGAAATGCCTCAAAGAAGACATGACTAATTAGAAAGCACAGAGTAATTTCCTCAAGAAAGAATAGTATTTTTAAAAAACATTTCATACAACCTTAACATGAGAAACACTCTTCTCTGTTCTAAACAAATAAAATGGAACATTAACCTACATGGAGTAGTATATGAGTTTTGTTATTGAAGTAACCTTGATTTTAGTATGCTAAGTTAATAGTGTTAAATTCTACAAGACTAGCAATTTTGTTGACATGTACTATCAACAAGCCAATTGAGGACATCAAGAAACGATCAAAGATCTCACGAACATGGTAAGTTAATTTCACTTAACTTGATAGTATGTATTTTACTATTTTTATGTCCGAATTATTGTTGATTTCATGTGTTTAAGCTTTTTTCCATGCAAGTTTATAGTTTTTGTCACACCCTCGCTTATAGCAGAAACACGAGGATGTAGGACGGGATCGTCATAACACATTGTTAAATTAATATAGATGCATTAAATTGTAATAGTCAACGTGTCATGACGTCACCCGACACAAATGGAGACTTGTGTCGTAGTTAGTCAATTCCACGACAAACATAGTCATACAAACAATTAAGTATAAATCCCACAACCCGGGAAACAAGTAAACATAATGCAGATAAACAAATAAAAGTCAGTACAATTGTTAAAGTCATCCAATGAATTTAAATAATGCATATCTAAGGTCATCGCTAAGGCAGCATCTCTAGCTATCCTCAATGATTGTTACCTAAAAAATATACTCAAAATGTCAACATATTGTTGGTGAGTTCACATGTTTAAATAGTAAACAAAACTTGATACTATGTAAAGTTTGGTAGGACATGAGTGCATACAGTTATAAGCAAGTACTATCACATGTAAACATGAGCATCACAACTAAACCTACGACGTACACACAGAACTTGTCGAAACATATTCACCCTAGGGCCCGTACCTGGCCGCTGTCAGTCCCAACTAGTATACTAACAAACAAGGGTGGAGGTGTCAGCCCAATAGTACTATCAATACCTGTCCATCGGCTCCAACACCGGAGTTAAATAGTTGTGAATAAAGAACCACACGGCTAACTCATGCATGTACCATATAAATTCTTACAAAACAGTAAACACAACTATCCCAAATATTGAATAAGTTCACAGCATAAAAAAGGCTGAGCATACTTTTCCCCCTTGATGTTTATAAATAATTGTAATAAAACGGTACCGCGAAACTCACCTTGAAAAGATACAACAAATAATGGAATTGGGTGAGCTTCTGGCAGCAAGCATAACCCAACCGGTCAAACACCTATGATTATAATTAATTGAACTTTTAAGCACAATTAATAAGACTTATAATATTTCCACTTCTGTCTCGAGTCGATTCGGGTTTCTCGTGTGACTCACTCTAAAGTGTGTGTGTGTGTGTGTGTGTATATATATGATTTAATTACTCGTATAAGTAGACACGAGTTACATATATATATTAGTTTAAATACACCACCATTATATACATTTATCTTTATATTTAGCTACAAAATCAAACGCAACTCATTCTTTATGTTTTTCTTATTTGCACCCATCTATATATATATATATATATATATATATATATATATATTTGACATAATTCACAATACATATATATTTATAAGCATACTCCATACTTTTATTAATATATTTATAAGTAATATATAACGCTCAAGCACTCGATAACTTACATTCACATGAATCATATACACACATCTATAAACTCATATATCACTTATATGATTACCTTGCTTATCTATATATATTTGATACTCACACCCACATATAACCCAATTACATACGCACTAACACACAACACGCGCTATATATATATAACACACTAATCACACACACCCTCACACATCACCTACACACATATCACTACACACACACACACATATATATATATATATATTTATATATATATAAAGAGAGAGAGAGAGGGACATTCTAAAGAAAACTAGAATTTTGAAAAAAACCAAAGAAACTAGTTAGGGCCATTGATCTATAGAATCAAGGGTCTTGATAAAAGGGTAAATCTGAGAATTCAAGTTTTATTAAAATGAGGATAATTGTACGGGAAGGGCAATTTTGGTATTTCGTATTTGCCCCTTCAATAACCGCTTTCAGTTCTTTTCGGGATATCAAAATTCAAACGAGTACCCACGAAAGCCTCCCAAATCTTCCCCCCACAATAATCGATCATTCAATCGTTCGTAGTTGCGGTTACATTTCAATCTAGAGCATCCTCATTCCATCGGTTAGTGAAATATCCATCTCATTCGAATCGCATATCCCCTATTTCAGTCAATCAAGGGTTTGAATCCGTAATCTAAAATCGTTCGAGGTTAGTTTTTTCGTTGCATTAATAGTTGCAATTGTTAAGTATTATTTGATATAAACTTGATTTTAGGCATTAATTTCTTCAAAAGAAGCTCTTATTTGAGTTAATGTTTGCCATTAGGTTTAATGTTCATGTCGCATGCAATATCTTATTGCTGATATCTATTATCAATTGTTCTGTCATTGTTTTATAATTTTCCCCCAATATAATCGCAATGTTAGCTTTTTTGCAAACTGTCATTGACATTTTGTAGAATGTATGTGTTAAGACATGATTTTGTACACAAGCAGAGTTTTGGGGTAAGCCCCTTAACTGATTTAATCTATGGTTATGTTGTAATCTTAAGTGTTGTGTTTCAAGAAGAATATGATTTCATTTTTCATTTGTCTCATGTAATGAAATTTCAAAAATAAACTGGAGTGTTGTTGTTTGATGAACTAGTTAAAAACATGTTACTGTAATCCCTTCAACCCCCCTTAAATAATTCTCATTGTTGCTGTTAATTGTATTTTTATTGTCTATCAAGTTAGGACAACTTTAAACCAAAAAAACAATGTTTTTAATATCATTTTTTTATATCCATGTTGAATATTTGTTCAGATATGCAAAATTGTATTTGAAATTGAGATCCTCGTTATATAACTTCTATCGAATTTGTATTTGTAAATTATTGGGTTTGACATGGTTCTGTTTGTGCAATTGGAGAATGTATAAGTTTTATATCATAATGTTTGAAGAAGATGAGCAAGTACTTATTCTGTATGGATATGTATCATCTAGCCATTTGGGATCCTACTATTGGTTTTACTTTGATATGGTTGAATTCTACAATAGAATCCAATGATTGTCATGAACCTTGTTTAGTGTATAAATTTACTATTTCTTACTTGAGCATAATCACATTCAAAAGTTCAAGAATTTGATTGATTTGTCTTGTAGTCCTAGATAGGAGGCATTTTAGAATAACCATATGCTTGCCTTTTGTTGGTGTTGGATAGTGATGGTGATATATCTTGTTTCTAAAGCATGCTATCTTCCTATCAGTCCTTTGATAATGCAGTCAAGTGTTGTTAGATTTATAATTTGTTGCAGCCATTTTTGTCACACCCCGACCGACGGCGGAATCATCGGAGCGGATGAGGGAATGATTGATTGTTCATAACATATGATTGTCTAATAGTGAAAATAATATTAAAATCAGATTACAAGATAGCATGAGTTTAACATAAGCAATTACAACAGTGAAGTCACAAATAGTATTTGTCTTTTGTTTTGACTAAGTCCGGGTCTTATATGAGCATGTAGAAGTCCACTAACTTGCTTAACCTGAAATCATGTGAGAAAATAAAGTCAGCTAACGAGTTAGTTGGTGAGTAATCACAGTTTTGAATATACATATAGATTGATTGATTGATTGAGAATAATCCAATTCACAAGGTAACGTTAAGATTTATATTGCAATAGCAATGCATATAGATTAACCGACATAATATAAACCCCTTGACTTGACACTTGCATATAATAGACTTGCACACAGACACCGTAGATTGACTAATTGCCTCTGGCACAATCACCACTCATAAGCCATGTGGGGTGGGTTATCCAAACCAGTAGATCTACCATTGATACCAGGATTGATTGATTGAATTAGGGTTTTACTGTCGTCCAGTATATCATAGTATGTTCACATAGTTGCAAGTAATAACATAACCTGTCTTGAATTGAATTTAGAATGAAATAACAATAGAATATCATGATTGAATATATTGTATCACATGATTTCCCCCAAATAAGAAATGATATAAAAAGGGGATATGAATACTCACTTGATTGATGAGATTAGAATCTGAATGTGATAGATTATACACCAACGATTTCCTTATGATTAACCTAAGGAACGGTGTCTCGAATTAGAATAATAGTGATTTGAGAATTTGGGAAGTATTAGATTTCCATTGGGTTTTTAATTTATTTAGTTTGAATATCTTGAAATACATAAATGAATTTATGGAAAGTGATTTAGAATTTATTAGAAATAAATGTATTATTACACGTAACTGTTTGGTTTATTGTTAATGTGTGGAAAAAAAATAATTAATTTTATTAATTAATTATATGATAATTAATTAAAATATTTAATTATTTAAATGACTAAAAGAAATGAAAATGATTTTGGAAGATTTAAATATAAAACTTTTATAAAATTAATTTGGTAACACTTGTAATTTTTATTTATTTAAAACATTTAATAAAATAAATAAAATATTAAAATAAATTTCAGAAAATAATTAGGTTGTTTTAAAAATTTTTAATGTTTGTAAAAACATTTTTTATAATTTTTAGAAATTTTTTATAATTTTTTTAAAGCAAAAAGGGCCTTAAAAAAATAGGTGAGGTGGCACGGATTCGAACTCGTGACCTCCTGCTTGAAATGTGAGTGATGAACGGTGAACCAAAGGGCCTAAGCCGTGAAAGAAGTGGGTTCCAAATGGTTTTAAACACCCTTTCAGTTAACCCTCCAAACCATACGAACCCTAGTTCGAATCCGGACCAAATTGAACACGAATTCAATTTCGATAGTACCTGCAATCATGGGGCTTTTGCTCCCCATGAAAAATCGAGTGTATTGATGTATAATACTTACGTTATTAAGTTTGAATGGATGATCCGAGGCTTAAGAACAATCCGCGACAGAGGGGGTATTGGATCGGGGTTCAAATGATGATAATAATCGAATTAATTGTACAGGATGCTTCCAATGATCTTAGTGAGCAAAAGCCCTCTAACAAATTCGGGTTTTGAAGCTCGAGAGAAGGTGAACACGTCAGTTGCAGGTCCGCGGTTATGGTGGTGTCGTGGGTGGTGTTTGGGTCTGTTTTGAACGAATTTGAGTATGGAATTCGATGAGAGACGGATATATATCCGTTCACATTCGATTAATTGTATTATTATGGAGATTTAGTGCGCGATTGTGGGGTTGGTCGGCCGCGAATCGGGGAAGACAGTGGTGGTGGTCTCGGGCGCAAAAACAGGGAAGATGGGGGTGGGGTTGGGTTTTTAAATAATTTACACTTTAGCCCCCTGAACTTTATATCGTTTATTATTTTATGCAGAAACTCTATTTTGAAGTTTCAAAGTTAACAAAACAACCCCCTAGACTTTCCATTTTTTTCTTACAAATTATTAATGAAATATTATTATTATTATTATTATTATTATTATTATTATTATTATCATCATTATTATTATTGTAATTATTAGCATTAACGTCAACATATTAAACTTAATTGTTTAATAATTTAACTTTTATTTAAGAAAATACGCGATGTTACACTCTCCCCTGCTTTAGGAAATTTCGTCCGGAAATTTTAATCACGAGGAGGCTGAAACGGAAAGATGAGGATACTGGGATTTCATTTGGTCCTCACGTTCCCAGGTGAATTCTGGGCCACGTTTAGATTCCCAGCGGACTTGGACAATGGGTATCCAACTACACTTGAGTGTTTTGACTTCCCGATCCATAATTTCCACAGATTTCTCAATAAAGTGCATGAATTCATCAATCTGGACTTCGTCGAGTGGAATATGGAGATTTTCATCGGCAAGATATTTCTTGAGGTTCGAAAAATAAAACGTCGGATGTATATTGCTGAGCTCTTGGGGTAGTTAAAGCTTGTAGGCCACTTTCTCAATTCGCTCAAGCACTTTGAATGGACCCACGTAATGAGGTGCTAGTTTCTCTTTCTTTCCAAAGCGAATCACTCCCTTCCAATGTGATACCTTAAGAAGTACGAGATCATTGACATTGTATTCCATGGGCTTACTTCTTTTGTCAGCATAATGCTTTTGATGATTTCTAGCAGACCAAGTTATCACGGATCTTATGAATTTTGTCGGTTGTTTCTTGTATCAATTCCGGACCAGTAATCTGTGATTCACCAACTTCAGACAACAGATGGGAGATCGACACTTTCGACCATACAAGGCCTCAAATGGTGCCATCTGGATGCTAGTATGGTAACTGTTATTGTAAGAGAATTCGATCAACGGAAGATGAGAATCCCACGATCCACTGAAATCAAACACAAGCCCAGAGCATATCCTCGAGGGTTTGTATCGTTCATTCAGTCTGAGCATCGATTTGCGGGTGATAGGCTGTGCTAAGATTGAGTTTTGAGAGCGGATTGGAGACTTTTCCAGAAACGAGAGATGAAGCGACCATCACGATCAGAGATAAGATCTTTACTTGACAAAAGATTGTTTAGGAAGACTACTATCACGTAATCAGGTGTTGATAATATCTCAAAATGGAAGTTGATAAATAAGGAATAAATGGTTCGATGTAGCTAGATCGAGTCAAAACATGAGAATAAAGGAAAAGAAATCGATTTGAGAATTTAAATGCTCCAAGCTTGGAATCAAAATCAACCTAGGGCGATCGGGTCTCTTTTCAAGTTCAGAGATCATGCTTTGGCTTGATAGGTCGAATCACCAACATTGGTTCACCCTTCAAGTTACTACAAGCTTCTCGTCACTTGATTACAGCCTTGATAAGTTGAAGATCAAGAAATGAGAATAGTCATCAAGGTATGGTTTTCACCCCTAACTTGATGGTGTATTCTCAAGGTATGACCACTAGCTTACCAATCAAAAAGTTCGATCCCAACTCATTGTTGAGGATCCATGAAAATAAGACGAGGTAACTCACCATTAAGGTAAGGGAAATCACTCCTATCTTAACGATAAAGTTTTACAAAAACAAAATATAACAAGATAAACTTCTTCATCAAAATCCATAATTCACTCCTACTTTGACGAGATCGTTTCATTTGAGAAAATACAATCCATAAAAATGAAATTATCATCAAGGTATGAATTTCACGCGTATCTTGATGATTGAGCTTCAAGAAAACAATCGAAGATTGACATTTGTCACCAAAGTACGGGTTTCAATCCTATTTTGGTGAGATCATGTAATTTGTGAAATGTAAGTTCAAAGAGCATAATTAAAGTCAGTCCTCGAGATAAGGAAATCACCCTAATCCAGATGATGAAATTTCATAAAACACATCATTGGAAACCATTTATTGAAACGAATAAAGAATCATCACCAATGTAAGGAATCACCCCTGTTTTGATGAGTTAAAATCATTTAGGAGATACGAGTGTTCTTAGTCATAGGTTGACTTGCAAACTCTTGCATCTCCCATGGTGCAAGCGGTACGAAGTTCGATTTAACAACGAAAGGAAAAGTATCTCGATTAGAAATTTAGAAATTTTCAAATTACATCAATGTAATAAAGGGGAAATCATGATTACAAGATTTAAGGTCAAAGTTCGAGATAACAGGATTAGTTATGATGATGTTCAAATCTTAAATGATTTAAATCAGGAAGACGAAATCAAGGACAATAATTATTTAACACCACATCATTGGTGGCTTGAGCTTGTTGGGTATTTATGTTGAAAACACGTCCTTGAGCCGTAGGAACCGGGATGACAAGCTGAGGACATCGATTGCGAAAATGGTTCGGATCACCACATTGATAGCATGCACGACCCTGGGTAATTGCAAGAGGATGTTGGTAGACTGGTGCATTAGTCGGAGCTTTAGCAGCACTCTTGCACACGTTGAATGTATGTCCAAAACGACCACAGCTTGTGCATTGACGACACTGAATGTTAGCGAGATGGTGATAATTGCAGTTGTTACACTGCGGATAGGGTCCAGCGTATGGCTTTTTCATCAGCGATTGGTTGTTTACTGCTGGTTGATGAGTTGGAGGGACTTGATTAATTGGCACAGCAGGGGTAATTACAGCAAAGTTTTGAGAATTAGACTTCCTCTTTTGTTCTTGAAAGGCTCGGGTTGGTCGGTTTTGACGGTTTCGTTAGGAAATTATTGGTATTCTTCTTCGACCCTTTTCTGGTTAAAGAACCAGCTTTCACATGATTATCGGTTAACTGCGCAGTCAGTCTAATAGCATCTTCTAGTGTCGAAGGATTCCTTCCTAACACCGTATCCTGAATCTGCATGGGTAGTCCACCAATGTATTTCTCGATGGCTCGGGAGGTAGGGGTAGCAAGGTGCGGTACCAAAAGGCTCAGTTCGTGGAATCGGTTCGTGTATGCTAGGTTCTCGCCACTGTCTTGGGTTAATTCCAGAACTCAGCTTCCAGTTTCCGGACTTCATTCCTTGGGCAGAACTCTTTAGTCATGAGCTCCTTAACTTCAGCCCACGTCAATGCTAAAGCAGTTTCAGTTCCACAGGTTCGTTTCTCCCCGTTCCACCAAGTAAGTGCGTGTTTCTGGAGAACACTTATGGCATACCGGACTTTTAGATTTTCTTGGCATTCACTGTTTAGGAATGTGTTCTCGACGCTTTCAAACCACTGTAAAAGACCAGTGGCTCCTTCGGTTCCACTGAACTTAGTGGGGTTGCAAGAACTGAAATGTTTATAAGTACAAGTTTAGGGAGGGTTTGGTGTAGTTGGGTTTTGAACAGCATTGTTGCCTTGGTTCAAATGGGTAAGTAGAGTTGGGATGACCGCAGTAACTTCACGTGCTACAATAGCAGAAATCTTACGGCCAGAGTTTCTAGACCGTGAACGGATTTGACGAGAAGACATTCTGGAATATCATTAAGATATTTTATGAGAATTGGATAATAGGAGTTATACTACATGAAACGATAATCGGGAATTTGGCATAATAACAATGAGATGTTCCGAGTGTAATTGTTTGATTCGTAAATCAAAATGAGTACGTTAACTAATCAAAGTATTAGGTCAACCACAACTTTGTTGAAGACATGCGTACCTATAAGCAGATACTCATCCCGAGGGTTCCCAGGTAAGGTAGACAGATCCATCGGCTGATTTGGATTTATACGGATACCTTGCCTAGACAAACACCTCGAGATACAGGCATCACGCTCTTCCAGTATTACATGTTTCAAGTTGTAAGACACAGACTTTGACGAATTTCAAAACCATCAATAACAATCGAGTTTTGGAGTTTGAAATCACTTGAATTAGGCAAACAGTGCCTTAGAATATGATTTAAGATTCGTGTGTACATTGATAAGATTTAAAGTATAAGAAGAATCACATAAGGCATATCATCACATAATCAAGTATAAACATGTAAGGCACATAAAATCCTATCAAAGCATATAAAATACATGAGAGGACTCATGTGTAAGGGTACTTAGTTATAGTCTAGGTCATTCCGTTTCTAATAACCTAATTCCCTATAACCATGGCTCTGATACCAATCTGTCACACCCCGACCGACGGCGGAATCATCAGAGCGGATGAGGGAATGATTGATTGTTCATAACACATGATTGTCTAATAGTGAAAATAATATTAATATCAGATTACATGATAGCATGAATTTAACAGATACAATACAACAATTAAAGTCACAAATAGTATTTGTCTTTTATTTTGACTAAGTCCGGGTCTTATATGAGCATGTAGAAGTCCACTAACTTGCTTAACCTGAAATCATGTGAGAAAATAAAGTCAGCTAACGAGTTAGCTGGTGAGTAATCATAGTTTTGAATATACATATAGATTGATTGATTGATTGAGAATAATCCAATTCACAAGGTAACGTTAAGACTTATATTGCAATAGTAAGCATATAGATAAACCGACATAATATAAACCCCTTGACTTGACACTTGCATATAATAGACTCCACACAAACACCATAGATTGACTAATTGCCTCTGGCACAATCACCACTCGTAAGCCATGTGGGGTGGGTTATCCAAACCAGTAGATCTACCATTGATACCAGGATTGATTGATTGAATTAGGGTTTTACTGTCATCCAGTTCATCATAGTATGTTCACATAGTTGCAAGTAATAACATAACCTGTCTTGAATTGAATTTAGAATAACAATAGAATATCATGCTTGAATATATTGTATCACATGATTTCCCCCAAATAGGAAATGATATAAAACGGGATATGAATACTCACTTGATTGATGAGATTAGAATCTGAATGTGATAGATTAGACATCAATGATTTCCTTATGATTAACCTAAGGAACGGTGTCTCGAGTTAGAATATTAAAAATATGAGAATTGGGATTTGATTAGGATTTCCATTGGGTTTTGAATGGTAGTTTAAATAATTTATATTAATTTGAATGGCTTGAAATCAATAAAATGAATTTATTGAATGTGATTATGTTTAGAATTTAAATAGAAATAAATGTGTTAATACGCGTAATCGTTTGATTTATCGTTAAAGTGTGAGAAAAACAAATAATTAATTTTATTAATTAATTATATGATAATTAATTAAAATATTTAATTATTTAAATGACTAAAGAAATGAGAATGATTTTGGAAAGATTTAAATATAAAACTTTTATATCTGATTGAAATAATCATGGTTTAAATAATATTACATAAATATTATTTGAACTGATAATAATTTAGTGATTTTTACCCATTATAAAAAAATATCCATTTTATAAGAAATATAAACTAGATTTGTTATTCATTTAAAACAATTAATAAAATAAATAAATAATATTAAGATAAATTTCAGAAAATAATTTGGTTGTTTTAAAAATTTCTAATGTTTGTAAAAACATTTTTATAATTTTTAGGATTTTTTTCTGAATTTTTAAAGCTTAAAAGGCTTTAAAAAATGTGTGTAGGTGGCCCGGTTTGAACCCGGGACCAACTGTTTATAGTGTGAGCGCAGAACCGGTGAACCAGAGGGCCTAAGCCGCGAAAGAGATCATGTCACACCCCAACCTAGACGGCGGAAACGTTGAGGTGTGTGAATTACGATTGTTCACAGCCACATAACGCTATTATTAAATGTAAATATTCAAATTAATAGTTTCAAAGGAAATTACAAACATAAGTGTCAAACATGCAATAAGTTCAAACATAACGTATCAAAAGCATAATTCTTTATTCCATTAACTAGGTCCAAATCCTAGATTATTGCAAGCTTCAAAAGTTCCCTTCTAACTTGGGGGTTTCCTGAAACATGATAAAAATAAAAGGTCAACTAAAAATAGTTGGTGAGTTTCCAAGGTTTTCATATATAATATGAATAGATTATAAGTAGCAATTCATGTCATAGGTTATAAGCTAGTAAGGTTATAGAAGACATATCTTTACAATCAAACCTCGACTTGATTACAAGTATATAAGATTGGCTAAGTGTATTTGGTTCCCTAGTGCACAAGCATACGACTCATAGGAGTCGGCAGTTCATCGACTTTAGCACCAAATAGGCTTGTCAGGCCCAAAGATCTAAGACGTTGCCAGGCTAGCAATAGTTAATGATTGTAACAAACTATGTATCTCATATAATCACTTACAACACACTAATAACCATGACAAGATATAAAGATGAATTGCAAGTGCTTTATAAGTCTCAAACGTTTATAAGTGTATGATGTATAAGTATCATGTTTCACCCCAAAATAATGTGAAATAAAGTAAAAAGGGGTAAGGAAAACTCACATGTCAAATAAGTATATGATGAAGATTTAATAAGATCAATATAAGCGTTGTTCCAAGATGAATCGTCACAAGGCCCTAAATATATATATACATTTACAAGGTTAAAGTTTTAATGATAAGGTTATCGTTCTAACAAGAACTAGGGTTTCTATAGGATTGTGAGGTTTTTTGACAAGTAATTAACTTTATAAGATGAAATCATTTATATTTTGATTAAATGAAAAGATTTATACTATTTATGTAATTTATATAAAGAAATAAATTAAGTCATTTATAATAGTGGGAAACTTTACATATAAATTGTAAATAAAATTTTATAATCTTTTGGAATAAAAATACAAACAATTTAGTAGTGATTAAAATGGCGTATTGACTAATAATAACTTATAAGTCTAAATCATTAGTTAAAGTACATTTGTAAGAACCAACCTGAAATAACACTTGTAAATATATATATTAACACTTGTAAATAATTTGTGAATTTATAAAATATATATCTTATCATGATTAACCTATAATTAAAGATAATATGGTGTCATATAATATTTTAATGATTTAAATCATTATTTAAAGTCCATTTTTTTATAAAAATATCTTTTTTAAAACATTTGTAAATAATATTTTATATATAAAAAATTAAGGTTTTAAAGGAATAATTTTTCAGAAATTAATTGGGTAACTTTTAGAGTAAACAAAGTTTATAAAACTAACTTTAAAATTTTTAGAAAATTTTTATATATTTTTAAAGGCTGTAAAAACGTTTTTAAAAAATGTTGGAGGTCACCGGGTTCGAACCCGTGACCTCTAAGTGGGGAAGTGAGCATGGAACCAATGACCAAAGGTCGCAGCCGCGGGAGTCTTCAGCTTTAATTTCTTTTAAACGAGGTTACAAACGATCCCCAAATTCCTATAAACCCTAGATTCAATTTGCTTCAAATTGAACTCGAATTCGTTGATGATTACAGCCGTAAACATAGGGCTTTTGATTCTCATGTTTAATCGAACACGTATATGTAAACAATTACCCAATTGATGTTCGATTGGAGGTACCACTTCGAAGAACAACTCGCGACAGGGGAGGAATTGGCTCGAGGAGAAATCGATGATGATAATCGAATTCCTCGTACAGGAAGCTTCCAATGTGTTCTATGAACAAAAAGCCTCCTATCAATTATGATTAATTAAGCTCCGAACATGGGCCACGATCAAGTTGCAGGTCGCGACAGTGGGTGATGGAATGGTATGAATTTTCGTTTGTTTCAGGTAGAATTGAGTGTTGTATTCGATTAGATATAGGTAGATGATTGTTCATTTTTGATTAATTTAATTATAGTGGAGGTTTAGTGCTCGTTTTGTGCGGGTTTCTTGGCCGAAGAACATGGGACGCAAAAACAGGGAAGAAAGTGGTTGTGAGCTGTCATATGAATGATTAAAGGATGTGGGTAGATTCGAATCTGACCCACGAGCGTAATGGGACCGGTTCGGGGATAAATGATTAAGGTTTGAGATGTCTTTGGGGTCGCCGGAGTTTTGGCCGGAAAAACGGGCCGGTGAAGGGGAATGGAATTGGGTTTTTAATATTTACACAAATAGTCCCTGTTGTTTCCAAAGTTTATTATTTTATGCAAATAACCTTTTTTTAAAGTTTATAAAAGGTCAAAAACACCCCCTAACTTAATTATTATAAGTTTTTAAACACTATTAACTTTGTAATTATCATAAGATTTTCATTTTTATTGCTATTATCCTAGTTTTATTATTGTTATTATTTTTAGTAGTGTTATTATTTTTCTATTTATTAGTTTGATTATTACTATATAAAAAAAATAAAGACAACAAAGAAATAAGCATGAATCATCCATAAGTTTCATAATTGTCAACAATGGTCCTTACAAAAATTAACGGAAAATACGAGATGTTACAAGTGTTTAATTGTTTTAAATCAAATCCACCAAAACCCCCCAATTTCATTACAAGCCCTAGTTCGATCCGAGACCAAATCGAGCAACGATTCGAGATGTTAACAATCAGATTCATAGGGCTTTTAATCCCCATGTAAAATCGAGTATGTATGTATGCTCAATTACCTGAATTAAAACTTAGATCGATGGTTTCAAGATCGAATTGGTCGCGGCTGTGGTGAAGTTCGTTCAGGTTGAAATCGGCGATGAAATCAAATTCATTTTACAGTAGGCTTCGAATGATGGTCCTGATCGAAAGCCCCTTATCAAATTTTGTTAAAATTGATCGGAGATGGGATTTAAATGGTGTTGCAGGTCCGCGGCTTCGAGGTTATTAATGGTGGTGTTTTTTATTGTTTTTGATGTAATTGAGTTCAGAGGATGATTATAAACTATCCATAATCCTTAGTGCAGGATTACTTTGAGTATTAAAATTGTGTAGTGCGAT
This sequence comes from Flaveria linearis, assembly GCA_024085815.1. Lineage (NCBI taxonomy): Eukaryota > Viridiplantae > Streptophyta > Magnoliopsida > Asterales > Asteraceae > Flaveria > Flaveria linearis. Next base: position 87,552,654 of record CM044004.1, read on the forward strand.
CGATCGAGATTCTTGGCCGACAAACACACGGAAAACAGCGGGGAAAGATGGGGGGTGGGGTTGGGATGTTTGCCAAATTACAGAAATGGTCCCCGTGGTTTGTATCAGTTGTCAAATTGTCTTTCAAGGTTTTGTTTTAAGTTTTAAATTATTTACGGTTTAACACCGTAGTTTGAAGGTTATTATTTTATGTAAAAAAATTTCTTGTTTATGGACTTTAATATAATAAAACTTATATTATTATTATTATTATTATTATTATTATTAACATTATTATATTAATATTATTATGATTATTGTAATTATCGACGTTTTAAACGAAATTAACTTTTTTTTAAAAAAAAATTCGAGATGTTACAATATAATCAAATATAAGTAATTTAATATGATTTATAAATGTATTAACTATATCTACCACACTAATTTATGGTCAACACTCTGTTTTTACCCATAAACATAAAAAAAAAAATACCAAAATCCGGTCCGAACGGTCCGTTTTTCCGGTCTGACCACCAGTTCGATGTAACACCCGTATTTTAACAAAGAATAAAAGAAAAAGGAAGAAAGAATAGAAAAGAAAAACAACTAAAAGGAGGGACTAAAAGTGTCAATTTGACAAACTTTATATTAATTCTTTGTACAAAAGGGGTATGGCCACCCACGTTGCCTGCATTTCATTTCAATCGATATTTTTAGAGAGAGAAAGTAGCAGGAGCAGAAAACCATCGGAATTTTGAAGAAAGATCTGAGAAATTCGAGGTTTTTGGTAAGAATCCTCTAGTTTTTGAAGTTTTAGATAATTCTAGAACCGTATGTGTGCTTATAAGTGTGTCTTGTGTGTTCGGGTGTGTGTGGTGTGTGTGTTCTAGGTGTTAGAACAAGTTGAGAAGGTTCGGGTTGAAGAGTGTAATTCGAAGAAGACGACTAAGGTGAGTTCTAGACCCCTCTTTACTGGTTTTTAAATTTTGGGGCTGGAAAATGCATGCAAAAATATATTTTTATAAAATTTGGGTTTGATACCCGTATGATATGAATGTGTGTATGTTTATGTTTATGTTAGATCTATGCTTAGAATCATATGTATATGTTTTGAACTAGGCATTGTGATGTTTGGGACTTGAATTATGGATTAGACACATGAGCAGGTTGCAAATAAGTCTGAAATTTGACTTAGAACAAATAAGCAAAAGTTGGTAAGTCCACTAGTGGTCATACGACCAACAGGGTGGTCGTATGACCAGAATATTTTCTAAGTGTTGGGTCCAATAGGACTCATACGACCAGCTGGGTGGTCGTATGACCATGTTATGTTTCTGAGTGTTGAGACCACTAGTGCTCATACGACCAACAGTGGTCGTATGATCAGGATTTTCCTAAGTGTTAAAGCCCAATAGAACTTATACGACCAACAGTGGTCGTATGATCATGAGAATTTTTCTAAGTATGGGCTCATACGACCAACAGTGGTCGTATGATCCAAAATGTTCCTAAGTCCCGGGGTGGTACGACCAGCAGGGTCATACGACCAACAGTGTGGTCGTATGACCAGTGGATAATTCTAAGTGAAAAGTCTAGCAGGGCTCATACGGCTAATAGTGCTCATACGACCAGAGGGTTATACGCCCAACAGGGCTAAAACGACTAGAATACTTAGCATTTTTCAGGAATTTCCAGCAAAGTTCGAAGTTCGAGGTTTAACCAGGGTTGACTAGGGTTAATAAATGATGATGTCTCATGCATATAATGATGAGTATGATTAACCCAAATTGTTACTAATATTATTATTAGTATATTACTGTTAACAATATTATTAAAATATTGTTAAGTATAGTATGATGCTAGGATGTTGATAAATGCATGAAGACGAATGTATGATGATGTTTGAATGTAATAATATCCTTTTCTTAATATTGTTAATATTATGATTAGGAATATTATAAAGAGTATGAATAATATTATTATAATATTATTTGTATTATTATTATTATCATGCTTAGTAATAATAATACTGTATGTTCTATGTGGAATGATCATGATCAATAATTATTATCTTTAATAAAGTGAAAGATTAATGATAAAGAGGAATGGAACGTGACGAATGAACGAAAGTCTTGCAAGCAAATGAATAGAGGTGCACACCCCTGGCAGGTGTTAGCTCAACTGTGATGCGGGTTCGCTACCCCGAAGGATGCACACAGGATCAATCCTTGAGATTGATATAGAGGTGAGTGACTTGGTGTCACAAAAGACTCACAGGAATGTAGGTCAATCTTCGTGATTGGCTTAGAGGTGAGTGACTTGGTGTCACAAAAGACTCACAGTATATGGGTCAATCTTTGTGATTGGCTTAGAGGTGAGCGACTTGGTGTTGCAAAAGACTCACAGTTTAATTAAAGAGGAATGATAAAAGTACGAATTGAACGATGATGCAGATAATGAAAGTATTACCTATGTGTACGTACGATGTATGATCACTTGTGCCAAATGAGGAATGGTTTTTGAACGAAAAGTAAAGTATTTTAACTATAAAACTAGAACTCACTCAGCAACGCTGACTTTTATGTATTTTCCAGTTGGCAGGTGACAGGTTGCTGAGGATGGCACACAGGGGTGGCTACTTGGTGGGAAGACTGACATCCATTTTGTTTTGACGATACTGTTGTTCTGTAATTCATTCAATCAAATATTTTGTGACTTAAAAACTAGAATGTATTGTTTAGCAACAGTTTTTATATTGAATGGATGTTTTTGTTAAACATAATTCCGCTGCTTAACTTATGATATGTATATTTTACGCTGTGAATGACCAACTGTGAGGTGCCCGGGAACGGGGCCTTACAAGTTGGTATCAGAGCTAAAGTTTAAGTGAAACGTGTAAATTTTCAAAATAAACCTTAACTTAAACTGAGAATGGGATGGAAAGAAGGATGTCAGCCCGAGTAGCCATGTGCCATCAGGTATTGTTTTCTTAAAAGCTAACCAGACTTATGTGCGTGTGCTATATGTGATTTATGTGTTCTTAGCAGATTTAGATACTGATGTAGTCAGGATAGGAAATGCTTGGGGTGTGAAGAGTAAAGTAAGTGGCTAATCACAACTGGCCACTGTAATTAGGGACTTACTATACTTGACATAAACTAAGCTGTTCCTTGAATGACTGTTTTAGTGTTTGAATCTTATAGTGCATAAGAGAATGGCTGGGAAGAAACCTTCTAAGGCTGCTAGAGGTAGAGGTCGTCCGCGTACGACTAGGAACAACACTAAAGCTCCGGAGACGACTCCTGTGAACCCTGAGGTTCCTAACCGGAATGAAGAAACCGAGAATGCGAGCCTGAATGCCTCAGCTAGAGAGGCGATTGCTGATGAGGTACACCAAGTCCTGCAGGCAGTTATGCCATCTGTGGTGACTGACGTTATTCGTGCCGTGAGGAATGAGGAGAGGAAAGAGAAGGAAGACAGGAAAGGGTCAACTGAGAAGGAGAGCAAGGGAGGAGAGGGACGACCGGATCCTGAGATAGTAGTGTCTGATGAAGAGGAAGATGATGTAGCTGGGGTGACGACTAAGGGATGCAATTACGGGGCATTCCAGAGGTGCAGGCCCCCGACTTTTGATGGAAATGGCAATGCTGCTGCTGCCCATCGTTGGGTAAGGGAAATGGAAGCGGTACTCGAGATCAGTGAGTGCCGGGAAGATCAGAAGGTAAAATTTGCCACCCACTCTTTACCGACTCAGCACTATGTTGGTGGGACAATATTGTCCAAGCTGAGGGAAGCAGGGCCATAAGTAAGATAAAGTGGCCCGAGTTGAAGAAGTGGTGATTGAGGAATTCTGTCCTCACAGGGAACTGGATAAGATTGAGAGGGAGTTTCTGCAACTCGAGGCGGGAACCATGAACCACCAGCAATACACTGCCAAGTTCAATGAAATGGCAAGGCTGGTGCCAGACCAAGTGACACCGGTATCTCGCAAGATTAACCGGTATATTCAGGGACTGCCAGCCGATATTCGTAGGCATTTGATTGCTGCACGACCAAGCACTTTTAGGTCGGCAGTAGATTTGGCTGGGAGGCTCTACGATGAGAGAGAGGTAGCGGATGCGGAGGTGAAGAAGACTAGTGGTGGTGACCGAAACTGGAATGGGAAACGGTTCGGGCGTGGCGGTTTTACTCCGAACAATAAAAGGATGAAAGTGGATGACCGAAGGGTGGGGTCATCAAGCTCGAGGCCCAAAAGGTGTGGCAAGTACGGGAAGGAGCATACGGGTGAGTGCAAATCGGGGCTCAACGTGTGTTTCAAGTGCGGGAAGCCGGGTCATATGCTGAAGGATTGTAAGGATCTGAGGTGTTACACCTGCGGTGAGGCGGGCCATATGAGCAGGGATTGCAAGAAGCCAAGGGCTGAGAGTTCCGGGGGAAAGAAGACGGCCGGAACTGAAGGGCAAAGGGCGAGCGCCAGAGCTTTCACCATGACCAGAGAGGAGGCTAGGACGGACCCCGATGTTGTATCAGGTACGTTCCTAGTAAATCAAACTCTTGCTTCTGTGTTATTTGATTCTGGTGCTAGTAGGAGTTTCATTTCTGCTACTTTCTGTGCTAAATTATCTGCTAGTAGTAAATGCATTGATGAGCCCTTTGATGTAGAAACTGCTATTGGTAAGTCCACTAGAGTTACCGATGTGATAGAGGACTGTGCCATAGAGTTAGAAGGCCATAGGTTTGCTGCTAGATTACATGTGATGCCCTAGGAGGATTTGATGTAGTGTTAGGTATGGACTGGTTAGCAACCTATGAAGCGAATATCGTGTGCCGAAAGAAGATGATTAGACTGACGGCGACCGACGGAAGTCCGGTGACAATTTATGGCGATCGAGTTACGACGATTCCGAAGGTGATCTCGATGGCAGTGGCGGGAAAGTGTATGAGGCGCGGATGTAGCGCCTACTTATGTTATGTAAAGAATGTAGAGACGCCAACACCACAACTATCTGATGTACCAGTTGTGCGGGACTTTCCGGACGTGTTTCCCGAAGACTTACCGGGATTGCCACCTGACCGAGAGATCGAATTCCAGATCGACCTGATACCGGGTGCCCAACCTGTCGCGAAAGCACCGTATCGCTTGGCTCCGACGGAGATGAAAGAATTGATGGATCAGTTGCAGGAGCTGCTGGATAAGGGGTTTATTCGACCGAGTATCTCACCTTGGGGGTGCTCCGGTTCTGTTTGTAAAGAAGAAGGATGGTAGTATGCGGATGTGCATCGACTACCGCGAGCTGAATAAGCTGACGGTGAAGAACAGATACCCCTTACCAAGGATCGATGACTTGTTTGACCAGCTCCAGGGTGCCAGTTGGTTCTCGAGGATAGATCTTCGATCTGGCTACCATCAATTGAAGGTGAAGGAGCAGGACATTCCTAAAACAGCTTTCGTACGCGTTATGGACATTATGAGTTTCTCGTCATGTCATTTGGTCTAACTAACGCGCCAGCTGCTTTTATGGACTTGATGAACCGAGTGTGTCGGCCAATGTTAGATAAATCAGTGATTGTGTTCATCGATGATATCCTGATTTATTCGAGGAGTGAAGAAGAGCATGCCGGTCACATTCGGGAAGTGTTGGAGACTTTAAGAAGGGAGAAACTGTATGCTAAGTTCTCCAAGTGTGCCTTCTGGTTACACGAGGTACAATTTCTGGGTCACGTAGTAAATGCAGAAGGAATAATGGTAGACCCAGCAAAGGTTGAGGCTGTGATGCAATGGAAATCACCAAAGACGCCATCCGAGATTCGTAGCTTCTTGGGATTGGCGGGCTATTACAGGAGATTTATTCAAGACTTCTCCAAGATAGCCTTACCTTTGACAAAATTGACCCGAAAGGACGTGAAATTTGTGTGGGGTCGAGAGCAAGAGACCGCTTTGAGGAGTTGAAGACAAGACTAACACAAGCTCCTGTCTTGACTTTGCCCGAGGGAAATGAAGACTTGGTGGTCTATTCGGATGCATCCTATTTGGGCTAGGTTGCGTGTTGATGCAACGTGGAAGAGTAATAGCCTATGCATCCCGACAGCTGAAGACCCACGAAGTCAACTATCCCACACACGATCTCGAATTAGCGCAGTGGTTTTTGCGTTGAAGATTTGGCGGCACTATCTGTACGGGACGAAGTGCACAATCTTCACTGACCACAAAAGCTTGAAGTATTTCTTCGAGCAGAAGGATCTAAACATGAGGCAGAGGCGGTGGTTGGAACTGATAAAAGACTATGATTGTGAGATCCATTACCACCGGGCAAGGCCAATGTGGTGGCCGATGCCCTCAGCCGAAAAGAAAGGCCTGAGCCGATTCGGGTGAAGGCTTATCAGTTGATCATGACCTCCGACGTGATGACACAGGTTAAGGAGTTTCAAGATGAGGCTTTGAAGGAAGATCATCTTAACTCCGAAAGGATGAGAGGTCTAGTGACGGAGTTGGGTGAGAACACTCTAGGTGTTAAGACCCGATTTGGGCGAATGTGGATTCCTCGATACGGGAATCTACGTGGTAGAATTATGGACGAGGCCCATAAAACCCGATACTCCATTCACCCCGGTGCTACCAAAATGTACCACGATATGAAGAAAGACTATGGTGGCCATGTATGAAACGCGACGTAGTGGAGTACGTAAGTAAGTGCTTGACTTGCTTACAAGTGAAGGCGGAACACCAGAAGCCCTACGGGAAGATCCAACCGTTGGATATACCCGAGTGGAAGTGGGAACACATCACCATGGATTTCATCACGAAGTTACCACGTACCCCAAAGGGTATGATGCCATATGGGTGATAGTTGACCGCTTGACAAAGAGTGCCCACTTCCTACCGATCCGCGAAACGTATTCATCTGAAAGATTGGCGGATCTGTTCATCAAAGAAATCGTAGCTCGTCATGGGGTGCCGGTGTCTATTGTATCTGATCGCGACACCCGGTTTACCTCCAAGTTTTGGAAGAGATTTCATGATGCGATGGGGACGAGACTACATATTAGCACGGCATATCATCCTCAGACAGACGGTCAGTCTGAGAGGACGATCCAAACACTCGAAGACATGCTTCGGGCGTGCGTGATCGACTTTGGGGGAAGTTGGGACGATCACCTGCCGTTAGCAGAATTCTCGTACAACAATAGTTATCACGCCAGCATTGGCATGCCACCTTACGAGATGCTATACGGTAGGAGGTGTAGGACGCCCGTATGTTGGGGAGACATTGGGCAGAAAGAACTGGGAGGTGTTGAGGTGATTGAAGCAACGACTGAGAAATTAGAAAAGATCAAGGCCTTCATGAAGGCGGCGAAAGATAGGCAAAAGTCGTATGCTGACAAGAGGCGGAGGCCGATAGAGTTCAAGGTGGTGACCGAGTTATGTTGAAGGTCTCACCTTGGAAAGGAATCATTAGATTCAGAAAACGAGGTAAGCTAAGCCCGAGATACATAGGACCTTTCCGGATTGTCGCACGGGTAGGAGAGGTGGCCTATTGACTTGAATTGCCAGATGAGTTAAGTGAAATTCATCCTACATTCCATGTATCTCATCTAAGGAAGTGCTAGCTGATGAAGATATGATTGTTCCACTGGAGGATATTGAAGTAGACGAACGGCTCAACTACGTGGAGCAACCAGTGGCAATCATTGATCGTAAAGAAAAGAGGTTGAGGAATAAAGTGGTTCCTTTGTGCGTGTACAGTGGAAGCACAGGAAGGGATCCGAGTCTACGTGGGAGACTGAAGAAGAAATGAGACAACACTACCCCATCTATTTGAGGAGTAACAGGTTTCGGGGACGAAACCTATATAAGGGGGGTGGACTTGTAACACGTATTTTAACAAAGAATAAAAGAAAAAGGAAGAAAAGAATAGAAAAGAAAAACAACTAAAAGGAGGGACTACTAAAAGTGTCAATTTGACAAACTTTATATGAATTCTTTGTACAAAAGGTGGTATGGCCACCCACGTTGCCTGCATTTCATTTCAATCGATATTTTTAGAGAGAGAAAGTAGCAGGAGCAGAAAACCATCGGAATTTTGAAGAAAGATCTGAGAAATTCGAGGTTTTTGGTAAGAATCCTCTAGTTTTTGAAGTTTTAGATAATTCTAGAACCGTATGTGTGCTTATAAGTGTGTCTTGTGTGTTCGGGTGATGTGGTGTGTGTGTCTAGGTGTTTAGAACAAGTTGAGAAGGTTCGGGTTGAAGAGTGTAAATTCGAAGAAGACGACTAAGGTGAGTTCTAGACCCCTCTTTACTGGTTTTTAAATTTTGGGGCTGGAAAATGCATGCAAAAATATTTTTTATAAAATTTGGGTTTGATACCCGTATGATATGAATGTGGTATGTTTATGTTTATGTTAGATCTATGCTTAGAATCATATGTATATGTTTTGAACTAGGCATTGTGATGTTTGGGACTTGAATTATGGATTAGACACATGAGCAGGTTGCAAATAAGTCTGAAATTTGACTTAGAACAAATAAGCAAAAGTTGGTAAGTCCACTAGTGGTCATACGACCAACAGGGTGGTCGTATGACCAGAATATTTTCTAAGTGTTGGGTCCAATAGGACTCATACGACCAGCTGGGTGGTCGTATGACCATGTTATGTTTCTGAGTGTTGAGACCACTAGTGCTCATACGACCAACAGGTCGTATGATCAGGATTTTCTAAGTGTTAAAGCCCATAGAACTCATACGACCAACAGTGGTCGTATGATCATGAGAATTTTCTAAGTATGGGCTCATACGACCAACAGTGGTCGTATGATCCAAAAGGTTCCTAAGTCCGGTGTGGTACGACCAGCAGGGGTCATACGACCAACAGTGTGGTCGTATGACCAGTGGATAATTCTAAGTGAAAAGTCCAGCAGGGCTCATACGCTAATAGTGCTCATACGACCAGAGGGTTATACGCCCAACAGGGCTAAAACGACTAGAATACTTAGCATTTTTCAGGAATTTCCAGCAAAGTTCGAAGTTCGAGGTTTAACCAGGGTTGACTAGGGTTAATAAATGATGATGTCTCATGCATATAATGATGAGTATGATTAACCCAAATTGTTACTAATATTATTATTAGTATATTACTGTTAACAATATTATTAAAATATTGTTAAGTATAGTATGATGCTAGGAATGTTGATAAATGCATGAAGACGAATGTATGATGATGTTTGAATGTATAATATCCTTTTCTTAATATTGTTAATATTATGATTAGGAATATAAAAGAGTATGAATAATATTATTTATAATATTATTTGTATTATATTATTATCATGCTTAGTAATAATAATACTGTATGTTCTATGTGGAATGATCATGATCAATAATTATTATCATTAATAAAGTGAAAGATTAATGATAAAGAGGAATGGAACGTGAACGAATGAACGAAAGTCTTGCAAGCAATGAATGGAGGTGCACACCCCTGGCAGGTGTTAGCTCAACTGTGATGCGGGTTCGCTACCCCGAAGGATGCACACAGGATCAATCCTTGAGATTGATATAGAGGTGAGTGACTTGGTGTCACAAAAGACTCACAGGAATGTAGGTCAATCTTCGTGATTGGCTTAGAGGTGAGTGACTTGGTGTCACAAAAGACTCACAGTATATGGGTCAATCTTTGTGATTGGCTCAGAGGTGAGCGACTTGGTGTTGCAAAAGACTCACAGTTTAATTAAGAGGAATGATAAAAGTACGAATTGAACGATGATGCAGATAATGAAAGTATTACCTATGTGTACGTACGATGTATGATCACTTGTGCCAATGAGGAATGGTTTTTGAACAAAAGTAAAGTATTTTAACTATAAAACTAGAACTCACTCAGCAACGCTGACTTTTATGTATTTTCCAGTTGGCAGTGACAGGTTGCTGAGGATGGCACACAGGGGTGGCTACTTGGTGGGAAGACTGACATCCATTTTGTTTTGACGATACTGTTGTTCTGTAATTCATTTCAATCAAATATTTTGTGACTTAAAAACTAGAATGTATTGTTTAGCAACCGTTTTTATATTGAATGGATGTTTTTGTTAAACATAATTCCGCTGCTTAACTTATGATATGTATATTTTACGCTGTGAATGACCAACTGTGAGGTGCCCGGGAACGGGGCCTTACATTCGACCAGACAAAAACGAACCATAGTAGACGGACCGGACACCGAACCGATCCCCGGTCGTTCCGACCAGTCCGATCCGGTCGTGATAAATTGGCTATAGTTATTTTTCTACACGCAACAACGTGACTTTTGATCTTATCGGGTTGATTGATCGAAAATCATGAAAGCAAAGCCTTGTGAAGAATCTAAAACGTTAAACTTAGCTTAACAACTTGGAAAATACGTGGCCACTGGTCCTTTTCCAACACGCAAGTCACGTTATTATTTTGATCGTTATCGTTCTGGCTCGTCGGAAACCATATAAGCAAATTTGTGTTGCAAGCTTTAAAATATCAACTTTAATCACCAAAGACAGAATAATAAAAATCACTGTAATAAACAAAAAATTTAAGATCCTAAACCATAATGGTCAATAACAAAACAACCATTGATCAAACTTGAAATATACTTATCCTTTAATAAGAAATAATTTCAATTTTAATAAAATCAATTTCATTCAAAAATTTATCATTTATTTAAATTAAAACAATTTATAAAACATCATTTTACAATCAAACTAAAACATTTATAAAAACTTTTGAACTAAAATAAAAACAACTTATAAAATTATTAAAGCTAAGGGCATGTTTGGATTGTCTATTTATGTGAAAAGTAATTTTGATAAAAATGACTTATTAACTCATGAATTTTCAAAAGGAGTTTGTAAAAAATTGTTTGGATTATCTTATAAACTAAAAAAGTTACAAAATGACAAAAAACGTACTTTGAAAATTAAAGGAGTTAATAGGAGGTAGTAGAGTAGTACAATAGAAAATTAAATTAAAATTAGTTTTTCAAAGTTAATCATAACCCCTTCTTAATTTTCAAAACCTACTTTTTACCATATATGAAAAGTCAATTTAAAAAATAATTTTGAGTTTAACAAACACTTTTTTATTTATTAACTTCTCAAAAGTTAATAAATTAAAAGTTAGTGTTAAATAAGCAATGTCAAACATGACCTAAGGGATGTTTGGGATTGATTATTTCCCCTCAATTTTTTTCTTATTAACTTTTGAAGTTAATTACATGAAAGGTCTCTGTGATTAAGTCTGTTTCACTTTCGGTCCCCAGGTTTCAAAAAATACAAGGTCGATGCACAGGTTGGTTGACAAAAAAGTAACACGAATGGTCCTGTCATGAATGGCGTTATCTTTCCGTTAATGCATGTAAAATGTTTAAAATGCCCCTACCTTTAAAAAATTAGAATTTTAATTTAACTAACATATTCATATGCCCCACTTAGACCATCACCGCCACCGCCACCACCACCAGCCATCGCTATCTCCCTCACCACCGGCGGCTGCCTCACCACCACCACATTTCTTCATCTTATTGGTGGCATGACCTTCCTTAAACCATCATCGCACATCACCGCCATCGCACTGCAACGCACCACCACGGACACCCTCTCCTTCATCATCGCCATATTCAGCTAAACACCCCCACGCATCGTCGGAGATTTTTAATTGGTGCTCGATTGGTTCCTACGCATCTAATTGTCACAAATCACGAATCAAATATGATGAAAGATTTAATTTTGACTAGAGTAACGAATGAGTATCACGAACAACACAAGAACAGGAACGAATCAAACAATCTCACAAAAGATTATCAATGTGATAACCTGTAACACTCTTACACATACTAGATCTGATGAATGAACCAAAGAACTCAAAACCCTAATCTTAGGGATGATAAACTCAGCAACTATTTGATCTACTGGAATACAAGCATATATTAGGCCCGTCGATTTTATCCGTACCCGATTAACCCGCCCGACCCAATGTTACCCGTACCCGAAGAAACCCGACCCGAACAACCCGTTACCCGAACAACCTGAAACCGATTAAACCGATTCTTATTCGGGTCGGGTTTCGGATAAACTTTCAAACCTCAAAAACCCGAATAACCCGAACCGATTAACCCAAAATCCGAATAACCCGATCAACTCATATTATAATTAAGCAAATTATATATATACAATTGTTTAGATTGTTCAAATTAATCAAATTGTTTGTATATAAATATATATTTAAGCACATTTTATAAATTATAGAAGTAAACTTATTTAAGTCCACTAGTTTTATAAGATTTCAAATAAAAACTCACTAAAATCTATTAAATTAAGTCTATCGTTTAATATCCGAAACCCGACCCGAACAACCGTTACCCGAACAACCCGAAAACCGATTAAACCGATTGTTATTCGGGTCGGGTTTCGGGTAGACTTTCAATGTTGAAAAAACCCGAATAACCCGAACCGATTAATCCGAAACCCGATTAACTAACCCGATCAAACCCTAGCATATATGCGATGCTTATATATGCACCATCACGCATGACCAACAGCAGTCCAACAGCAGGCCCATTAGCACTCCATCAGCATGCATCAACAGGCCCATCAGCACTCCATCAGCATGCAACAACCAACAGCCCAATCTCACAAACAACAATAAGCCCATCATTAGAAAAAACTAGTAACATAACTAGTAGACATAAAATTGAATATAATAAAAATTTAACACCCCCTCTCAATTTTAATGGCTAAACAAATCTGTTAAGTGAAGTTTGGAACATAGAAACTCATGTTGTTTAGGGAGCAAACCCTTTAGTGAACAATCTGCGATTTGGTCATTAGAGGTTGTAGACATAGTTTTAATTGTACCAGCAGAAATTTTCTCGCGTAAAAAAACAAATCAATTTCAAAGTGCTTCGTCCGATCATGAAAGACAGGATTAGCAGCAATAGATAAGGCTGCCTGACTGTCACAAAATAATAAAACAGGAACAGAGACAGTCATACCCAATCCTTTAACACATTTACCAACCACATAACCTCACATGTAGCAGCACACATAGATCGTATTCTGCTTCAGCAGATGACGAGACACCGTGGACTGTTTCTTGCTTTTCCAAGATATTAGGGAATCACCTAAAAAACGCAAAATCCGGTGACAGATCTAAGAGAATTAAAACACTTACCCCAATCGGAATCTGCATATGCAACTAGTTCAAACGAATCCGCTTTACTAAATTTTAAACCTTTTCCTGGAGCACTTTTAAGATACCTCAAGACTCTAAATGCAAGCTTCAAATGCACATTGGTTGGACTATGCATAAATTGGCTTAAAAACTTAACAGAATAAGCGATATCAGGGCGAGTGTGAGACAGATATATTAATTTACCAATTAACTGTTGATATACAGTAACATTCTCTAAAACAGTAGAATCTTGATCACATAAAGCTGACACAATATGATGTTGTTCAAGAGGTGTAGACACAGGTTTGCACGCAGTCATGCCAAACTCAGCTAACAAGTCAACACAATATTTACGCTGAGATAAAATCAAATCAGTTTCAGTTCTAAGTACTTCTATTCCAAGGAAATACTTCAAGTCTCCTAAATCCTTAATCAGAAATTTTGATTTTAACATGTGTTTGATATTATTGATTTCAGCTATGTCATTTTCGGTTACAATTATATCATCCACATAAACAAGCAAAACTATAAACACAGAATTATGAGACTTTATAAAGAGTGAATAATCACTTTTGCTTTGTTCAAATCCAAATTCAAGTAACACACCAACTAATTTTGCATTCTACATTCGTGGGGCTTGTTTCAACCCATATAGAGATTTAGACAGTTTACACAAACGATTGTCAGATTTTGAAAAATACCCTTCGGGCAAAGACATATACACTTCTTCATTTAAATTTACGTAAAGAAACGCATTAGTGATATCCTCAGGAGAGACAGTCTCATCATGACTGATCAACGGGTGTCCAGGGCCACTACTGCCTTCACTGAGACCAGGCTGCTCATTTGGAGCCTCGCCTGAAGTCTCAGGACTGTAATTAGGCACCTGAATACCATCGATGCGTTCATTGTTCACCCTCTCCTCATCATCGAGGGTAATTACAGTAAAGTTTTGAGAGTTAGCCTTCCTCTTCTTGTTCTTGGAAGGCTCAGGTTGGTCGGTTTTGACGGTTTCGTTAGGAAGTTTATCGGTATTCTTCTTCGACCCTTTTCTGGTTAAGGAACCAGGTTTCACATGATTATCGGTTAACTGCGCAGCCAGCCTAATAGCATCTTCTAGTTTCGAAGGATTCCTTCCTAACACCGTATCCTGAATCTGCATGGGTAGTCCACCAATGTATTTCTCGATGGCTCAGGAGGTAGGGGTAGCAAGGTGTAGTACCAGAAGGCTCAGTTCGTGAAATCGGTTAGTGTATGTGATGTGGTCTAGATTAAATATTTATATTATACAAATATTTCCACATTTTAAATAACTTTTGATTAGATTTTATTAAATATTGCTCATTATTAGCTCACATCCATATTTTATAGGTTTCAAAAGAATATGAGCTAAAATGTTCAATTTTAACTAAATATGAGACCGACGAGTAATAAAAATATTAATCTAAATCAAAAGAATAATTTCAACACACAGCACAAAATGAGTAAAATAGTTATAAAATGGTAGAATTATAAATATGATGAAAGTTAATTGCTTTGATGTAAATTATATATTAAAATATGAATTCTACATTGACAAATATGCAGGCCACGTGAATGCTTATGAAATCAAATAAGTGTTTATGAAATAAAATAAAGGCCCATGGATTGTAAAAGGCCCATAATCGTTTTCAATTGAATGAATTATTGGACTTTAAGAGGAGAACCTGAGGGAGAAAAAAAAAAGAAGCGACAGCAGCCGCAGTGAAGAAAAAAAAAAGAATCGCAAAAAACAGCAGCCGCAGTGGAGAGAAAACGAATGGAAAAGGAAGAACAATTGTGATTTATTATTTTCATTCAACTTTTGAAGCTTTTGAGAACGATTGAAGCATTCAAGCACTGGAAATTATTCGGTTTCGTCTCGTGATCAATTACTTTTCTTTGTTTTATTTTTTCTCTCATTCATGTTTATAAAGTTTGCAATTTTAGTATTGTTCTTGATGTTTTTGAACATTATGAGTAGCTAACTTTTTAGTACTACCTAGGTTGGGTTGAACACTATTCATGTTTTGATTACATATTTGGTTTTGACTTCATATATTTGTTTATTAATCTTAGAACTTGATTATTGTCTCAATTAAATATGAACCCGTGTATTGTTTTATACTTAAATGTTATTGCCATGCTCGTGTATATTTTATCTAGATTGATTGCGTGACATCTAGATTAGGCTTGCACGTTAAAATTAATTACTTAGTGTTTTTAATTTTAAACTTTGATTAGAAATAATCTTAGGAGTTTTGGCTGTAATTTTGATAGTATTTGCAATGTGCTACCTTATCTAAAACCTAGGGGTGATAGATATTGCTTAAAACCTCCTACCCGTTGCTTGTTAGGTTTAGATTTCGCGAGAGCGTGTTTTGCCTTTCATTCGTGGTGTTAGTGTCTTAGGGTATCTAATTGGATTTCATTAAGTTGTCCTTCATCTTAGGGTTAGAAAATATAATCTTAAAGATAATGTGGTAGAAAACCTAGGGGTGATCTTCCATTAGACATTTTAATAAACCTATCTTGTGCTTCACACGTGTCTCTGGTTTTCTTAGGGAGTAGCAACATACCTAGTTAACACTAGATTCGTATTTTGGAGATAGTCATACGAGTCATTGCCTTTGTGTCATTACATGTTAGTTGGATTCCTACCTAGGTAGTTATTTAACATATTTGACCGTATTTAAGTTTCAAAGTTTGAATTCTTATTTGATTATTTCTTTCGTCGTGTTTCCATTAATTAATTTTAGTCAAATTGTTTGTTTTGTTTATTAATATTAATAACTTAAAATATTAAATTAATTAGGTTAGAAGTCGACAAAGGTTTATTATCGAGAGCCGCCATTAGTGTCCACGGATTCGATATCCGGACTTACCTAAACTTTACTATATCACGGTCGGTACACTTGCCGTTTGTGTGAAGTTTTGTTGGGAATTTCCAATTTTTAAAACTAAATTGTGAAAATCGTTTCTGCAATAAATTAATATATACATTTTTCACACATCAAGTTTTTGGCGCCGTTGCCGGGGACACTGTTTTGGCGATTTTGAGAACGACCCAAGTCGGGGATCTAATCATTTGCTTTCTAGTTTAGAGTTTATTTTATTTTATTTTATTTCTTTAGTTTGATTTTCACTTAGTTGCTTAATTGTGCCTTTAGTTATTATTTTGTCTTTTATCTTTTTATTTTTTGTGCCTTCATTTGTTAGGTACATTTAATTTTCTTTTTCCTTTTTAATTTTCTTTTAGTTTATGTACCACACCCGTTCTGCCGGACCACCTGAGTTTCAACCACTTGAAGATCCAGAGCGTGTGTTCGATCGACATTCGAACGAGTTCGACACGGAGCTTGAGACCGAGGAAGATTCTTACGACAGCGAATCCACTCACGCCACAGATTCTACAATGGCCGACGAACAACCACCAGCGAGGAGAGTGATTGCCGACTACGCCAAGCCCACTGCTGCTGGAGCTAGGTCTAGTATTGCACGTCCACCTATCACTGCCAACAATTGGCAAATACCTCCCCATGGTCACAAACACTGTTCAGTTCCACGGGTTGCCTGCTGAAGACCCTAACTCTCATCTGGCTCGCTTCGCGAGGATCTGTGACACCTTTCAGGTGAACGGTGTTTCTGAGGACGCATGCAAGTTGCGCCTCTTTCCATTTTCTCTTACTGACCGCGCCCATAGCTGGCTTGAGTCCCTGCCCACAGGATCCATCACTACTTAGGCTGATATGCAAGACAAGTTCTTGTGTAAGTACTTTCCCCCTTCGAAGACCGCTCGTCTGAGGAGCATGATTCATTCATTTCAGCAGAAGTCGGGAGAGACTTTTTACGAGACCTGGGAGCGTTTCAAGGAGCTAGTGCACAAGTGTCCACATCATGGTTTGGAGGATTGGGCGTTGATTGAGAAGTTTTACAATGGAGTTACTCCTGCAACAAGGTACATGCTGGATACTACTGCCGGTGGTAATCTGATGACCACCAAGACCGTTGAGGAGTGTAACACGATGTTTGAGGACCTAGCCATGAGTAGTTATGAGTATCCTGATTCCAGAGCCCCGGTTGCTGCTCAGCGAGGAGTGCACCAAGTTGATTCTAGCACTGCTTTAGCCGCCCAGGTTGAGGCATTAGCTAAGATGGTAGCAGACCTGCAGAAGAAGAAGCAGGCCTGTGAGATCTGTCGGGATGGTCATGATACTATTGAATGTCCCATTTCTGCTGATAGTTTTCAAGAGCAGGTTGACTTTTTCAGCAATCTTAACCGGATGCAAGGAAATGCCTTCGGTAATTCTTATAATCCCGGCTGGAGAAATCAGCAGAATTGGAGGAGTGGAAACCCACCGGGTTTTCAACCGCGTACCCAGAGTTTATTTCAGAATCAGAGTTCGAGTAGTACTCAGACTAGTGGCATAGGTCAGGGAGAGAAGAAGCCCACCCTTGAGGAGATGATGATGTAACAGTCACAGATGTTGACTCAGTTCATGGCGAGGGATGACACAAGGTATAAGGAAGCGCAGGCTAGAGATCAGGCATATCAGGTTAGGTTCCAGGAGAATGAGGCCATGATCAAGAATCAAGGAGCATTATTGCAGAATATAGAAAGGACTGTTGGGCACTTATCAGATATGTTTCAGGAAAGGCAACCTGGAGGCCTACCTAGTAATGTAGTGAAGAATCCAAATGCGCATGTGAAAGCTGTGACGACAAGGAGTGGTAAGTCGTCTGGTGTGGTTGAGCTTCCTCTAGTGATTGAGGAGGAGGTTGATGAGGAGATAGAGATGGAGACTCCTACTGGCAAGGTGCAACAGAGGCTGCGCCCAGCAAGTACAGCACAGCCAGAGGAGTCCTTAGAGAAGGTTACTGAGAAGAAGAAGGCAAAGGAGCCATTAGTCCACTTTGACAGACTTCCATATCCAGTACGATTGGCTCAGCATCAGTCTGAGGAGCAGTATGGGAAGTTCCTTAAGATGTTTAAGCAACTCAAGGTGAACTTACCTTTTGTGGAGGCATTACAGCACATGCCTAAGTATGCTAAGTTTCTGAAGGATCTGCTTACGAATAAGAGAGATTGGAGCGGATCTCAACTGTGACGTTAAGCGAGGAGTGTTCGGCTGCTGTGCAGAACAAACTACCATAGAAGATGACTGATCCGGGTAGTTTTACTATTCCATGTATCATAGGTGGTTTGTCTGTGAGTAATGCTTTGGTAGATCTAGGTGCTAGCATCAATTTGATGCCATATTCTGTGTTCGCTAAGCTAGACCTAGGCGAGCCTACGCCGATACGCATGAGCATTCAGTTGGCAGATAGGTCGGTGAAGTATCCGCGATGGATCGTAGAGAACATGCTCGTTAAGGTAGATAAGTTCGTTTTTCCGGTTGATTTTGTGATCCTAGATATGGATGAGGACGAGAAGGTCCCATTGATCTTAGGACGACCTTTTCTGGCCACTGCGAGGGCATTGATTGATGTCCTTGACGGCAAGCTTACCTTACGAGTTGCGGATGAGACGGTTACATTCGACGTGAACAAATCCATGAAGAACACACATGATCAGGATGACACCTTATACTTCATAGATATCATTTGGACACAGGTGACTACGAGTTTTCAAGAGTTTATTAGATCAGATCAGACAGACTCACAGATCCTGGTTAGGGAGAACCAGGAAATCGAGTTGACTGCTTTTGCCTTTGAGCATGATCCTGTAGATCGTGAGAGTCCGTTTCTCAAGGAGGATAACGTGTGTGAGGTGATCACGAGAGAGGAACCGATAGAGAAGCCGTCGATCGAGACTCCCCCATCCTTAGAGCTTAAGGAATTACCATCTCACCTGGAGTATGCATTTCTGGATGAGGGATCTCAGTTACCTGTCATCATTTCTGCTGGATTGACAGAGGAGGAGAAGAATAGATTGGTGGATATGCTAAAGGCATACAAACAGGCGATTGCGTGGAAGCTGATGGATATTAAGGGTATCAACCCTTCCTTTTGCACGCATAAGATACTCATGGAAGATGAGTATAAGCCTATTAGATAGAGTCAAAGGAGATTAAATCCTAACATGCAGGAGGTAGTTAAGAAGGAAGTAATTAAGTTATTAGATGCGGGATTGATCTACCCTATCTCTGACTCGAAGTGGGTGAGTCCCGTTCAGGTTGTTCCAAAGAAAGGGGGATGACAGTGGTGACGAATGAGAAGAATGAGTTAATTCTGACGAGGACAGTCACCGGGTGGCGAGTTTGCATTGATTATCGCAAACTGAATGACGCCACGAGGAAGGACCATTTTCCGCTTCCCTTTATCGATCAGATGTTGGAGCGTTTGTCAGGGCAACAGTTTTACTGTTTTCTTGATGGCTTTTCAGGTTATTTCCAGATCCCCATCGCTCCGGAGGATCAGGAAAAGACGACCTTTACATGCCCGTATGGCACCTTTGCGTATCGCCGCATGCCATTTGGGTTATGTAACGCTCCAGCTACTTTTCAGCGGTGTATGGTAGCTATATTCCAGGACATGATCGAGGACTCCATGGAGGTTTTCATGGATGACTTTTCTGTGTTTGGAAGATCCTTTGATTCATGTTTGGAGCATTTGGAGAGGATGTTGGCTCGATGTGAAGAGACCAACCTCATGCTGAACTGGGAGAAGTGCCACTTCATGGTGAAGGAGGGCATTGTTTTAGGGCACAAGATTTCACATGCGGGGCTCGAGGTTGATATGGCAAAAATTGAGACTATTAGCAAGCTTCCGCTACCCACATCGGTTAAATCTATTAGGAGTTTCTTAGGCCACGCTGGTTTTTATCGACGTTTCATTAGAGATTTCTCTAAGATTGCGAGGCTGATGACGCAAATCCTAGAAAAAGATGTGCCATTTGTGTTTTCTGAAGAGTGTAAGAGTGCTTTTGAGCTTCTAAAGGAGAAGTTGGTGAATGCTCCATTATGGTCGCCCCAGATTGGAGTTTGCCTTTTGAGTTGATGTGCACGCGAGTGACTATGCGATAGGAGCGGTCTTAGGTCAGCGTAGGGATAAACATTTTCACCCGATATATTACGCGAGTAAGACGCTCACTGATGCGCAGGAGCATTACACCACGACAGAGAAGGAGTTGTTGGCAGTAGTCTTTGCATTCGATAAGTTTAGGTCTTATCTTGTCCTTTCTAAGACTATTGTTTACACAGATCATGCTGCTCTTAAGTATTTGTTTAGTAAGCAGAACGCTAAGCCACGATTGATACGATGGATTTTGCTGCTTCAGGAGTTCGACATTGAGATTAGAGATAAGAAAGGTGCAGAGAATGTAGCAGCGGACCATTTGTCACGTTTAGAGGACTCCGGGCGTGAGGAGATTAAGGAGGACATGATTGATGATAACTTTCCTCATGAGACACTAATGTTTGTGAAAGCACAGGAAGAGGGTTTTCCATGGTTTGCAGATCTAGCTAATTACTTAGCGACAGGGGTTCTGATGAGAGGCATGACACATCAGCAAAAGAAGAAATTCTTTGCAGATATTAAGCATTACATTTGGGATGACCCCTACCTCTTCCGCATTGGAGCAGATCAGATTGTACGTAGGTGCGTACACGGTGATGAAGCAAGGAGGATTTTGAGGCATTGCCACTCAGGACCAACAGGTGGCCACTATGGAGCGAGTTTGACAGCGAAAAAGGTATTCGACGCTGGGTTTATTGGCCGGCGATCTTTAAGGACGCGTATGAGTTTGTGAGGAGTTGTGACGCGTGTCAGAGAGTAGGAAATATCTCATCCCGGAATGAGATGCCACAGACCGCCATTCAGGCATGTGAGGTTTTTGATTTGTGGGGCATCGATTTCATGGGCCCGTTTCCGCCATCTCGCGGGAACAAGTACATCCTAGTAGCCGTAGACTATGTTTCCAAGTGGGTAGAGGCTCAAGCCTTACCTACAAATGATGTTAGGGTTGTTGTGAGATTCATTAAGCGGTTGTTTTCCCGCTTTGGTACCCCCAAAGCCCTGATTAGTGATCGAGGGACCCACTTCTGTAATGCGCAGATGGAGAAAGCCTTGCAACGCTATAGGGTCACCCATCGGCTTGCAACGGCTTATCATCCACAGACTAGTGGGCAAGTTGAGGTAAGTAACCGGGGTATCAAGCGGATTCTGGAGAAAACAGTCGGATCAAATCGCAAGGATTTGGCCGACAAGTTAGATGACGCACTTTGGGCTTTCCGCACGGCATATAAGACACCGACCGGTTCTAGACCGTTTCGGATGATTTATAGGAAAGCGTGTCATCTACCAGTGGAGTTGGAGCATCGTGCATACCGGGCATTACGAACAGTGAATTTAGATATGTCCACGGCTGGAGCGAATCGATTTCACCAGTTGCACGAGTTGGAGGAATTGAGAGATCATGCGTACGCACATTCTACACGATACAAGGAACGTACGAAAGAATTACATGATCGCCATCTAAAAGGTAATAAAGAATTCAAGTGTGGGGATCAGGTGTTGCTGTACAATTCACGATTGAAATTGTTTCCGGGAAAATTAAAGTCCCGATGGTCGGGACCATACACTGTGCGCGAAGTATTTCCTTACGGAACAATTGAAATCGAGGAAAAGGATGGAGAGACGTTTAGGGTAAACGGCCATCGTTTGAAGCATTACATTAGCGGGCCGATGATTGAGAACGAGGAAGAAGTGGTTGACCTCGCCCCTATAGGAACCTGATTAAGAGGTTCGAGTCCGGCTGATGACTCGTAAATAAACCAAGCGCTTCCGGGAGGCAACCCGAGGGTTTGTTTTTTTTATTTTTATTTTAGTTTACTTTTTATTTTTATTTCTTTGTACCGGATGCTTCTTTGTTTATCTTTGATTTCAGGTTATTGCTCGGAGCTGAATGATCATCTGCTTGAGGTTTATAGTCAAGTTAAAGTGTGAGGATGACACATACATTTTCAGTGGATCTTCTGTCAGTACACGTTAAATATCAGGGGAGTTTCAGTTTTCCCATTTCTTACACTTTTATTATTTTAATTGTTTATATCTATTTGTTCGAACATTAGGGACAATGTTCGATTTAAGTGTGGGGATGGGGTTAGTTGGCAAAACTGAAACATTTTGCATTTTGATTTGATAATAATATGAAATTTTTATTAATCCCTGGAATTCAAAAAAAAATCAGAAAAAAATGCTAAGTACAACTCATCCACACATATAAAGCATGACTTGCACGAATCATGGTGTGATGCCGATTAGCGCTAACTAGTTAAACTTCAAGCATGATTAACTTTTCAGGTCACATGATTAAGTTAACTTAACAAGCGATTTTCAAAATAAAATGGTATGGACGTCTAATTAAGTGAGGCAAATAGAGAGATAATAAACATGCAATTGTCCACAACTTATACCTTGATTACCTCCGTTTTCATGTGAGATTGAGCCTTTAATTCTTGATTATTTGCATTTTACATGCATTTCTTTGTTTGAGCGTTTATGTCACACATACATGCATTTCAAAACTTGTCTAGGTTATACGCGTTGAGACCATGAACTTTAAACTTGCACAGAAATGATAGAGGCACCTAGGATTTAGCCTTGTGTTTAGCCTGTGATTACCCTACCCTGAAATTATCCGCTAGTTAGCCATGTAGAGCCGTTTATTTACCATTTCCTTTTGTTTATACCCATGTTAAGCCTAGCCTTTGTTTATTTAAGCCCCTTTTTTTGTGTTAACCCGTGTGTTTTAGAAATCTGGCTAAGTTAGTATTTAAATAGTATGATTTAATTGTTATGTTTGATTAGTTTATCTAAGTTAAAAAAAAAGAGAGAGAGAAAAAAGAATGAGAAAAAAATTGAAAAAAAAAGAAAAAAATGACCAAAAAAATGACCAAAAAAAATGTCTATTAGTAGTTTGTTAAAGGATTCAAATTCGGTCCTTTGTTTCGTTATCATTTGCGTATTATGTTCGTGTTTAGGCTAGCGAAGTTGGATTTCTTTAACACCTTAGCCTTGTTTTTCCCTTTGTTTATTCCTACCTTGCACCTTGGCCACGTTACAACCCATGTAAGACCTACTTGATTTGTGCAAAGTTCAATTGTTAGTTGGTGTAGATGTGATACCTTTACAAGCTTATGATAATGTCATGTCGTGATGATATCAAGAGTACCACAGATATAAACTAGTACATCTTATACTAGTCCAATAAATAAACCGAGAGGAGAGAACATTGTGAGACGTTGTGGATTATTGGGTGTTTAAAATCTTTAAATTAACTGAGCTTAGTTAGTGCATCTATTTTTTAAAATTGGTATCATGGTTGCTGTTAAGTTGTAATTCTATTGATTGTGACTAAATAGTTGATTGTGTCTCTAGGGAAAACGGGTTGCGCTAATTTGGTTTTACAATTATGTTTTCAATCTTGTTGATGTTAGATATGCTATGGGATGAGTTTTGCTTAGGGACAAGCAAAGTTCAAGTGTGGGATATTTGATGTGGTCTAGATTAAATATTTATATTATACAAATATTTCCACATTTTAAATAACTTTTGATAAGATTTTATTAAATATTGCTCATTATTAGCTCACATCCATATTTTATAGGTTTCAAAAGAATATGAGCTAAAATGTTCAATTTTAACTAAATATGAGACCGACGAGTAATAAAAATATTAATCTAAATCAAAAGAATAATTTCAACACACAGTACAAAATGAGTAAAATAGTTATAAAATGGTAGAATTATAAATATGATGAAAGTTAATGGCTTTGATGTAATTATATATTAAAATATGAATTCTACATTGACAAATATGCAGGCCACGTGAATGCTTATGAAATCAAATAAGTGTTTATGAAATAAAATAAAGGCCCATGGATTGTAAAAGGCCCACAATCGTTTTCAATTGAATGAATTATTGGAATTTAAGAGGAGAACCTGAGGGAGAAAAAAACGAAGCGACAGCAGCCGCAGTGGAGAAAAAAAAAGAATCGCAAAAAACAGCAGCCGCAGTGGAGAGAAAACGAATGGAAAAGGAAGAACAATTGTGATTTATTATTTTCATTCAACTTTTGAAGCTTTTGAGAACGATTGAAGCATTCAAGCACTGGAAATTATTCGGTTTCGTCTCGTGATCAATTACTTTTCTTTGTTTTATTATTTCTCTCATTCATGTTTATAAAGTTTGCAATTTTAGTATTGTTCTTGATGTTTTTGAAAATTATGAGTAGCTAACTTCTTAGTACTACCTAGGTTGGGTTGAACACTATTCATGTTTTGATTACATATTTGGTTTTGACTTCATATATTTGTTTATTAATCTTAGAACTTGATTATTGTCTCAATTAAATATGAACCCGTGTATTGTTTTATACTTAAATGTTATTGCCATGCTCGTGTATGTTTTATCTAGATTGATTGCGTGACATCTAGATTAGGCTTGCACGTTAAAATTAATTACTTAGTGTTTTTAATTTTAAACTTTGATTAGAAATAATCTTAGGAGTTTTGACTGTAATTTTGATAGTATTTGCAATGTGCTACCTTATCTAAAACCTAGGGGTGATAGATATTGCTTAAAACCTCCTACCCGTTGCTTGTTAGGTTTAGATTTCGCGAGAGCGTGTTTTGCCTTTCATTCGTGGTGTTAGTGTCTTAGGGTATTTAATTGGATTTCATTAAGTTGTCCTTCATCTTAGGGTTAGAAAATATAATCTTAAAGATAATGTGGTAGAAAACCTAGGGGTGATCTTCCATTAGACATTTTAATAAACCTATCTTGTGCTTCACACGTGTCTCTGGTTTTCTTAGGGAGTAGCAACATACCTAGTTAACCCTAGATTCGTATTTTTGGAGATAGTCATACGAGTCATTGCCTTTGTGTCATTACATGTTAGTTGGATTCCTACCTAGGTAGTTATTTACATATTTGACCGTATTCAAGTTTCAAAGTTTGAATTCTTATTTGATTATTTCTTTCGTCGTGTTTCCATTAATTAATTTTAGTCAAATTGTTTGTTTTGTTTATTAATATTAATAACTTAAAATATTAAAATTAATTAGGTTAGAAGTCGACAAAGGTTTATTATCGGGAGCCGCCATTAGTGTCCACGGATTCGATATCCGGACTTACCTAAACTTTACTATATCACGGTCGGTACACTTGCCGTTTGTGTGAAGTTTAGTTAGGAATTTCCAATTTTTAAAACTAAATTGTGAAAATCGTCTCTGTAATAAATTAATATATACATTTTTCACACATCAGTATGCGAGGTTCTCGCCACTGTCTTGGGTTAACTCCCAGAACTCAGCTTCCAGTTTCCGAACTTCGTTTCTTGGGCAGAATTCTTTAGTCATGAGCTCCTTAACTTCAGCTCATGTTAATGCTAGAGCTGTTTCGGGGCCACGAGTTCTTTTCTCTCCGTTCCACCAAGTAAGTGCGCGTTTCTGGAGAACACTTGTGGCATACCAGACTTTTAGATTTTCGTGGCATTCGCTGTTTAGGAAAGTGTTCTCGATGCTTTCGAACCACTGAGTAATCCGGTAGCACCTTCGGTTCCACTGAACTTAGTGGGGTTGCAAGAACTGAAATGTTTGTAAGTACAATTTTGGGGAAGGTTTGGTGCAGTTTGGTTTTGAACAGCATTGTTGCCTTGGTTCAAATAGGTAAGTAGAGTTGGGATGACCGCAGTAACTTCACGTGCTACAATAGCAGCAATCTTACGACCAGAGTTTCTAGACCGTAAACGAATTTGACGAGAAGACATTCTAAAATATCATTAAGATATTTTATGAGAATTGGATAATAGGAGTTATACCACATGAAAACGACAATCGGGAATTTGGCATAATAACAATGAGATGTTCCGTGTATAATCGTTTGATTCGTAACTCAAAGCGAGTACGTTGACTAATCAAAGTGTTATGTCCAACACAACCTTATTGAAGACATGCGTACCTATAAGCAGATACTCATCCCGAAGGTTCCCAGGTAAGGTAGACAGATCTATCGGTTGATTTGGATTTATACGAATACCTTGCCTAGACAGAACACCTCGAGATACAGGCATCCCACTCTTCCAGCATTGCATGTTTCAAGTTATAAGACATAGACTTTGACGAATTTGAAAACCATAAA
The DNA here is from genome assembly GCA_024085815.1 of Flaveria linearis. Taxonomy (NCBI): domain Eukaryota; kingdom Viridiplantae; phylum Streptophyta; class Magnoliopsida; order Asterales; family Asteraceae; genus Flaveria; species Flaveria linearis. Next base: position 87,578,992 of record CM044004.1, read on the forward strand.
TAACAATCGAGTTTTGGAGTTTGAAATCACTTGAATTAGGCACACAATGCCTTAGAATATGATTTAAGATTCATGTGTACATTGATAAGATTCAAAGTATAAGAAGAATCACATGAGGAATATAATCACATAATCAAGTATAAGCACATAAGGCACATAAAATCCTATCTAAGCATATAAAATACATGAGAGGACTCATGTGTAAAGGTACTTAGTTATAGTCTAGGTCATTCCGTTTTTAATAACCTAATTCCCTATAACCATGGCTCTGATACCAATCTGTCACACCCCGACCGACGGCGGAATCATCTGAGCGGACGAGGGAATGATTGATTGTTCATAACACATGATTGTCTAATAGTGAAAATAATATTAAAATTAGATTACAAGATAGCATGAGTTTAACATAAGCAATTACAACAGTTGAAGTCACAAATAGTATTTGTCTTTTGTTTTGACTAAGTCCGGGTCTTATATGAGCATGTAGAAGTCCACTAACTTGCTTAACCTGAAATCATATGAGAAAATAAAGTCAGTGAGTAATCACAGTTTTGAATATACATATAGATTGATTGATTGATTGAGAATAATCCAATTCACAAGGTAACGTTAAGACTTATATTGCAATAGCAAAGCATATAGATAAACCGACACAATATAAACCCCTTGACTTGACACTTGCATATAATAGACTTGCACACAGACACCATAGATTGACTAATTGCCTCTGCACAATCACCACTCGTAAGCCATGTGGTGTGGGTTATCCAAACCAGTAGATCTACCATTGATACCAGAGTTGATTGATTGAATTAGGGTTTTACTGTCGTCCAGTTATCATAGTATGTTCACATAGTTGCAAGTAATAACATAACCTGTCTTGAATTTAATCTAGAATGAAATAACAATAGAATATCATGATTGAATATATTGTATCACATGATTTCCCTCAAATAAGAAATGATATAAAAAGGAGATATGAATACTCACTTGATTGATGAGATTAGAATCTGGATGGGATAGATTAGACACCAACGATTTCCTTATGATTAACCTAAGGAACGGTGTCTCGAATTAAAATAATAGTGATTTGAGAATTTGGGAATGTATTAGGATTTCCATTGGGTTTTTAATTTATTTAGTTTGAATATCTTGAAATACATAAAATGAATTTATTGAAAGTGATTTTAGAATTTATTAGAAATAAATGTATTATTACGCATAACTGTTTGGTTTATTGTTAATGTGTGGAAAAACAAATAATTAATTTTATTAATTAATTATATGATAATTAATTAAAATGTTTAATTATTTAGATGACTAAAAGAAATGAAAATGATTTAGAAGATTTAAATATAAAACTTTTATAAAATTAATTTTGTCACACTTGTAATTTTTATTTATTTAAAACATTTAATAAAGTTAAAATAAATTTCAGAAAATAATTAGGTTGTTTTAAAAATTTTTAATGTTTGTAAAAACATTTTTTATAATTTTTAGAAATTTTTTTATAATTTTTTTAAGCAAAAAGGGACTTAAAAAAATAGGTGAGGTGGCACGGATTCGAACCCGTGACCTCCTGCTTGAAATGTGAGTGATGAACCGGTGAACCAAAGGGCCTAAGCTGCGAAAGAAGTGGGTTCCAAATGGTTTTAAACACCCTTTCAGTTAACCCTCCAAACCATACGAACCCTAGTTCGAATCCGGACCAAATTGAACACGAATTCGATTTCGATAGTACCTGCAATTATGGGGCTTTTGTTCCCCATGAAAAATAGAGTGTATTGATGTATAATACTTACGTTATTAAGTTCGAACGGATGATCCGAGGCTTAAGAACAATCCGCGACAGAGGGGGTATTGGATCGGGGTTCAAATGATGATAATAATCAAATTAATTGTACAGGATGCTTCCAATGATCTTAGTGAGCAAAAGCCCTCTAACAAATTCGGGTTTTGAAGCTCGAGAGAAGGTGAACACGTCAGTTGCATGTCCGCGGTTATGGTGGTGTCGTGGGTGGTGTTTGGGTTTGTTTTGAACGAATATGAGTATGGAATTCGATGAGAGACGGATATATATCCGTTCACATTCGATTAATTGTATTATTATGGAGATTTAGTGCGCGATTGTGGGGTTGGTCGGCCACGAATCGGGGAAGACAGTGGTGGTGGTCTCGGGCGCAAAAACAGGGAAGATGGGGGGTGGGGTTGGGTTTTTAAATAATTTACACTTTAGCCCCCTGAACTTATATCGTTTATTATTTTATGCAGAAACTCTATATTGAAGTTTCAAAGTTAACAAAACAACCCCCTAGACTTTTAATTCCATTTTTTTTCCTTACAAATTATTAATTGAAATATTATTATTATTATTATTATTATTATTATTATTATTATTATTATTTTATTATCATCATTATATTATTGTAATTATTAGAATTAACGTCAACATATTAAACTTAATTGTTTAATAATTTAACTTTTATTTAAGAAAATACGCGATGTTACAATTTTTTTTAGTGTTTGAATGTGTATTCTAACTGCTCACACTGTTTTCAAGGTGAATTCATTTTGATGATGTGTTATGTAGTTTTGTATTAAAACTGATCTTACTGCTTTATTGAGTGCCTGAAAACTTGGTGGTTCTCTATGTAGTTTTGTGTATGTTTTTGTTTTTTTCATTTTTTTACAACATCCATAGAATGAATTGTTGCTTATTTATTCATACATGCACAATCCTAATCATAGTACCTTTTTAAATTTTTTTGATACATGATCATAAGTATATATCATGTTTGATTATCATGCTGTTTGATGTAGCCTAATAATAGTGTTCATTTTTAATCCAATATAAACCGATACAATATAAACCCCTTGACTTGACACTTGCATATAATAGACTTGCACACATACACCATAGATTGACTACTTGCCTCTGGCACAATCAGCACTCGACTATTCATATGGGGTGGGTTATCCAAACCAATAGATCTACCATTGATACCAGGATTGATTGATTGACTGAATTAGGGTTCTTACTGCCGTCCAGTTTATCATGTATGTTCACATAGTTGCAAGTAATAACATAACTTGTCTTGAATTGAATTTAGAATGAAATAACAATAGAATATCATGACTGAATATATTGTATCACATGATTTCCCCCAAATAAGAAATGATATAAAAAGGGGATATGAATACTCACTTGATTGATGAGATTAGAATTTGGACGTGATATATATTAGACACCTACGATTTCCTTATGATTAACCTAAGGAACGGTGCCTCGAATTAGAATAATAACATGAGAATTGGGAATAGATTAGGGTTTCCATTGGGTTTTGAATGGTGGTTTAAATAAAATAATTTATTTAATTTAAATGTCTTGAAATAAATAAAATAAATTTATTGAAAGTCATTATGTTTAGAATTTAATAAAAATGTATGTATCAGTACACGTAACTGTTTGATTTATTGTTAAAGTGTGGGAAAAACAAATAATTAATTTTATTAATTAATTATATAATAATTAATTAAACTATTTAATTATTTAAGTGATTAAAAGAAAAGAAAATGATTTGGAAAGATTTATATATAAAACTTTTATATTTGATTGAGATAATCATGATTTAAACAATATTACATAGATATTATTTAAACCAATAATTATTTAGTGATTTTAACCATTATTTAAAGTTTATTATTATAAGAATTTAAACTAGTTATATTATTTATTTAAAACACTTAATAAAATAATAAATAAAATGTTAAAATAAATTTCAGAAAATAATTAAGCGGTTTTAAAAATTTTTAATGTTTGTAGAAACATTTATATAATTTTTAGAAAATTTTTTTATATTTTTTTAAAGCTAAAAAGCCTTAAAAAAATAGTGAGGTTGCCCGGGGTCGAACCGGGACCTCAAGGATATCGAAGGGACACGAAACCGGTAGGACAAAGGCATACAGCCGCGAAAGAAGTGGGTTTCAATTGGTTTTAAACACTGTTTTAATCGAACCACAATTCCCGTATGAGCCGTAGATCGAATCTCACGCAATTAAGGTTCAATTCGATTTCGATAGCATCTGCAATCATAGGGCTTTTGATCCCCAGGTAAAAACGAGTGTGTGGGTGTGTGTATTTACTCATATGATGACGAATTGGTGATGAACTCAACAAGAACAGGTCCGCGACTGAGAAGGGTTCGAAGGTGGTGTTCGTGTGTGTTTTGGATGAAATCAAACTCAAAGGAAGCTTATAAACGGTTCAAATTTCGTTAGTGCGGTGTTAATTTAATCATAAATGGTTCAAATTTCATTATAAACGGTGATGAACTCAACAAGAATAGGTCCGCGACTGAGAAGGGTTCGAAGGTGGTGTTCGTGTGTTTTTGGATGAAATCAAACTCAAAGGAAGCTTATAAACGGTTTCAAATTTCGTTAGTGCGGTGTTAATTTAATCATAAACGGTTCAAATTTCATTATAAACGGTGATGAACTCAACAAGAACAGGTCCGCGACTGAGAAGGGTTCGAAGGTGGTGTTCGTGTGTGTTTTGGATGAAATCAAACTCAAAGGAAGCTTATAAACGGTTCAAATTTCGTTAGTGTGGTGTTAATTTAATCATTAAAGTGTGTAGTGCGCGTTATTGGCCGAAAATCCGGCCGACCGTGAGGAAAGGGGTCGCGGGGAAGAAGGGGGGTGGGTTGGGGTTTTTTCGGAAATTACACAATGGTCCCTGAGGTTCCTAATAGTTAACATCTGAATTCCAAAGTTTTGTCTTAGTTTTAAATAAATTACACTTTAACCCCTGAAGTTTGAATTGCTATCATTTTATGTAAAAAAATATTAGTTATATGCTTTAATACAACTTAGATTTTCATTATTATTATTATTATTATTATTAACGTTATTATTATTTATATTATTATTAATAATATCATTATCAATAGTATAATAGCAGTTATTTTTATATAAAAGTCCTTGAAAAACCTTTTCATATTTTATATAAAACTTATTTTATTAAATTTTAAATTTCATGCTTAAGGTTCATAAATATCATAATAAAATTATATTTATAAACCATATGATTTTAATTCGGATTAAATGACAATGTTAATGTGCTCACGTCGAAATAACATAGATTTTATTGACTAGTATAAACGGTTCGGGTTACAAGTTGGAATGGGTCGGATGTCACAGTCTCCCCTGCTTTAGGAAATTTCGTCCTGAAATTTGTTCACGAGGAGGCTGAAACAAAAAGATGAGGATACTGGGATTTCATTTGGTCCTCACATTCCCAGGTGAATTCTGGTCCACGTTTAGATTCCCAGCGGACTTCGACAATGGGTATCCGGCTACGCTTGAGTGTTTTGACTTCCCGATCCAATTTCCACAGGTTTCTCAATAAAGTGCATATATTCATCAATCTGGACTTCGTCAAGTGGAATGTGGAGATTTTCATCGGCAAGACATTTCTTGAGGTTGGACACATGAAACGTCGGATGTATATTGCTGAGCTCTTGGGGTAGTTCAAGCTTTTAGGCCACTTTCCCAATTCGCTCGAGCATTTTGAATGGACCCACGTAACGAGGTGCTAGCTTCCCTTTCTTTCCAAAGCGAATCACTCCCTTCCAAGGTGATACCTTAGGAAGTACGAGATCACCGACATTGTATTCCATGGGCTTACGTCTTTTATCAGCATAATGCTTTTGACGATTCCTAGCAGCGACCAAGTTATCACGGATCTTATGAATTTTGTCTGTTGTTTCTTATATCAATTCCAGACCAGTAATCTGTGATTCACCAACTTCAGACCAACAGATGGGAGATCGACACTTTCGGTCATACAAGGCCTCAAATGGTGCCATCTGGATGCTGGTATGGTAACTGTTGTTGTGTGAAAATTCGATTAACGGTAGATGAGAATCCCAAGAGCCACTGAAGTCAATGACACAAGCTCGAAGCATATCCTCAAGCGTCTGTATCGTGATAGGCTGTGCTGAGATTCAGTTGAGTTCCCAAAGACGATTGAAGACTTTGCCAGAAATGAGAGATGAATCGACCATCACGATCGGAGATAATATTTAATGGTACACCGTGACGGCTGACTATTTCATTGATATAGATACGAGCCAATTTCTCAACTCGATAATCTTCACGAATCGGTATAAAGTGTGCCGATTTAGTCAATCGATCTACGATGACCCAAATGCTATCATAACCGCTAGAGGTTCGAGGCAATTTGGTAATGAAGTCCATGGATATGTCTTCCCACTTCCACATGGGAATATCAGGTTGAACAAGTAGTCCAGAAGGACGTTGATGTTCGGCCTTAACTTTTGAACAGGTGAGGCATTTGGACACATACAAAGCTATATCCTTTTTCATACCGGGCCACCAATATTGGTTCCGAAGATTCATGAACATCTTATATGCTCCCGGATGAATAGAATAACGAGCCTTATGAGCCTCATCCATGATAGTTGTTCGAAGATTATCGCAATTCGGAATCCAAAGTCGATCTAGAAAATACAGTAGTCCGTCCGACTTGGTTTCCAATTGGAGTTCAGCACCACATGACATTTCCTCATACATGTTGCCCTCGGTGACTGATTCGTGTTGAGCTTTGAGTATTCGGGTCAGAAGGTCGGTTTGAATGGTAACACTTTGAAGCATAACCTGGCCTTTACGACTTAATGCATCGGCTACGACATTCGCTTTTCCAGGGTGGTAGTGAATTTCACAATCGTAGTCATTAAGTAACTCAACCCATCGTCGTTGCCTCATGTTTAATTCTTTCTGATTGAAAATATGCTGAAGACTCTTGTGATCAGTAAACACAACACACTTGGTGCCGTAAAGATAGTGCCTCCAGATTTTGAGTGTGAAAACCACAGCTCCCAGTTCGAGATCACGGGTTGTGTAATTTTTCTCATGAATTTTGAGTTGCCTTGAGGCATAGGCTATGACTTTTCCTCGTTGCATGAGGACGCAACCAAGACCTTGCTTGGAAGCATCGAAGTAGACGACAAAATCATCATTCCCATCAGGGAGGGTCAAGATTGGAGCATTACATAACTTTTGCTTAAGTGTTTGAAATGCTTTTTCTTGATCTGGTCTCCACTGGAAAGATTTATCCTTGTGGGTCAAGGCAGTAAGAGGCACAACAATCTTTGAGAAATTGGGATGAAACGCCGATAGTAGCCGGCCAAGCCAAGGAATGAACGGATCTCAGTGGGAGTTTTAGGTTCTACCCAACTCTTTACCGCCTCAATCTTTGCAGGATCCACATGAATTCCTTTATCATTTACGATGTGACCAAGGAATTGTACCTCTTTTAGCCAAAATTCGCACTTGGAAAACTTAGCATATAGTTTCTCTTCTTTCAGAAGCTCAAGAATCAAACGGAGATGATGTTCATGCTCGAATCTTGATTTTGAATAAATCAAAAGTCGTCGATGAAGACGATCACGAACTTGTCCAAGTATGGCTTACACACGCGGTTCATTAAATCCATGAACACAGCTAGTGCGTTGGTTAAACCAAATGGCATAACCAGAAATTCGTAATGACCATATCTTGTACGGAAGGCTGTTTTGGGAATGTCGTCATCATGCACTCGTAGCTGATGATAACTAGAACGAAGGTCAATCTTGGAAAAGTATGAAGCGCCTTGAAGCTGGTCAAACAAGTCATCGATTCTTGGTAGAGGATACCGGTTCTTGACAGTAATCTTGTTGAGCTCCCGATAATCGATACACATACGGAATGAGCCATCTTTCTTCTTTACAAACAATACCGGAGCTCCCCATGGTGATGAGCTCGGGCGAATGAATCCTTTGTCTGACAACTCTTGCAATTGGCTAGCAAGTTCTTGCATTTCCGATGGTGCAAGTCGATAAGGAGATTTTGCCACGGGAGTTGCACCAGGCACAAGGTCGATCCAAAATTCAACTTGACGAACGGGAGGAAGTCCGGTTAAGTCTTCGGGAAAGACTTCGGGAAACTCTCGAATAACCGAAATGTCTTCAATCTTCCTAGGTTTCTCATCCGCTTTCACGATATGGGCTAAGCAAGCCATGTAATGCTTGCGGAGGTACTTTTGAGCTTTGGTGCAAGACATGAGTTTAAGCCCTTTGGAAGGCTTTTCCCCGTAAATATTTAACACCTTTTCTGGTGCAAGAGGGATTCGGATGATTTTCTCAAAACAAACAACTTCAGCATGGTTCTTAGATAACCAATCCATGCCTATAATGACATCGAAATTTCCAAGTTGCATCGGTGTAAGGTCGATAGGAAAATCATGTTCGCTAAGACTAAGGGTACAGTTTGGAATAATTGAATCGATTGTGATAGGTTTCCCGTCGGCTATTTCTACCGTAAACGGTTTTCCCCAACTTAGTTCTTGCACTAGCAAGCAAAGGCTCAAATTCTAAGGATACAAAACTTTTATCGGCGCCGGTATCAAACAAGACTGAAGCATAATGATTATTGATTAGAAACATACCGTTCACCACATCGTTATTGGTTTGAGCTTGATGAGCATTGATGTTGAATGCTCGACCTTGAGCTACAGGGACCGCCTTGAGGAGCTTCGGGTATTGGTTGCGGAAGTGGTTAGGATCCCCACATTGGTAGCAAGCTCTTGCTTGCGTGATTGTCGGGGTATGCTGAACAGTCAGTGTGGTAACTGGAACCCTTGCAGTATTCTTGCGCACATTGAATGTATGACCAAAACGACCACAGTTTGTGCATTGACGACACTGAACGTTAGCGGGATGATGATACTTGCAGTGGTTACACTGCGGGAAGGGTCCAGCGTATGGCTTTTTCATCAGCGGTTGGTTGTTTACTGTTGGTTGACGAGTTGGAGGGACGTGATTAATTGGCACAACGAGGGTAATTACAGTAAAGTTTTGAGAGTTAGTCTTCCTCTTCTTGTTCTTGGAAGGCTCAGGTTGGCGGTTTTGACGGTTTCGCTAGGAAGTTTATCGGTACTCTTCTTCGACCCTTTTCTGGTTAAGGAACCAGCTTTCACATGATTATCGGTTAACTGAGCAGCCAACCTAATAGCATCTTCTAGTGTCGAAGGAATCCTTCCTAACACCGTATCCTGAATCTGCATGGGTAGTCCACCAATGTATTTCTCGATGGCTCGGGAGGTAGGGGTAGCAAGGTGTGGTACCAAAAGGCTCAGTTCGTGAAATCGGTTAGTGTATGCGAGGTTCTCGCCACTGTCTTGGGTTAACTCCCAGAACTCAGCTTCCATTTTCCAGACTTCGTTTCTTGGGCAGAATTATTTAGTCATGAGCTCCTTAACTTCAGCCCATGTTAATGCTAGAGCAGTTTCGGGGCCACGAGTTCTTTTCTCTCCGTTCCACCAAGTAAGTGCGCGTTTCTGGAGAACACTTGTGGCATACCGGACTTTTAGATTTTCAGGGCATTCGCTGTTTAGGAAAGTGTTCTCGATGCTTTCGAACCACTGTAGTAATCCGGTAGCACCTTCAGTTCCACTAAACTTAGGGGGATTGCAAGAACTGAAATGCTTATAAGTACAAGGTTAGTATTGTTGCCTTGGTTCAAATGGGTAAGCAGAGTTGGAATGACCGCAGCAACTTCACGTGCTACAATAGCAGCAATCTTACGGCCAGAGTTTCCAGATCGTGAACGGATTCGACGAGAAGACATTCTGAAATATCATTAAGATATTTTATGAGAATTGGGTAATATGAGCTATACAACATGAAAACGAAAATCAGGAATTTGACATAATAACAATGAGATGTTCCGAGTGTAATCATTTGATTCATAAATCAAAGCGAGTACGTTGACTAACCAAAGTATTAGGTCAACCACAACTTTGTTGAAGACATGCGTACCTATAAGCAGATACTCATCCCGAGGGTTCCCAGGTAAGGTAGACAGATCCATCGGCTAATTTGGATTTATACAAATACCTTGCCTAGACAGAACACCTCGAGATACAGGCATCCCACTCTTCCAGCATTGCATGTTTCAAGTTGTAAGACACAAACTTTGATGAATTTGAAAACCACGAATAACGATTCAAAGCTCATTTTGAAAACCATTTGATTTAGGCACACAATGCCTTGAATATGATTTAAGATTTGTGTGTGCATTGATAGGATTCAAAGTATAAAAGGAATCACATAAGGCATATAATCATATACTCAAGTATAAACATATAAGGCACATATAATCCTATCTAAGCATATAAATACATAAGAGGACTCATGTGTAAAGGTACTTAGTTATAGTCTAGGTCATTTCATTTCTAATAACCTAATCCCTATAACCATGGCTCTGATACCAATCTGTCACACCCGACCGACGGCGGAATCATCGGAGCGGACGAGGGAATGATTGATTGTTCATAACACATGGTTGTCTAATAATGGAGATAATATTAAAATCATATTACAAGATAACATGAGTTTACACAAGCAAATACAACAATTGAAATCAAAACTAGTAGTTGTCTTTTATTTTGACTAAGTCCGGGTCTTAAATGAGCATGTAGAAGTCCACTATCTTGCTTAACCTAAAATCATGTGAAAAGTAACGAGTCAGCTAAAAATTAGCCGGTGAGTAAACATAGTTTTGAGTATACATATAGATTGATTGATTGAGAATAATCCAATTCACAAGGTAACGTTAAGACTTATATTGCAATAGCGAAGCATATAGATAAACCGACACAATATAAACCCCTTGACTTGACACTTGCATATAATAGACTTGCACACATACACCATAGATTGACTACTTTCCTCTGGCACAATCACCACTCGACTATTCATATGGGGTGGGTTATCCAAACCAGTAGATCTACCATTGATACCAGGATTGATTGATTGACTGAATTATGGTTCTTACTGTCGTCCAGTTTATCATAGTATGTTCACATAGTTGCAAGTAATAACATAACCTGTCTTGAATTGAATTTAGAATGAAATAACAATAGAATATCATGATTGAATATATTGTATCACATGATTTCCCCCAAATAAGAAATGATATAAAAAGGGGATATGAATACTCATTTAATTGATAAGATTAGAATTTGGACGTGATAGATTAGACACCTATGATTTCCTTATGATTAACCTAAAGAACGGTGCCTCGAATTAGAATAATAACATGAGAATTGGGAATAGATTAGGGTTTCCATTGAGTTTTGAATGGTGGTTTAAATAAAATAATTTATTTAATTTAAAATGTCTTGAAATAAATAAAATAAATTTATTGAAAGTCATTATGTTTAGAATTTAATAAAAATGTATGTATCAGTACACGTAACTGTTTGATTTATTGTTAAAGTGTGGGAAAAACAAATAATTAATTTTATTAATTAATTATATAATAATTAATTAAAGTATTTAATTATTTAAGTGATTAAAAGAAATGAAAATGATTTGGAAAGATTTATATATAAAACTTTTATATTTGATTGAGATAATCATGATTTAAACAATATTACATAGATATTATTTAAACCAATAATTATTTAGTGATTTTAACCATTATTTAAAGTTTATTTTTATAAGAATTTAAACTAGTTATATTATTTATTTAAAACACTTAATAAAATAAATAAATAAAATGTTAAAATAAATTTCATAAAATAATTAAGTGGTTTTAAAATTTTTAATGTTTGTAGAAACATTTATATAATTTTTAGAAAAATTTTTATAATTTTTTTAAAGCTAAAAAGCCTTAAAAAAATAGTGAGGTTGCCCGGGGTCGAACCCGGGACCTCAAGGATATCGAAGGGACACGGAACCGGTAGGACAAAGGCATACAACCGCGAAAGAAGTTGGTTTCAATTGGTTTTAAACACGGTTTCAATCAAACCCCAATTCCCGTATGTGCCCTAGATCGAATCTCACCCAATTGAGGTTCAATTCGATTTCGATAGCATCTGCAATCATGGGGCTTTGATCCCCAGGTAAAAACGAGTGTGTGGGTGTGTATATTTACCCGTATGATGACGAATTGGTGATGAACTCAACAAGAACATGTCCGCGACTGAGAAGGGTTCGAAGGTGGTGTTCGTGTGTGTTTGGATGAAATCGAACTCAAAGGAAGCTTATAAACGGTTCAAGTTTCGTTAGTGCGGTGTTAATTTAATCATTTAAGTGTGTAGTGCGCGTTATTGGCCGAAAATCCGGCCGACCGTGAGGAAATGGGTCGCGGGAAGAAGGGGGGTGGGGTTGGGTGTTTTTTCGGAAATTACACAATGGTCCCTGAGGTTCCTAATAGTTAACATCTGAATTCCAAAGTTTTGTCTTAGTTTTAAATAAATTACACTTTAACCACTGAAGTTTGAATTGCTATCATTTTATGTAAAAAAATATTAGTTATAGGCTTTAATACAACTTATATTTTCATTATTATTATTATTATTATTATAAACGTTATTATTAATAATATTATTATTAATAATATCATTATCAATAGTATAATAGCAGTTTTTTTATATAAAAGTCCTTGAAAAAACCTTTTCATATTTTATATAAAACTTATTTTATTAAATTTTAAATTTGATGCTTAAGTTTCATAAATATCATAATAAAATTATATTTATAAACCATATGATTTTTAATTCGGATTAAATGACAATGTTAATGTGCTCACGTCGAAATAACATAGATTTTATTGACTAGTATAAACGGTTCGGGTTACAAGTTGGAATGGATCGGATGTCACACCTTACCCAGGACTCACAGGATTGTTATCCAAAAAGCATAGGCATTCATCATCTTCATATAGTTGTATGTAGATGAAATTCAATGAAAATAAGAATATTGTATCATGTAATTATTATAACAAATCAAGATTGGGTTCAAATACAATCAATTTAATATGCATTTACTTGTTAATCTACATATACAAACTGTTTTCAAAACATTATAACTTTATGTTTAGGGTACAGGCAGATACATGTGCAAACATAAAATCAGTGAAGCATGAACCACAGAACCAAGAGCGAAACTTTAATTACACAATCATGCGAAAAACCATATTCTTAAGGAAAACACTTTCGATTAAGCCGATTTCCATCAACTTCTCTTAGCATTTACACATTTGTAATGCTACATCATATGTAAATCAAAAGAATTTATAAAGATGAAGATAATTGATGATGAGATACTTGATTGCTTATGAATCCACCTGAGCTTCAAATTTGGGGATACAAACACACTAAATGAAACATAGAAACAACACAAATTCATCAAATTAACACAATCAAGCAGACATAATGCACAAATTCAAAGCACCCAATCAACCCAATTCAAGTCAAACCAAACACAAAAACCGAAACCCAAATCCGATATACCTTCAAAGCAGGTGCATCACCTCCAACAATCTTACAAAAAACACAATCACCCTCCAAACTACTCCCGTTTTCAGAATCAGAGCAAGAATCACAATGGGAACTTGAAACAATCGATGATAAGCCACTATCTGAAGTGGCGATTATGATGAAGTATGTGATTAGCATCAGTGTTATCATCGACTGTAACTTGTTGAAGATTCAAGAAAAAAAAATCAAAACACAAATTAACATAAAAACAGTGGTTAAATCAACACATTTTGTCACCCAAACATCTGTAAACACAAATTAACAACCATCTGTAAAGACATTCAGATTAACACAAATTAACACAAATTGAAACAATATCCAATAACAACCATCTGTAAACAAACATGTACACAAATCAAATTAATCAAGCATAGCAGAAATTAAGTTAACCTAGAAACCAAAACCCCCTGTCGACATATGAAATGAACGAATTCCGTGTGGGTGTATGAAATCACCGAAATAAGTTGATGTATGAACAATAGTGGAAATCAAGAAACGTAAGTCGGGAATAGAAACATCACCTTCAGATCGACTTCGTACCGGCTATGTTCATAATCGGCGGCCGCTGAATTTGGTGATTTTGGATTTGGGTATATACCGGGAAGCCGCATTACTCCTTCAACTGAAGACACAACAATGAATGCACTTGAATGTGCAATAACGGAACACCGCCGGTCCCTCTACCGGCGACTCTATCGGGTGTAACGGCTGTCGACGATGAAGAAGCGCAGGTGAAGGAGCGCGTCTTACGAGAAGTGCGAGTTTACAATTCTAACCATTCTTTATGCATTATAAAAGAGTAGAGATACAACCATTTAATATTCTCTAAAAGACAAAGTATTATATATGTGGAGATGATGTAACATGCGGCTACAGCCATTTAATTTTTTTTAGAGAATATCAGAATATATAATACTTTGTCTTTTACGAGAATTATATTATACTATATATTAAAGACTTATGTCGGTGGGTACAGTGCCACCGACCTCAGTTAAAACCCTAATCCCCTTCCAATAGCGAGAAATCAAGCAAGTAGAGGAGGACGAACGAACCCTAGCTAATCTACAATCAGCACTCCCACAATCCAACATTGGATTCAAGATGTTGAAATAGATGGGTTACACCCCTGGGTCTGGTTTGGGTGGTGCAGGTGGTTCGAGTCGGGTTGAGCCTGTGGGATTGGAGATTAGGCGGTCCAGAGCTGGGATCGGGCGGGAAGATCCGGTGAAGGAGAAGATGAGGAAGGAGGAGGAGTTGGTTATGGAGAATAAGAGGAAAGAGGAGGAGTTAATGGCGGATTTCGGGTGTCGGGTGAAGGAGAGGTGGAGGAATAAAGAGGGTGGTTATGAATTTTCATAAGGCGAAAGGGGTGTTGGATCAATTGGAGAATAAAGAGGTTGTGGAGGTGGAGAAAAAAGATGATGATGATGGTGATGATGGAGAGGATGAAGAAGGGGAAGTGATTACAGAAGAGGTAAATGGTTATGTCTATTTGAATAATTGAATCTGACATGGGCGTTTCATTGATATTTTTGATTGGATTTAATGATTTGTTTAGTATACAGTTAACATTTGAGGATGCTTCTGTATATACCTGCATACGCTTATCAAGCTAATTGTTAGAGCTAATAATGGACATATGAGTTAAGTGTGTGATCCAGAAATTAGTTCATAGTTCAGTTTTGTTATGAGTAGATCTTTGTGTTAGGTTTTTGTAACTTACCTAGATAACATGCATTGAAATTAAGATTCTTTATTTGAGTGTCTTAACACTTCCACATATTTTAGATTTATTGTTTTGGATTATACTTGTACCACTTGTGACTCTAATTCTTGATGATCAGCACTGCAACACTGTATGTTACTCAAAAAATATGACTATATAGCATGTTTCTTATAAATATGAAATCTTATGAGTCATCATGGACGTGACATATATTTGGTAAAATCCTAATGCTGTTTCTAATACTTTTGATGATAAATCATGTTTGAAAGCATATTATTTGATCCACATATATTATCTATATTAGTATCGTTGTATCTTTAATCAATATAACAAGCTCCATCATTGTCCCATTCACTTTCTATTGCTTGCCAACTTTTCATGTTTTGATTGCATCAACATAACATTAAAACATGCATCAACATAACATTTTTTTCACCATATATATGCATCAAATATCAAGTGTTCAAGAAAGTTTGTAGATGATTTATTAAAGAAAGCTTCCCAAGGTAAAGTGATACACAATTCTAGAGTGATACTGTGATAGCTCATAGATTAATTAATCGAAATGAAATTATTGATGACTTGAGGTTACTTTAGGTCATTGAAATCATCATTTTAGATCCTGTAAATTTACACAGCTACTCGTAATGCAGGATTTGCATGAAATCTTGATGGAGAAGAATTTGATGCTGAATTTTTGTGAAAATTTCCTTGTCAATCTTGTGTTTGGAAGTTTATTTAAGGTAAAAGTTAAAGTTTTTGGGTAGAATTTGACTTTTGGGCATTTCAACTTGAATTATCATGTATTGAGCATCATTCATGTCAAAAAGAAAATACGCTAAATTTTCAAGGATATGTTATTAACCTTGGATCTGCATGTGGTCTCTTGAAGTTGAAACTAAATTATGATGAAACCACTGGGTTCCGTGTGCTGTGACCATGATAACAATTATGTTTTGAGTGGACTGGATTGTTTTTCTGAATGGGGGGATTTGTGATTGGCAGGTGTGGTGTTCTTATTTGGTTGGATTGTTGATTGCTTGGACAGTTGGTTATGAGATTTTGCATCTTTTTGCATTAAGATGTGTGATAAAAGGTTCTTTCTTTTTATGGATGTTCTTCATTTCCCAGGTTGTGTACAAATGTATGCTGTTCATTTGTACATCAGTGTTGTTCTGTTTATTTCTTGATGTTATAATTGGTAAAAAGCGCGTGATGGATTATTTCTTCATATGTTATAGAACTTTATGTTAGCTAATTATAGTGTAAGTTGGTTGCGTGTTATGTTTCTTTCTACTTTTAATATCAGAACTGTAAAATAGTTCAATTTTGTTATCCAAATTAGAGGAGAGGTAACTATAGCAACACCCGAAGACCATCCAATGGCAGGGCTTTCAGAGCTCAACGAGAAGATAGCATCAAGAGAACTGTTTATGTCTCTGACATTGATCACAATGTGAGTAAATTGCATGTTTCCGTTTACTTCTTCTATACAATGTGTCATTTGTTTCATAGTCTAAATGTTATTTACTCAAATGGTCTCTTTAATAGGTCAATGAAGAGAAGCTTGCAACATTGTTTAGTGGCTATGGACATGTAAGTCACAATCTTTACCTTCAATTGATAACTTTCTTTATAGTTTTAATCATTTGTTAAAGAGATACTGACACATGGTCCAAGTATCTGAAATTGAGGTGAGATGGTTCGTATGATACATTAACTTCTATTATTTAACAGAGTTTTTTCCAACCCGGAATATCATGTGGATCACAATTCCATAGAACAAAATATCATGTGGATTACAATCCATAGAACAACAAAACCTAAAAGAGACCCATACAATACGACTAAGTAAATATTCATGAAGGTTTTTATTGGTGTATTCCCATACATACTTTAACTTTAGATATTCGACAACATAAAATTTTATTTAAGATTAATAAAGTTTTGTGAGTATTCTATTAAAGTCATTTAAAATTTTATCTTTTTTTGAATTCATTTAATTTTTATTAGGTGTTACAATTAGGGTTGCAAATGAACCGAACGAACACGAACAAGGCCTTGTTCGTGTTTGTTCGTTAAGAAATAAACTTGTTCATGAACTGTTCACGAACACTTACCGAACGAGATTTCTTGTTCGTGTTCGTTCATTAAGAAAATGAATATGTTCATGAACTGTTCACGAACACTTACCAAACACAAATGAACACAAACAAAAGCAAACGAACACAAACAACTGTTCATGAACATGACGGACACAAAAAAACTCATAAACACAAACGAATACAAATTATTATATATTTATTTTAGAATAAAATTTATATTTTTTATTACAAACATTACACAAAATCAATAAAAATAATAAGTGTCACACCCCAACCTTGACGGCGGAATCGTCGAGTCGTGAGAGTTACGATTGTTCACAGCCACATAACGCTATTTACTGAAACATGTTAAAAATAAAAGGTCAACATATTGTTGGTGAGCATTCTATAGTTTTAAATACATAAGTATATAAAAGATGGCAATTCAAGTTGTAAATTAGTGAATAAAGTGATTAGGGATGTTATGAACAATGCAACAATCAAACCTCGACAATGTTTTACAAGTTTCAAACGACGTTAATATTCTATTAACGTTAGAAGTATATACGATCAGCTAAGTGTACTTGAATCAACCAAGTAGGCTTGTCTTACCCATAGATCTATGACTTCGCTGGGCTAGCAATAGTTAATGATTTTACATATAATGCCATAACATGGTAACCACAAAAGTTCAACTAACCACAACTCACAAGTAAATTGCCATAAGTTTACAAGATTCAACGTGTTTACAAGTGCAACGTTTATACGGTAACATGTTTCACCCAAAAGTGTGAAATGATAAAATGGGTATAGAAATACTCACTTGGTGTATAGGTGTATATTGGATGATGATTATTAAGAATACGAATAATCGTTCCAACGAAATCCCTCACAAGGTACCTAAGAATATATATTTTTACAAGGTTTAAATTTAATGATAAAATTAACGTTTTAGCGTGAACTAGGGTTTTAGGATTTTAGGATTTTGTAAATTATATTTAACAGGATATCAATTATATTTTCTTGGTAACAATATATTTGTATTTTATATAAATATGCGAAATAAAAATAACATTTATAATAAAGTCTCATAGCTAAATAAAATAAGCACGTTTGAACAATAATTTATACTTTTTATTTGAACAAATAATGATTTGGTGAGTTATAACGATATTAAATGTATATTTTATAAGAAAATGAACTAATTATATATTTTTATAGCAAATTTGCAAATAAGTTAAACAATATTTAAAATTAGTATCATTTGTTTAAAAGAAATAAATTCCAGAAAATAATTTGATATCTTTAAAAATATTTGAAGTTTACAAAATCATTTTTTTTATATTTATTAAGAATTTTCTATAATTTATTTAAGACAATTTATAAAATAAGTAAATAAAATGCCAAAATAAATCTCAGAAAATAATTATGTGGTTTTAAAAATTTGTTATGTTTGTAAAAACATTTTTATAATTTTTGGAATTTTTTTCATAATTTTTCTAAAGCTAAAAAGCTTCAAAAAAATGTGTGAGGTGGCCGGGTTTCGAACCCGGGACCTTCAACACAGCAGGGAAACACGGAACCAGTAGACCAAGGCTCACAGCCGCATCAGTTCTTGGTTTTTAATTGTTAAAAACCGAATAAACAGAAATCCCCAAATTTTCGACATGAACCCTAATCCCAATCGATTCAATTGACCATCCAATTGATTCCGATAACAGAAACATTTATGGGGATTTTGTTCCCCACATGAAATCGAGCATGTACATAGGTTTGATTACCTGATTCGATTTGAAATGGTGTCTGGAATGAACCAAGAACAACCGCGACTAACGTAGCACTGGTTAGATACCCAAACCACGATGATAATCAAATTAGTTGTAGGAAAAGCTTCTAATGGTGTACACGATCAAAAGCCCTCTGCCAATTTCGAATATTGAAGCTCGAAAGAAGGTGAACCAGTTAGTTGCAGGTCCGACGGGTTCGAGGTGATCATTAATGGTGTTTGAGTGTGTTTTTGATGCAATTGAGTTCAAAGAATCATTATGAACGATCCATAATCGGTTAGTGCGGGGTTAATTTGGTCATTTTTAAGTTTTGAGTGGGTTAACCGACCGTTGAACGGTCGGGAATAAAGTTGATTCGAGGTAACGAGCTTTGGATCCGTATTTTTCAATGATTAAACGTGCATAGGGTTCGAGTCTTGGTCTTGAGAGTGTCGGGACCTTTAATTTGGGTCAAAACCACGTGATTTCGGGCGTTTGAACTCGCCGGAGGAGTGGCCGGAACCGGTGGCCGGAGGGCGCCGGAAAATCGGGAGAGAGGAGAGAGAAGGCAGATGGTTTTTAATATTTACGCACTTAGCCCCTGCGGTTTTCCTTTTGTTATTTTATGCTAAAACTTTTCTTTTTAAGTTTCAAAATTTACAAGAATAGCCCCTGGACTTTTATTATTATTATTATTATTATTATTATTATTATTATTATTATTATCATTATTATTATTATTATTATTATTATTATTGTTATTATTATTATTATTATTATTATTATTAAGATTATTATTATCATTAACATTATTATTATTATTATTATTATTATCGCGTCGTAAAATACGAGTTGTTACAGTCTCCCCTACTTTAGGAAATTTCGTCCCGAAATTTGTTTACAAGGAGGCTGAGTCGACAAGATGAGGACGCTTGGATTTCATTTGATCCTCACGTTCTCAAGTGAATCAGAAGGTGAACATGAAGCCACAGATAGATCATAGTGATTCTCTTTTCTGAGGTACACTTTGAAGAACTTTCGGGTTCTTGATAAGATATCAAAAGAAAAAAATTCATCATCGATTAAGCTGACCGCTTTAGTGTTTACTTTATGTGTAATGGCAGAGCCATTAGAGATAAAAAGAGAGCCTAAAGTATGTGGCTTCTAGTTAACATTATAAGCTTTCACGTTGATTAAGAATGAACGTTAATACAAGATGTTACCGTCTCCCCTACTTTAAAGAATTTCGTTTCGAAATTAAGAATGAACTTAAATGAGCAAAAGAGTTAAAATGAAAGATAAGTGTTCAAACTAACAGTAATTGACGTTTAATTACAGATGAAACGCTTCACTTGATGGAATCTTACGAGATTCTTGGCATAATGCATACCAATTTGAACCCTATCAGTGAAATGTGAGACGTTTTGAGACGAAATGTTGGAAAGCGATGCCGAGTTACCATTGTATATTAGACTTATAATTCACAACTTCCAGAATATAATTTCATGGTAAGGTGATGTCTAGAAATCAATAAAAGACCAACAAGGGTAAGAAAGGCTAACCGTCGGAATTTAAGAATCCCAAATGTCACCATATGAAACGATCTTAACGCATATCTTGTGACTATGTATTTCTCCTTTGACCAAACATCGGTCTAAGAATAACACGCTATGCGAAGATCTTGGAATAAGTTCACAACGATGGTTAAGAATATTATTAAAAACAGAAAAATGAATCAATCGTTCAAAATAACGATCGATGTTTTAACGAAATACCACGGTATACGAATATTTGAAACAGATACCGGTCAATTTCTCGACGTTGTGAGATAATGGGTCGAATTGAATTTTTTAGCCAATCGGTCTATAATAAGAGGCACCTAGTGGATGAAAAGTTAAACAGAAGATTTACGGGAACACGAAGATTAGGTTTTGTCATATGTAAAGGTAAGACACTTGGACACATGCCAAGTTATGTCTTTTCTTTTATGCCAAACCCATGACTACAAGTTACGAAGGTTTATGAACCATTATATCCACATCGCAGTAAGGATAATAACGAGTCTTGTTGTTCAAAACCAAGTTAGAATTTCAATAAATTTCAAGGTTAAAGATTCAAAACGATTCAAGAAATGACGCAAACAATTAAGAAAGGTATTTGTAACCATGTTTTACAAGGTAACAAATTTTCAAATGCAGATTGCATACGTAATTCATCAATCTCGTAAGTACAGTCGAGAACATTCGTATGACTAAGAGACATAATCACAAGTTGATAATATCTTTATTTGACAAAAGATGTTTAGGAAGACTACCATCACGTATTTAGGTGTTGATGATATCTCAAAATGAAAGTTGATAAGTAAGGAATAAATGGTTCGATGTAGCTAGATCGAGTCAAAACATGAAGATAAAGAAATCGATTTAAGAATTTAAATGCTCCAAGGTTAAAGTCAAAATCAACCTAAAACGATCGGGTCTTCTTTTAAGTTCATAGATCATGCTTTGGCTTAATCGGTCGAAACACTAATCATTGTTTCACCCTTCAAGTTACTACATGTTTCTCGTCACTTGATTACAACCTTGGTAAGTTGAAGATCAATAAATGAGAATAGTCATTAAGGTGTGGTTTTCACTCCTAACTTGATGGTGTATTCCCAAGGTATGTCCACCAACTTACCATTCAACCAGTTTGATCCCAACCAATTGTTGAGGATTCACATAAATAAGACGTGGCAACTCACCATTAAGGTAAGGAAAATCACTCCTATCTTAACGATGAAGTTTTACAAAAACAAAATATAACAGGATGAACTTCTTCATCAAAATCCAGAATTCACTCCTACTTTGACGAGGACGTTTCATTTGAGAAAATATAATTCATAAAAATGATATTATCATCAAGATATGAAATTTACGTCTATCTTGCTGATTGAGTTTCATAATAACAAGAAAACAATCAAAGATTAACATTTGTCACCAAAGTACGGGTTTCAATCCTATTTTGGTGAGATCATGTCATTTGTGAAGTACAAGTTACAATGAGAATAATTGAAGTCAATCCTCAGGATGAGGAATTTGCCCTAATCCAGAGGATGAAATTCCATAAAACACACAATTGGAAACCATTTATCGAATAGAGAATCATCAAAGTAAGGGAATCACCCCTGTTTTGATGAGTTAGAGTTGTTTAGGAGGTACGAGTGTTCTTAGTCTAGATTGACTTACAAACCCTTGTATCTCCCATGGTGCAGACGGTTCCAGGTTCGACTTAACAACGAAAGGAAAAGAATATCACTTAGAAATTTAGAAAATTTCAAGTTACATCAATGTAACTAAAAGGAAAATCATGCTTACAAAATTTAAAATCAAAGTTCGAGGTAACAGGATTTATTATGATGGTGTTCAAATCTTGGATAATTTAAATCGGGAAGACGAAATCAATGATACAATGTTTCGACATCACAATGAGATGTGAACTTTCGATTCACAATCGAAGGGAATACATGGACTTCTCAAGACATGAGGTCAGTCATAACCTTATTGCAGACACGCGTACTTATAAGTGATGACTTATCTTAAGGGTTTCGAGTCAAGTAAATGGATCCAATGATCGAATCAAATCACCATTTACACTTTGTTTAGACAAAGTATCCCGAGATGTAGAAATTCCACTCACAGCATTGCATGTTCTTAGTTATGGGACACATCCCTAAGAGGATTTTGGAATCATAAGTAACGGTTTAAAGTTTTAAAGACCATACGGTTTAGATTCTCAATATCTTTGGGTATATTGAAATCCATGTTCACGTTGGTCAAAATAAGAAGATAGTTACATGAAATACCGAGTTCAATACTGTTACACGTTACACGTTGAGCTTTTAAACGTAAGAGTTGAATTGTAGGATGGGTTTAATATTAACAGGAATATTATTTAGGTTAAGAATGAGAAAATATTAAAACTTTGGTGATATACCAGTTCAAGGATTCAAGGATTTTTAAGATACAAAAAGGATGGTTCCATTTGGTAACGCATTACCATTTGGAATCGTTGACATGTCAAGGTAAATTGACTCATTTGCCTTAGAGATTTGTGTATTTTGACCATAGTTTATCACTCATCCCAGAAATCCCCAGGTAAGCGTAACTGGTCCCGTAGGATATATGCGAAACGCTTGCCTTAGCCCGAAGGCTTTTTGCCAGGAAATCCAGAATACAGGTGTCTATGTGTCACACAATATTTCTTAGGTTCATGAAATCAAAACCTTGATGAGATTTATATAGATTAGACATAACGTCTAAAGATCCAAGTCATAAGCATAAGTATACGATTCCGCGTGTCGTCGAAGATAAGATTAAGAGGTTTCATGTTCGGGGAGAGTCAAAGATGAGTTTAGGGAGACAAGTAACTAAGTTTAGGCAATCCTATGCTAAGGCATCAAATTGCACATAAGGAGGCATAGCATTATGTAACATGCAAACCATGTATTTATAAGATAACAAGTACTATAAGGTGCATGCATAAGCTATAGTCTAGGTCACCATTAATAACCTAAATCCCTATAGTTATGGGCTCTGATACCAATCTGTCACACCCCAACCTTGACGGCGGAAGTCGAGGCGTGAGAGTTACGATTGTTCACAGCCACATAACGCTATTGCCTGAAACATGTTAAAAATAAAAGGTCAACATATTGTTGGTGAGCATTCTATAGTTTTAAATACATAAGTATATAAAAGATGGCAATTCAAGTTGTAAATTAGTGAATAAAGTGATTAGGGATGTTATGAACAATGCAACAATCAAACCTCGACAATGTTTTACAAGTTTCAAACGACGTTAATATTCTATTAACGTTAGAAGTATATACGATCAGCTAAGTGTACTTGAATCAACCAAGTAGGCTTGTCTTACCCATAGATCTATGACTTCGCTGGGCTAGCAATAGTTAATGATTGTACATATAATGTCATAACATGGTAACCACAAAAGTTCAACTAACCACAACTCACAAGTAAATTGCCATAAGTTTACAAGATTCAACGTGTTTACAAGTGCAACGTTTATACGGTAACATGTTTCACCCAAAAGTGTGAAATGATAAAATGGGTATAGAAATACTCACTTGGTGTATAGGTGTATATTGGATGATGATTATTAAGAATACGAATAATCGTTCCAACGAAATCCCTCACAAGGTACCTAAGAATATATATTTTTACAAGGTTTAAATTTAATGATAAAATTAACGTTTTAGCGTGAACTAGGGTTTTAGGATTTTAGGATTTTGTAAATTATATTAACAGGATATCAATTATATTTTCTTGGTAACAATATATTTGTATTTTATATAAATATGCGAAATAAAAATAACATTTATAATAAAGTCTCATAGCTAAATAAAATAAGCACGTTTGAACAATAATTTATACTTGTTATTTGAACAAATAATGATTTGGTGAGTTATAACGATATTAAATGTATATTTTATAAGAAAATGAACTAATTATATATTTTTATAGCAAATTTGCAAATAAGTTAAACAATATTTAAAATTAGTATCATTTGTTTAAAAGAAATAAATTCCAGAAAATAATTTGATATCTTTAGAAATATTTGAAGTTTACAAAATCATTTTTTTTATATTTATAAGAATTTTCTATAATTTATTTAAGACAATTTATAAAATAAGTAAATAAAATGCCAAAATAAATCTCAGAAAATAATTATGTGGTTTTAAAAATTTGTTATGTTTGTAAAAACATTTTTATAATTTTTGGAATTTTTTTCATAATTTTTCTAAAGCTAAAAAGCTTCAAAAAAAATGTGTGAGGTGGCCGGGTTTCGAACCCGGTACCTTCAACACAGCAGGGAAACACGGAACCAGTAGACCAAGGCTCACAGCCGCATCAGTTCTTGGTTTTTAATTGTTAAAAACCGAATAAACAGAAATCCCTAAATTTTCGACATGAACCCTAATCCCAAATCGATTCAATTGACCATCCAATTGATTCCGATAACAGAAACATTTATGGGGCTTTTGTTCCCCACATGAAATCGAGCATGTACATAGGTTTGATTACCTGATTCGATTTGAAATGGTGTCTGGAATGAACCAAGAACAACCGCGACTAACGTAGCACTGGTTAGATACCCAAACCACGATGATAATCAAATTAGTTGTAGGGAAAGCTTCTAATGGTGTACACGATCAAAAGCCCTCTGCCAATTTCGAATATTGAAGCTCGAAAGAAGGTGAACCAGTTAGTTGCAGGTCCGACGGGTTTGAGGTGATCATTAATGGTGTTTGAGTGTGTTTTTGATGCAATTGAGTTCAAAGAATCATTATGAACGATCCATAATCGGTTAGTGCGGGGTTAATTTGGTCATTTTTAAGTTTTGAGTGGGTTAACCGACCGTTGAACGGTCGGGAATAAAGTTGATTCGAGGTAACGAGCTTGGATCCGTATTTTTCAATGATTAAACGTGCATAGGGTTCGAGTCTTGGTCTTGAGAGTGTCGGGACCTTTAATTTGGGTCAAAACCACGTGATTTCGGGCGTTTGAACTCGCCGGAGGAGTGGCCGGAACCGGTGGCCGGAGGGCGCCGGAAAATCGGGAGAGAGGAGAGAGAAGGCAGATGGTTTTAATATTACACACTTAGCCCCTGCGGTTTTCCTTTTGTTATTTTATGCTAAAACTTTTCTTTTTAAGTTTCAAAATTTACAAGAATAGCCCCTGGACTTTTATTATTATTATTATTATTATTATTATTATATTATTATTATTATTATCATTATTATTATTATTATTATTATTATTGTTATTATTATTATTATTATTATTATTATTATTAAGATTATTATTATCATTAACATTATTATTATTATTATTATTATTATCGCGTCGTAAAATACGAGTTGTTACAATAAGTAGTTAACATAAATACCAAAAAATACTTGATATAATAGTTATAAAAATAACTGACACATTAATTAAGAATATAAACGAACACCTTAACGAACATAAACGAACACATTATCGAACGTTCACAAACGAACATTAACGAACATAAACAAACACATTATCGAACGTTCACGAACATAAATGAACGAACGCGCCTTGTGTTCATGTTTGTTCGTTTAACTAAACGAACGGAATTTTCTTGTTCATGTTCGTTCATTTACTAAACGAACGAACATAAACGAACTTCCCGTCGAACGGTTCACGAACTGTTCGCTGAACGTTCAGTTCGTTTGCAGCCCTAGTTACAATCTGTATATCTCTTTTATAAAAGTTAAAATTTATTAAAATTAAGTTAGACAAAATAAAACATATATAAATCCTGTTACTATTTTTTTTTCCGATTAACTTAAAGTGTGAGGTGATAGTGACGACAATAAAAGCTATTAAATAATAAGTTTCATAAATCTTCAATCAAAGTTAAATAAAAGAAAATAAATTTTAGTCAGTAGACTTTAAGCATTCAATTGATAGTCATATTTTTTTAATATTATTTTTTACATCCGCATAAAAGATAAGTTTGTCCAAAAAAGTTGTGATCCTTAAAAGCCTGACGTAACATTATATAATAATAATATCAATAATATTTTTTCATTGATACTTAAAGCAACAACGCCTATCATCTCACCGACGGGCTCTCACCCAGAATATTTGAAGCTACGACTCCAGAACCCCCATATCCATCTCATGAGCTATGGTTCTAGGTGCTCATACACCTTTGAAACTATGAGCGCGGAACATCGTTCGCATCTAAGAAGCTACTATTAGGTACATTGCAAATTTACAATCATTAATAGAGCCACGCCTTACTATGGACACTTATACGAATTAAAATTTCACCAATTAACCTAGCCTTCATTCGAGCGAGGAAATAACAAACATGCATACATATATTGTTGCAAACTCGATGTAGCTCAATATTACTATTTCGTACCTCTAACATCTTTCAGAATGATATATTGTCCCGCTTATGATCTAAAATCAGAGCTCTAAACTAGTAACAAGCCTTGATTAGAGTGTACATAAGCCATACCTGAACTATAGTACAAGAATAAACTAAAAAATAATCTTAATATTTTGAGATCTATTCAAAGCTAATCTCTAGTGAATGATTTCATAACCAATGAAGCGTTAAGTGTTTTTTTTTTCTTTTATTTATAAAAAGGTGTCAATGAATGACATAATCCAACAAAAACAAGGGGGTATATTGCACATTTCTACGAAAACAAGGGGCAAACATAAAACATTAGACACGTAGACCGTAGTTACGTAAAATTGTGAAAGTTGGTGAGAGAAGAAACGGAACAAAATCAAACAAGAGCTTCAAGAAACCTATACATACAACATAATATACGTATAGATTTAATCGGTTCCAGCATCCTCTGATTCATTCCATCGGAAATTTTCTTTTTAATTCAAGAAAATTTCCAATTTCCGCCGATTCATTTCAATTTTCCACAATAATATCATAGTGTTTCAGGTATGATTTCGTTTCATACTTTCATTCGAAACACATCCTTCATCAAGCGATTCAATCGCGTTATACGACATATCTGAGATTGATTTTGTTGAAATGATTCGATATGTTATTGATTCTAAGCCGACATTTGTGTAATTTGCTTTTATGTGTTTGTATTTCAATGATTCGATGTAGTAATCACCAATTCTGTTGCGTTTGTTTGATTTGATTTGATTTGAGTTGGATTAACTATGCTGAGTTTGTAGATTAACTTGAGCCGTTGATTGCTTGTTCTGCTACACGTATGTGCGTATATAGATAGTTTCATACTTTCATGATCATGTGGTTTTGGAATTTATTGGAATTGAGGGGAGATATTGGATTTGCCTTTTGTATGAAGCTTTGTTATTGTTTTAGAGATTGTATGGTGTTTTAGTTCATGTAGTATGTTATATGATGCTTTATTTATGGAGTTATAGGTGTGCTGACAGTAGTATTCGGATATTCACATTCAGGCTATCCTACTGTTGAGTCTCTTCCCTTCTGCACCTGTCTAAAATGTCAGGTGAGTTGCATGTTATGCCCTTAATTGCAATGTTTTAAGGTTTTAATCATGAAAGTAAGTATAACTGGAGGGTATTTATATGTTGTTTCTTAAGTTAGGCCTAGAAGGAAATGAGGCTTTTGATGAAAAAATGGAAAAGAAGTCAGATATTGGGAGTTCTGAAGATGAGATTCGGCTGTCCAGAATTAGATCCCTAAATAAGAAGGCAATGAATGCTTCTAACAGATTCACCAATTCGTTTAAAAAAAGGCAAAAGAGGAAAGTTCATTATCAAATTCCTTCATTTCCCATGGAAGATTTTCGTGATGCAAATGAGGAGAAATGTGTCTGTGAGTTCAGAGAAAAACTCCTTGCTAAGAACTTACTGCCAGCTAGACATGATGACTATCATACCTTGTTGAGGCTAGTAGATCCATACATTTCAAAATCTTTTTTTTTACATAAACAGAGCTGGAATAACATTGGTAAACCATATTTTATCTTTTAGGTTCTTGAAGGCCCGGGATTTTGACATTGAAAGAACAATGCTTATGTGGGAAGAAATGCTTAATTGGCGAAAGGAGTTTGGAGCAGATACAATATTGGAGGTAGTCCAATACGTGCATTATAAATTAATAATTTTGTATATGTAGATGATATTCCTATGCATTTATCTTACATATATTGGTATGAACAATCAGGATTACAATTTTGCTGAGTTGGAAGAAGTCTTGCAACAGTATCCTCAAGGCTACCATGGAGTTGATAGAGAAGGCAGGCCAATTTACATTGAAAGGCTTGGCATGGCCCATCCTAGTAAGCTTATGCAAATTACTTCAGTTGATCGTTACCTAAAATACCACGTTCAAGAGTTTGAACGGGCTTTCAATGAAAAATTTCCTGCTTGTTCAATTGCTGCAAAGAAAATGATTAATTCAACTACAACAATTTTGGATGTGCAAGGAATGGTATGTCATATATGAAACTTGACCCACATGTTTTTGTTCTTGATACATTGTCACATGACATAATTTAGAGTAAAGTGTAATATAATAGTATACAGGGTTTGAAGAATTTTACTCCAACTGCTGCAAGTATTCTTGGAGCTGTGACAAAGGTTGATAGTAACTACTACCCAGAGGTAAATCACCCCTCTTTTTAACACTTATTCCTTTTCAAATCAGATGAAGGTATTTGTATTAACTGTTTTATTAATTTATTAGTAGACACTACATCAAATGTTCGTCGTCAATGCAAGCTCAACTTTTAAGAATTATTTATGGCCTGCTGCTCAAAAGTTTCTAGATGCAAAAACAATTCCAAAAATTCAGGTAACCGAAATGTTTTAACCATTTCAACTGTTTTTGTTCCGATTCAACCCTAATGTTCTAATATTGTAGGTGCTGGAACCCAAGTCATTGGAAAAACTACTTGAAGCCATTGAACCAAGGCTCGTTTGTTTTCCTAATCCAATTTTATAATGTGTATTTCCTTTCACTAGATAATCTAATTACTGATCACTGTTTCAGCCAATTGCCTGACTTCCTCGGTGGTTCATGCACTTGTTCTTCTAAGGGTGGTTGTCTTCGGTCTAGCATGGGTCCATGGAAAGACAGTGAAATAATGAAGGTATGCCTTAATTAGGGCATTTGTTGTGTTTTTCACTAGTATATAAGCAGTCACTTAAATACTACATAAATGCCAACAAATTTCTCACTTTCTGTATGTATGATTCTATTCAACAAGAATTGTTTTGTTTCTAGGTTAATAAAGTTAACTATAGCCTTGATTTTGCTAGAATGGTAACAATGTTTAGTAAGATTATCTCCTGGCATGTTTCATTTTAGAAATAAGACTTCCATGTAGAAGGTCAAAGGTGTGACATGACAAAAAAGGAACTTGAACTCTTCTACTAACAATGGCAAGATGCAGTGACGGGTAATGGGTCAAATAGGGTTTAGATTAAAACATGTCATTTTTAGTAACGGTCGAAACCGATAGGGACATTTGATCTATTACATTTATAGCTTCGATTTTTTATTT
This sequence comes from Flaveria linearis, assembly GCA_024085815.1. Classification (NCBI taxonomy): domain Eukaryota; kingdom Viridiplantae; phylum Streptophyta; class Magnoliopsida; order Asterales; family Asteraceae; genus Flaveria; species Flaveria linearis. The sequence goes on from CM044004.1 coordinate 87,609,023, forward strand.
GACCCGTTTGAGATGAAAGCATAAACCAAACAATCAATACACATAAGTGACTGGCTCAAAATTGCTTGTTTGTAATAATCTGTGTCTGTCTGTTTTGCAGATTGTAAATAATGCAGAAGCCACATTTGCAAGGCATATTACCAGAATCTCTAGCAATCAACAAAAAGGTGACACTTCTGTCCAAACCATGGAGGCAAGTATCACATTTTAATACTTGGAACAGTTATAGTCATCCATGGTCTCTTATCATATCTTCTGCACTGTATTTTCAGGGTGGAAATGATAAATCAATTATTGTATCAGGATCAGATGCTGATGCTCCTTGCCTAACTTGCCCAAATAATTATAATGTTCCAGAACTGGTATCAGTTAATGATGAAGTAAGCCTTCAAATTCCATTATATACTTTTGTAACATACATGAACTTGTAATATGTTTTACATTAACATGCATGCATACACATATGACATATGAATTCACATAATCACATCACACTTTTCTTGCAGTGTTTGTAATTATTTTTTCAACCATCTATGGCTGGTTAGATTAGTACAAACATGGATTTGATCTTTTACTTTTTCCTAGCTAGAACATGTTGTGTCATATCACATGTATATTGACTATATATTCCTAGCTTTTTTTGGTGTAGATTTAGGTGAAGTTAGTATTCAACTATTTATGTCATCTACAACCTGTTATTCATGTCATCAATGTTGGAGCATTTGAAGAGAATGCAAACATGAATCGAGTTTTTTCTTAAATTTATGCAGGTTGTGGCAACTGATTCGCCCGTGTACTATAGTTGTGACGACGACGACGACGAAGATTTTAGTCAAGCTACTGCCTATGATCCAGAGATACAAATTTCTCCAAGTTGGTCTCCTTCACTTGAAGTTATTGCTTCTATGAAGAGGAGCTTCAGATATATAACAAGACCAGTAGTATCATTGGCAACAAAACTTGTAACACTTATTTGCAGCCTGCCTATTGGCACAAACACAGTAAGACCCACTCCAGCCATTGATTCAGTTTCTCATACAGATCAAATCCTTCCATGTTTGGAGCGTTTGAAGAAACTTGAAAAGATGGTGGAAGAACTCAGAAAAAAACCTGCTAAACTTCCTGCAGAGAAAGAGCAGATGCTGGAACAGTCAATGGACAGGATTAAATCAGTAGAACTTGATCTTGATAAAACCAAGAAAGTACTACATGCCACTTTGGTCAGGCAACTTGAGATTTCAGAATTAATGGAAAGACTGCAGCAGTTAAAATTCTGCGTAAGCTACACTATAACTTTTTATATATAGGACTTTTTATATGGTTGTATGTTGAACTGAGTTTGACAATTGTTTCGACTTTTTTTGCAGCAAAGAAGGATGTGCTAAATTTGATGTACACGGGAAAAAGGATGAGGCAAAGGTATATGCACAACAAAATACCATGATTACCCTTTTGTTCTTCTGTATGATATTTATTATGTAAGCTACTTCCTATAGTCAGTCAGCATTGACCGTTTAAGTCAAATAACTTACTTTCCATATTCGACAATTGTACGGATTTGTTACGATTTCGAACCCAACAATTATAACATGAGAAGTATAATCCACTCAAATACAAAATTGTTTCAAGGTTACATTTGAGGTTGTACCAGTAATGCATTGACTGCATAAGTCAAAGTATGTGATTAAGTCTTTAGCATTCTTATATGATCGTGTTTTCAAATTTGATTACATGACAAATTGTTTTTATGTGCAGTGGGACTTGATTTGCTGGATTTTGATGAAAAAAAGGTGAAACCTACAAATGTGAGGCATGCAAACTACAACAATGTAATTACCCTTTTTCTGTTCTCCATTATGCCAATACTGTTTGAAAAATGAGAGAAAAGTAGTTACAATGAAGGGGTTACATTGTGTTGACTGAATAAGGTTTCTTGAAATGAGAAGTGAATACATGGTCCAAAAGATTGGGTTTTTGTTAAAGGTTTGACTGGTGGTCAAATGCAGCAAAATAGATTCACCTTGAGTTGGGTAATGGATCAAATTGGTTTATTACGAACCAAAACGGGTTGGTAGGTTTGAGTTGATCGACTTGTCAAATACTTTTTTGTCGATCTTCTAAATGTTTTATAAATAATTGATGTACGAAATGTCATCACAATAGAGAGAGGTGTTGTGGGAGAGCACAAAAACAATCACTATAGTAAAAGTTTATACCTTGTCACAATTGACTGGTATAAAAACCTAGTAAAGTGCTTGCTTTAGTTTTCTTCCACCAGCACTTGTTTCCTTTGATAAAACATGTCAAATATGTCATGCATTCAAGACCTTTTGTCATTAGAAGGTTGCATTATCTTGTTAAAATCAGTCGTTAAATTATGTGGAGAGTGTTTGCTTTTAATAACATTTTCAACAACCACGTTAGCATTATAAAAGATGGAGGTGTAACTATAACAGAATTAGCTTATGGTATAACAATAAAGTTGTACTTCTCCCACACCAACTCATAACCGCTAACCGTTTACAAGTGCAACACGTCTACCAACATGACGATGGTTAATAGATGAGACCTACCACTAGTTGCATGAGTAGTTGAACTGAACATTACAAACCAACCATAAACAACATTTGATTTCATGATCCAACTGATCTTTATATTTAATAGATGGGACCTACCACTAGTCGCCAATTAGGTTGTCGTATAAGTAAAATCTATAACACACATATCCACACACACATTAGACTGATCTTTATATTTGATGTTTTGAAAAAAGATTGCGCGTAAGAATTCAAAGGAATCACAATTATAACAAATAGATGTTTATTATTACAAACACCTACTTAATTAAAAGGGTGTATGTGAAGCATAGAAGTGCCAATAGCATTGAGAGTGCATTTATGAATGGGTTAATATGCAAAGAATGGTGGTACACCGATACATGTAATACCATCGAAGTTGAATTTAAGCATGCATCTAATAGAAGATAAAAAGGATACGTAAGTTAAAGCAAAAGTACATTACATAATTATTGTGTCACATAACTCCTAGCTATAAGCATATTTTATTACTAATATGGCTATAGGTGTATATCATATCACAAAAATAACTAGTTTTATCATTTTCTTTGATTTAAACATACAACAACAACAACATACTCAATATATCCCACTAGAATCAGGGTCTGGGAGGGGTTGGATGGTGACAAATATTACCTCTATCTTTTAGGATAGAAAAACCGTTTCCAATGAGACCACCGGCTCGAGAATTCTTTGATTTAAACATGTCTGATCCAAATCCACCAAAGTAGTCAACAAACCTTTGCACACGGGTTGTGTCTCTTATATAATAATCCTTTCCAGAACGTCTAATAATGGTTTTCTTAACCAATATATAAACCGATTTCAACTATAAAGCTTGACACACGTCCCTCAATTCTATTTGTACTTGCCCTAAGTTGTTACTTTCCACCATTTACATAAAAGTTCATGCAATATTGTATACAAAAGAGAAGGAGGCTCATTAATGATCTCTAATGTAGCTACATTACTCCATAAGGTGCATCCTTGATGTTTTTGACAGAATTCTGTAGTTGGCATGGAAGGTTGTTGGTGTGAAGCCTATGTTAATTGTTTCTTTCAACCTGAACATGACTATATATATTCGTGTAAAAAACATAAATCCTAACCCAAACGTATTTAAAATCATGTAAGCTAAACACGATATGTTTAACCTATCATGTAAATATGTCCGGACAGGTTAACAATCTGGCGATTAGTAATCAACTTGTAAACGTGTTAATCAGGTTGGTGGGTTGACAAAATGAGTTAAATGGATTGGCGGGTCAAAATGTTCAATCAAAGCTACTTCAACCAGGTGAGCCTCAACACTACCCATTAGTTAAACAAATCAATCGGAACACAACATATTTATTAGACTGATTAAATATGACAGCCAAAAGTTGATTATTTTTTTGTGTTATTGTTATGTTTTGGGACGTGTTTGAAAATTTCCATCCCTAGTTTGTAGGTGTTTGGGTTCGTACATTTGGACATAGCGTGTTGTGTTGTACACATTATATGTTGAGTAACATTTACGATCATAGGTACATCTTTAGGATACCTATAGGTTTGAGGTTTAAGCGTAAAGATTCAAACTTACTTTAAGTTGTTTGTAGTTTGAGTCTGCATAAGATTTCCTATTTTCAAACTTTTTGATAGATCATCCTCACGATGCACTTAAGTCATCACATACAAAAGTGCCAACGAACATTTATAACAACATATTGTTATTGTAAAAAGAAATAATAATCATATGCGAGTCTCTATGCCCAATATACATCTAAGAGCGGAGAATATTCTTCTTCCACAAGTATATCATAACTTCTTTATTTTCTTTCACACAATGTTATTATTATGATTATGAATATAGAGAACGGTTACGGTACAAAGTATTTTTTTATACGAAGCGTATAAAGTTATCACTCAAGAATGAACGTTACGGGTGGAATTATAACTCAGGCATAAGAATTAATTACACAGATATGAAATTATCATGCAAAAGTGAAATTATTACGCAAGAAGGTATTCGTACGTGATAATTCAATCTTTGTGTGATAATGCCACACGAATGTAATTCGTCTTGCATAATTATTACTTGTTCTTGCGTGATAATTCCACCCAAACTTCGTACACTTCGTACGAAAAAAATACTTTGTATAGTAACATTCCACTATACATATAAATACTAGTTTATAAACTCGTATAAAGTATGAGTTGAATAAAAATATTAAATTAGTAGTTATTTATTACTGATATTTAGAGATTACAAAATAGTTTTTGAGACAATATATAATTGAATTTATGTGTAATTAACTATTTAGGTAATAAAACAATAACATTATTTTTCTAAACTTTCGCCTTTAACAAATTTTTACTTTAAAATGTTTGTTTTATTAAACATTTCATATGTTTAAAAAATACATTTTTAAACAATGTTATATTTTAATTATTTTATAAATTTTTGTTTTTAAAAAGATTTTGTTTTTTAGATAAAAGGGTAACATGTTTTTAATTTATCAAAAATAAAAAAAATTATTTTAAAATATGAAAAATATGTAAATAATCATTAGCATTTAATGCCATTAAATGGTTAGTTTTTATTTCTGTAATAACACGTATTAAGATTTTAAGTAAAGCATATATGAACAATGTAGAAAAATATTATGTGATATGTGAACGTTTTGTTTTATTAATATATATTATAATTATATAAAGGGTTTATAATATTTTAGGTGCATAAAGACAAATCATATAGATATCTACAAGTACTAATAAATAAGAGATTCAAACAATTCTGACAAAGAAAGAAGCAACATAAAATCTCCATTAGAATATCATAAAGCGGAACTGTGAGCGACTAATTTCTAGAGATTTCAAAAATATGTTTTCAAAAAGTAAATATGAAGTAATAAAACAGATTAATAATTCAATAATTTGGTTTTCTTGAAACAAACGAAAAACTTACAGCGTTGGCTTATCATTTTCATGTTAAAAATAAAAAAATAAAAAAATAAAAAAAAAAGAAATTAAACATCAAAAGTCCACATCTGAATAAAGAAAAAGAAACCTTAAATATTCTAAATGTATACAAGGACAGATAACCCTTCAAGTCTTTGACCAATAACCCTCCAAAGTTATTGTCTTATTAAATCAAACTTATACTAACATAAAATCATAAAAAATGATAATATATTCCTCTTTCACTTTACCTTTTCCCACCTAATATTATCCTTTTTACATTATTATAGAAGAAACATACATTCAAGTTGATAAGAAAAATAATTTTGATTTCTTATTTATAAAATGATATACTGAAAATTTAAAAGAATACCGTATTCGTACCCTTCTTGACTCTGAAAGCTATGATTTTTTTGATTAAATATAAAAAAGAAATGGGTTACGTAACATAACAAAAGTTAAAACAAAAATTATTTAAAAAAAGGTAGGTTTCATGGCGTTATTAAATGGTGGATATTAATCACGGTATCCAATAAAGAGTGTTCATCGTCTTGTGATATGAAAAAAACTAAAACTGAAATAAATCTACAGTCTTTTAAATATTTATCGACAAAATTTCTTCACCTCTTAGTCTTATTGTGTATGATTACACATATAATCGAATCTTGGTTAACCTCCGATTAAAATGTCGGCCCCTCATCTCTCATACGGCCCAACAACGGCAGTCTTTACCAATGGTTACGGTACATCCACGACCACATACCCTTCACCAGAAGCTTCTTATGAAGAAATCACTCAAAACCCTCAATTTTTCTTGGAAAAACTTCAATTATTTCACTCGGTTTTCGGTACAAAGTTCAAGTAAGTACTCATACATTGGTGATTGTTGTTTGCCCCCTTTTGATTTTGGTGGTTTTCTTGTTGCATTCTTCATTTTGATGAGTTTGGTTGAAACCCTTTTCGTTGGTTGGTGTTTTTTCTTGAATGGTGAAGGAAAGATTTGATCTTTGATGTTTTTTTGGAGGTTTGGTGGTTAAATTTTGTGTATTTTGGGTGTTTTTCATGTGGGTGTCTTGTGAGAGCCTTCTAATTTGGGAAACTTCGTGGGTTGAAGTTTATGTAGTGGGATTAAGTTGAATCTGAAGTTGCCCTTGTTATTGGTGTGTTTTTAGACGATGTGGATTGATTTTTAGACCAAAATTAGGTTTGATCGATTTTGAAAACTGATGAATTTGAAAATCGTATTTCCCAATTTACTAGTGTGCTGCTTCCAGTTTAATTTATGGATGCTCTGATCAATTTTTATGTCTAATAAAATGTGTAACAATAGCCTAATTGCCAGTGAAAGCTGCCACTATATGTTGTACTATAGAGTATTAAACTGTCTCATCTTAATAAACCCTAATAAATAGAAATATTATTATTGTTTTTGCTTATGTTGTTCGTTGTCTCATGCTGTAATTTCTCACTCTATGTAGCATTGTAGCTTCTTTCCTACATTATGATTCAAAGAAAGCCCATGTTTTGATCTTCTTTTGTTCAGTGTGAAGCTTGTAATTATGATCTGTTTTATTGTATATGAAAATGCTCTACTTTCGTGCTGGTGATGTTCTGTTTAGGATTGCGAGCCATTACATCTTATAGATATATGTTTACTTAAGACGGATGATAAAGGAGTATCATATTGGGACTGCCATTTAAAGTTTTCAATAAGTTAAGTTAGTCAAACATATCTAAAGATAACAATAGAACTTGTCTTGGTGTTTGATGAATAGTTTTAATCATTTTGATTAGTTTTTCATATCTGCAGGTTTCTGCAGGTTCATAATTGTATTTGACTTTGTTGAATTTTTTTTGGTTATTTAGATGATTCCTCATTTGTTTTCTTAGCATTTTAATCGGTTGTTAGATACTATTGACTTTGCTCTAGATTTTTTTGTTTATATATGGATAATATTCAAATCCAAATAAGATATTCGGATATGAGGTAAAACCGTATCCAACATGTTCACAACTCTACCATAAACAGTCTCCTTTCCGTAACATTACATGCATGCATTTTTTTATGTTACTTTTCTTGGACACCTATCGTTAATGGTCATTTGTCTTAGGTTCATGTTCTCTTTCTTAACATATATTTGTCCTTTGCTATAGCGTAAAGTTTTTTAGGGCATACATATATTTTGCCCTAATCTCTAGTGCTTTAAAACATTTCCATTCCAAGAGTAAGCAATGCAACATGATATGAAAATATTTACTAACTGTATTTCAACATGAAATTAATAACTTAAAATGATCATAATTTTTTTCTCATTTAATTAGGATCCCTGTCATTGGAGGGTCATCTTTAGATCTACATCGGCTATTTATAGAAGTCACGTCACGAGGTGGCATTGAAAAGGTATGACTTTTATTTCCAATACCATAAAATGCAAATGCCTAAACATCTTTATATTTTTTTTAAGAATCATGTAAAAATAATAATTTATATTTTCTCATAAGAACATATATCCTCTGCACAGATTGTGAGTGACCGAAGATGGAAGGAAGTTATGGCTGTTTTCAAATTTGGTCCTACAATCACAAACGCTTCTTTCGTCTTGCGCAAGTATTATCTTTCTTTGCTCTATCACTTTGAGCAGGTTTATTATTTTCACAAGAAGGCCCCCACTATCGGTTCTCATGGTACTAAATTCTTGAACATGTTTTTATATCATATGTTCAAATTTATAAAAAAATAAAAAAATAAAAGCTCTATAAATGACCAATATGGTTCTTCTCAACAGATGCAACAAACAAGGTCTCCCATGGATCAACATCTAGTTCTGTCAAGAATCTATTTTCTGGTAAGATTACCATGGGCTTCATATGTTTGCTATTTTTCATGAAAACTATGATGTTTTGCCTCAACATGCCCATTTGACTTATAACCGAATTGCTTAAATACCCTTCAGTATTGACAATTGGTGAAAGTTGTCATTCCCTTGTGGTGTTTGTATGTGTGTTATAACATTAGTTATCCGATTAATGTGAACTTAAATTGTAACATGTCAAATAGTCAGTTTTGATAGTCTTTATTTGTTACAGCAAAAATCATCATCTAAGAAATACTAAATTTCTTGTTCGCCCTCTTTTTTAACCCGCATGTTGTTTTTTGTTAATTTTTGAACATGTTTTTATGTGGTACAGCAAAGCAAAAGGTTGAGGTTGGTGGACAAGTAGTTGGAACCATTGATAACCGTTTCGATCAAGGTTATTTAGTTACAGTGGATCTTGGGTCTGAAAAATTGTCAGGTTTTTTATATCATCTTCCATCCGATTCACCAGCACCATCTCAAGGGACCCACAATATGTATCAGCTTGCCATAAGGGAACCTTCTCCTGAACCAGACACAAGTGGGTACGATGTGTTTTTCACCGAGCATTACATCAGGTTAAAACCTTTGTACCATGGTCTGGAAAATGTCATACGCAAAAGAATTCAAGTTTTATGGAACACTTTGACAGAAGAGGAGAAACAGGTAAATACTGATTATTGTGTCATATTGTAATAAATGGTAGCCAACTTTGGTTAGATTCCTATATTAATAACCAACTTTTTACCAAAGAAAAACCATCCAGAGTTTTAAACTTTTCGCTTTAATCTTTCTTAGTTGATGGTTTCAAACATCAAGTCAGATAAAAGTCAGCATCTGTTAAAGCTACCAAGTACCAACACATGAGCTGCCATGCCATCATTTTAGTTGGGTCATTTGCTTGGGATAATTGCACAAAATAGCAACATTCTTTTGCACTTTTACAATTACTAGCAACATACCTTGAACATGACCTGAAACAACATACTTACAATTCTTTTCACCAATAACAGCATTGAAATTTACTGATGTTGCTATGATTAGTAAAAGGTGAAAGTATGTTTTTATTTAAAATAAATTTTGAAGTAATGATGCTTTTGGTAGCAAGTGTTTGAAAAGTATGCTGCTTTTTTGCTCATATATCCATACTACCTTAAATCAAATTCTTTGGAAGTTGGTATTTTGGGCTAAAAAGTTTCGGTTAATTTAATGCAGATTTCAACCAAAATGGTTAATCTTTTTTATGCAATTAGCTCTTTTCTTTATGATCAGAAGCTTTGTTTCCATAAACTTGAGTACAAGTATTTTCAAGAAACAACCTTTGTGTTTCCTGGAGCTAATTTTGGTGTCACTGATGATCTATTGTAGGTTTATCAGGATAAGGGGTTAAGAGGCAAGGAAAGATAAAGCCTTAAATTGTTTAAAAGACTCCTTTTTATCTAGTTAGCGCGTGTAGGTTGTTAGTGATCGTTTTCTCTTCTAGTTTGTAGACTTGTGGTTTGTTGTTGTACTTTGTTGTTCTTTCTGCCCCATTCAGTTTGTTGTAGTTTAGCATTGATGGGGAAAAAGTTTATTTTTCTAATCATGATGAACGAACATTGTCGAAAATCTTTGGGTTCTTGTTTAACTTATAATGGTCTAGTGGTGAACTTGTGTTGTGACATGGCTCTAAGTAGGTACATCCATCTTGATCTTGACACCGGCAAGTGTGAACCTTTTGGCTCAATGGCTGTGGTTTAGGGTGGTTCAGGGAGGTTAACTGGAGCATGGCTGAGTTGAATCATTATTCTGATGGTGAGTCAAGCACTCAAGCTTGTCCATTGTGGTCAGGTTTGACTCGATCTGGTTGACCATGACTCCATGAGGCCAAGAAAGTAGACTTGGTTGATGCATAAAATGGTGTGATTTTGAGGTCATTTTTGTACCAACTACCAAGAACTTCTCTTGATAGAATTCTTGGAACATTGACCACCGCCCTTTGGTCAAATTAGTAATTTAATTTCTTGATGTTATTCTAATAGTCAAAGCCTAGTAATCGTTTCAAAAGTGTTTAAATTAGGTTACTCATGCAGATTTTTTAAATTGGATCACTCCACATCAGTATTAAATAAAAGGAAAGAAAATATATTTTCTGATTGAAACAAAAAATAAAAAAAAAATGCTAAAAACATATTATACCTTTAATTTAGATTAAAATATGATAGTTGAGTGATTTAATTATATTATTTTAACTTGAACAACCTAATTAAAATACTTTTAATATTTGGTTAGTATTCTATAAAATTACCTCTAAATTATAATATTTCAGGTTGTTAAAAACTTAAAATGATCAAATTTATAGAATTACTAAAATTTAGATATTTTAAATCAGTATCTTAGGTGAGCTTAAAATGTGACTTTTGGTAATGGACATCCTAGCATATAACTTTCAATCATATAATACTATTTTTCTGTTTTAATAAAAAAAATTAAGAGGGACATATGTAAACTTCACATTTTTCATCATCAAATTTTCTTGCTTTTCTTTCATATTAAATAATTACATTAATTACTAATAATATTATTTAATTTTAGATTAAAATAGTTTTTAATAAATTAAGAAAAAGATCTTTTTATTAATATTATTTTTAAAGAAACAAACTTTTATAAAATAAGAAATTTCTTAAAGCATCAAACTTTTTTAAAATACAAATTTTAAGAAATTGGTATTTTTAATAAGTATAATTTTTATAAACAATAAATAATTAAAACTGAGAGTTATAATAAGAATTCTTCAAAAACAATATTACCTCTTATGAAATTAGCAATGCTGATGAACAGTACCGCCCTCCATCTTGGCCGTTGGTTCCTTATAAACGGATCTGCTCCGTTCCTTTTTTTTCCAGCCCTCTCTCGACTGGTGTGTTTCCTCGAATGTTGCGCTGCCTCTTATAATGGTCTTCTTCTTCATTTCACATCGGCGTCGGCGTTTGTGCTATCTTGGTTGTTGCGCTGGGCTTTATAATCGTCTTCTTCTTCATTTCACATCGTCGCCGGCGTTTGTGCTTGCTCGGCTGTTGCGCTAGGCCTTTTAATGAATGTCATCTTCTTCGGTGCCTGTTACCGTAGACGCCTAACGCCCGGTAACATTGGCGTCGTCGCCGATGGTAGCTATTTCGCTTTATATGTTGCGGTCGCCGCTTGATTGGGTCTCTAGGGTACGAGAGTTGCCCGGTCGTCGGCATTCCGCTTCCGCCTAGATTAAGGCGGTGGGTTCACCGGTTGTACCTATCTATTTCGTCTTTCACGTTGCAGACCGACCTGGGGGCTGTTGTAGTTCAAATAGTTCGATGTTCCTTGAGTTCGACATCTGCTCAGGGGTATGGTCTCTTGCGGCCATTAGGCCGAATGTCGGAGGCTCCAGCTCTCTTGGGGACAGCCGCCGCTCGGCCTCCCGTTTGCGGTTGAGGTAGAGCAGGCGGCCGTTCTCATGTCGGTAAGTGTTCTGATGTCCTCTTATTTGGCCGTTTGAAGCATTAGACTTTTCATATCCATCCTCTTCTGGGTTTATGTCGATGATGATGATGGATATTGCTCATCTGAGACTTTTACATTTATGATGATTTGGGTTTTTTGCTCATCTGAGACTTTTACATTTTTGATGATTTGGGTTTTGCATGTTGTTGGGAAGTATGTTATTGATGATGACCTTGGCTCATCGATACTGATTCGAACTCATCTAACCTGATGCATCCTTTGGTTGAGTGTTATTACATGTTGTTCATTGACGGGCTGTGATGATAACTGATGATATCAGTTGTTTTGGCATGGCTACCCTTCAGGGTCAGCAACCACAACTGAGTTTTTTCTGAGCCCGATTCATCACACCACAGAGGTTAAAAGATAGTCGCATCAAACGACGCCGGTGGTCCCTGCGACCGCCTTTGGTGGTCCCTGCGACCGCCTTTGGTGGCGTCCGAGTGTAGATGGTCGCCTCTTTGCCCCCTGTTTCCGGCAAGGCCAACCTTGACTGCCACGACCAATTACCTCCAGCCTCTATGATTTCAGCTTCTGTGGTCTCCGCCTGTATCTGCTTACTTAAGACATGGATTGATGTTTATGGGTTTTATCTTGAGATGTTTACTTGAGAAGTTTCAGATAAGAAACTCTAGCCTGTTTCTAGACACAAAGTTGAATTATTAGTCGATGATGATGATGTGTTCCTCATCTGAGACGTTGTATGGTCACGCCGTTTGATCTGTGACGGTTAGGGTTTTCTCATCTAAGACATTTTGGCTCGGATTTATTCTATTATGTTCTTCGAATGATGGTGACGGTTATCTATTTTTTGATGGTGTGTCGATTCAACCCCGCCGCGAAGCGTGGGGCGAGAAAACAACTAGTTTTTTTAAAAACGTTTGTTTCGAAATAAAATTTATATTCTATTTAGAATAAGGAAACTTTTAATCATATCTTATATTAAAATATCATTTTATAATTTATAAATTTTAATTCTATTAAATATTTATTATTTAATTTGTGTAATGTACAAACTTACTAATGCTAGATAATACATATAATTGTAACCTCGGTGATGAATAACATACATTCAATGGACATGAGATATATAATTTTATATTTGAGTATAAGACTAAGGTTATGTGTAGGGTTCAAATACAAAGTCAATATTATGTAAAAAGTATGAGAAGCAATCAGGGATTGACATGTGACATATTTTTAAAAATAGGAGGGGTATTTTAGGAAGTGTAATTTATTAACAGAATTTTCAATACTTCAGCGATGTCGACCATACACTGTACGATTGAGGTTTTCAACAGATTTTTCACTTTATCGTTGAAGATTCAAACAATCAAATCGTTGAAATTTTCAATTGATCAATCGTTGAAGATTCAAACAATTGAATTTTTAATTTCAATCATTGAAGATTGCTTTATATCAATTACTTCAGCGATGTCGACGAGAGATGATCAGTTTGGTACGTATGAGGACGATTATATACTGCAATTGAAATAGTATGTTAATTTTGGCACCGTAATTTTGTCGTTTTGATCATTGTTCTGTCTATACTGTATGATTTTCTGTGAATTTTGTTATTGATTGACATCATCATTGTGTCATAGGTATCATTATTGTGTCATAGGTATCATCATTGTGTCATAAGTATCATCATTGTGTCTTTTGTATCGTCATTGTGTCTATACTGTTAGATTACTCTGGACATTATCAATTTGTTGTTGAACATATTTTATAAATGTTAGGTGAGTTATATGATACTATTTATACTGATTGTGTCAGGTTTAGAGGTTCATTGTGTCAACCAAGCATGATTATGTCAAAATCTATCTTTGTGTCATATCTTTGTGAAGGTTCATTGTGTCATGTTTGGGGATTCATTGTGTCATGAAAGATGCTTATAATGTGTCTTTTGTGAAGGTTCATTGTGTCATGAAAGCTGCTTATTATGTGTCTTTTATAAAGGTTCATTGTGTCATGATTGGGGATTCATTGTGTCTTTTATGCTGTTGTGTCTTTTTATGACATGCTGTTTTTATTCATATAGATGCTGAAAATTACAAAGATGTTGGCCAACAATGTGTATCCCCAGGTTCTGGAAGAGTATCTTATATACCTTTTGCAAAGAGTTCAATTAAACCTGTTGTAGGAATGGAGTTTGTTTCTATTGAGCATGCGTTTGCATTTTACCAAAGGTATGCTCTTTCTTGTGGTTTTGAAGCTAGGAAGCATACAGAATATTTACAAGCTGGTAAAGTACTTTTGAAGTATTTTGTTTGTTCGAAGCAAGGGTTTAAAAAGGGAAAGTATTGATTCTTCAAATGATGAGGACGATAAATGTAAGTGGAAGCGTAGTAAACCATCTAAGAGAGTTGGGTGTGAAGCGATTCTTAAGCTACGTTTAGTTAATAGTAAGTACTCTGTTTATTATTTCAAGGAAGAGCACAACCACTTGTTGGTTGATCAAGATGATGTGCATCTTTTACCTGCTGCTAGAAAGGTTGATCATGTAAAAGAAGGTGCAATTCAAGCTTTGTCTAGTATAAATATTGGTCCCGTTCGAGCTTTTCATATATTGAGAACTTTGTGTGGTGGTTATGCGGAAGTCGGTGCGACGAAAAATGATTTCAAGAATTATAAGAGGGATTTAAATAAATATATTGGTGAATATGATGTTGATATGCTTGTTCAAATTCTTATGAAGAAAAAGGGTCACTTGACGAATTTTACTTGTGAATATATTGTTAAAGAAGATGGAACATTAGGTGGTTTATTTTGGGCTGATGATGTTATGAAGAATAATTACTTGATCTTTAGTGATGTTGTTGGATTTGATGCTACTTATAGATCTAACAAGTATGATTCTAATCTCTTCATTGTGTCATATTTTATTGTGTCTTTTTTCCATTGTGTTATTACTTATATTATTCATTGTGTCATGTATATCATTGTGTCATATATATCATTGTGTCATATATATCATTGTGTCATAAGACTCATTGTGTCATGTTGTTAATGTGTCATATATATCATTGTGTCATAAGATTCATTGTGTTATAAGATTCATTGTGTCATATATTATTGTGTCTAATTATAGTTATTGTGTCATATATGATAGGTATGATATGGTTTTTGTACCTTTCACTGGTATAGATAACCACAACAGAAATGTTACTCTTGGTGCTGCTCTTCTTGGATTTGAAACTGCAGATTCATATAGGTGGTTATTGCGTAACTATGTCAAAGCTTTTGGTAATCCACCTAAAGTTATTGTTAGTGATCAAGATCCTGCAATGAAGAGGGCTATACTAGATGTTTTATCAACTTCCCGGCATAGGTTATGTATGTGGCATATATGGGACAAAGTGACATCTAAGGTATCAAGTGTTTACTCATTGTGTCTTTTTCTAATTTACTCATTGTGTCTTTTTCTTTTTTACTCATTGTGTCATTTGATATTCTGCTATTCCTTTTTCAGTCATTGTGTTTTTATATTATCTGATATTGCTTTGTGCTCATATTTGTAGGTGGGACCAGTTTTGTGTAACACTACATATTTTAAAAAGAGATTGGCTCCTATTGTATGGGCAGAATCTATTACTCCTGCTGAATTTGAAAAAGAATGGGATGTAATTCTATCTGAGTTTGGTTTAACTACTCATCCATGGTTGTGTGAAATTTTTAATATCAGAGGAGATTGGATTCCTGCATATTATCAAAATGAGAATTTTTCTGGGCTGATGCGTACAACGTCGAGATGTGAAAGTGAAAACCATTTTTTAATCAGTTTTGTAACCCAAGATCAACTTTATTGGAGTTTAATATTCATTTTGAATCTGCTATAGAGGCTCAGAGGTGTGAGCATAGGAAGAATGATCATGACACTCGATTTGCTAATGTGGAGTTGTGCAGTTCATTTGTTCTTGAAAAACAAGCTGCACAGATTTTTACGCGAACTATTGTTTGGATCAGCAGTTGGAGATAAATAATGCAATCAATAGTTGTGCGTCTGTGAGCATTGAAACAGTTGATGAGCATTGAAACAATTGACACAATCATGCTCGGTTGAAACCCCCCCAATCATGACACAATGAATCCTTAATCATGACACAATGGATCCCAAATCATGACACAATGGATCCCAAATCATGACACAATCATGCTCTTTTGAAACCCCCCCAAGCATGTTTTCATGACACAATGAATCCCCAAAGCATGACACAATGAATCCCTAATCATGACACAATCAACCTTCACAAAGACATTATTAGCATGAATCATGACACAATGAATCCTCAAACCATGACACAATGAATCCCCAATCATGAAACAATGAGATTTCACAAAGACATTATTAGCAGGAATCATGACACAATAAATCCCCAAAAGCATGACACAATGAATCCCTAATCATGACACAATGAACCTTCACAAAGACATTATTAGCAGGAATCATGACACAGTGAATCCCCAAACCATGACACAATGAATCCCTAATCATGACACAATGAGCCTTATTAGCAGGAATCATGACACAATGAATCCCCAATCATGAAACAATGGGATTTCACAAAGACATTATTAGCAGGACTCATGACACAATGAATCCCCAAAAGCATGACATAATGAATCCCCAATCATGAAACAATAAGCTTTCACAAAGACATTATTAGCAGGAATCATGACACAATGAATCCCCAAACCATGACACAATGAATCCCCAATCATGAAACAATGAGCTTTCACAAAGACATTATTAGCAGGAATCATGACACAATGAATCCCCAAACCATGACACAATGAATCCCCAATCATGAAACAATGAACCTTCACAAAGACATTATAAGCAGGAATCATGACACAATGAATCCCCAAAAGCATGACACAATGAATCCCTAATCATGAAACAATGAACTTTCACAAAGACATTATTAGCAGGAATCGTGACACAATGAATCCCCAAAGCGTGACACAATGAATCCCCAAAGCATGACACAATGAATCCCCAATCATGAAACAATGAACCTTCACAAAGACATTATTAGCAGGAATCGTGACACAATGAATCCCCAAAGCATGACACAATGAATCCCCAATCATGAAACAATGAACTTTCACAAAGACATTATTAGCAGGAATCGTGACACAATGAATCCCCAAAGCATGACACAATGAATCCTCAATCATGAAACAATGAACTTTCACAAAGACATTATTAGCAGGAATCGTGACACAATGAATCCCCAAACCATGACACAATGAATCCCTAATCATGAAACAATGAACTTTCACAAAGACATTATTAGCAGGAATCGTGACACAATGAATCCCCAAACCATGACACAATGTATCCCTAATCATGAAACAATGAACCTTCAGAAAGACATTATTAGCAGGAATCATATGACAATGAATCCGCAAACCATGACACAATGAATCCTCAATAATGACACAATGAACCTTCACAAAGACATTATAAGCAGGAATCATGACACAATAAATCCCAAAGCATGACACAATGAATCCCTAATCATGACACAATGAACCTTCACAAAGACATTATTAACAGGAATCGTGACACAATGAATCTCCAATCATGACACAATGAACATTCACAAAAGACACATTATAAGCAGCTTTCATGACACAATGAATCCCCAAAACATGACACAATGAATCCCAATCATGACACAATGAACCTTCACAAAGACATTATTAGCAGGAATCATGACACAATGAATCCCCAAACCATGACACAATGAAGCTTCGCAAAGACATGACACAAAGATAGATTTTTGACACAATAATGCTCGGTTGAAATTCCACAATGAAACCCCTAGATTAGGGGTGTAAACGAGCCAAGCCGGCTCGCAAGCTACCCGGGATCGGCTCGAAAAAAGCTCGAATCGAGTTGAGCTTAAACGAGCTCGAGCCCAAGCTCGAGCTCAAATTATTGCTCGTTTACTAAACGAGCTCGAGCTCGAGCTTCAGGATATCGAGCTCGAGCTGGCTCGCGAGCCTAAACGAGCTTTTTGTATATATGTATTTTTTACATACATATTAAATATATATAAATACATATTTACATAAATTATATTATTAAATATATTATTATGATAAAAAATAGTTAAATAATATATATTGTGTTATATATAAAAAGTATGCTTATAAATAATTATAAAAGTAATTATAAAAAATATAAATTTAATAATTTAACAATAAACTAGCCGAGCTCGAGCTTGAAAATTTTTTAACGAGTCGAGCTCGAGCTTTATAAATAAAACTATAAGCGAGCCGAGCTCGAGCTCGAGCTTCCTAAAACCAAAACGAGCCGAGCTCGAGCCTTAGCGAGCTCGGGCTCGGCTCGGCTCGTTTACACCCCTACCCTAGATCATGACACAATGCATAGTTATATTTGACACAATAATGCTTGATTAGGTTTTACCTGTTTGTTCTTGCTCTTCGATTGGACTTATTCGTAGTGTTTCTGAGTTTATGCTTGTGGTTTTGGAGGTTGCCGAATGTTCATTAGACATTGAAGACGTTTTCGACTGTACGGGATGCATGCTTACGTTTTAGGATTTCGTCGGAGATGGTTTTCGAGGTTGACGAATTGAAAAGACGATGATGGAAGTTTTCGTCGGAGATGGTTTTCAATAGACTTTGAAGACGTTTTCGTCGGAGACGGTTTATTGTCAAATTACATTTTTGCCCCTCCACCTGTTAGCAGTTTTCCACTTATTTACAAGTTTGTCACCGCGTTTTTTTGAACCATTGATCTAATTTAATTAGTTGATCCAACGGCCAGAATCACTTCTCACACTTTTTAGGAATTATATGCTTTATAGCATATCCCAACTCCTAAGGTTATTAAAAGTGTCCCATAACTCTACGTTTTATTTTTGTTATTTTAACGGAGAATTCAAGCTTTAAATAAACGAAAATTATGTGAAACTACAAAAAGAAAAATCCCATATCACATGATATCCAAAGTTTGAACTGCTTTTTGTGGTTCTGAACATACAAAATGCAAATAATAATTTCTTCATTACTCTCTTCACATGACAATCTTGAAAAACATAATAACTTTCATATGTTTGCATGTTTCCTCATAGAATAATAATTTTGGTGTCTATCTTTTATTTATTCCAATTAGAAGATATATTTATGTAAAAGTAATTTTTATCTATTTCCATGCACACACAGAAACACACACATATATAGGGTCGGTTACTATACATAATGTAATTTTCGTGCGAAGTGTAAGAAGTTATCGAAGCGTGACACGTGTTTTTTAGCGGAGGGGTACTTTCGTCCACGCTACAATTATGCATAAAAGATACATAATTACGCAAGTTATATTCATAATTACGCAGGTTATATCTATTATTACGCAAGTTATATCTATTATTACGCAAATAAAATTTCTTACGTTATAAAAAATAATCCCGTATGTTATATTTATAATTACGCAAGTTATATGATAATTACGCAAGTTATGTTGATAACTAAGCAGTGAATAATCACGTAAGTTATACGCACGACACATGAACGTTTTCTTAAAAAATATTGTTTCTATTAAAAAAAGTATAGCAATACTATATCATATTAAAGAGGATACAATGCTTGTTATTATGGTGTATTTAAAAAAAATAATGTCATATGAAAAATTAGTTATATGTTTAAAAAACAAGGGGAATTTAAAAAAATCAACAATTGTAGACTATTTCATTTCTACCCCTCCAGACATATTCCTTAGGTGATTATTATATTTTAAATATAAACCATTCATCTATTAAATCAATGGTACTTGTTAATTCGTATATTTCGCACAAAAACACTTTGTCCCATAAACCTTTTCCCCACATATATAAATATAATAAATATATATATTTTAAAGGTAAAAACTAAAACTAAAACTTTTTAAAAGAGGTTTTTCCTAACCTGTGCTTTAAACTTGTAACGTTACCGGCTCGTCATTAAAAATAATGTCCCATAAACCTTTTCCCCACATATATAAATATAATAAATATAATATATTTAAAGGTAAAAACTAAAACTAAACTAAAGACCGCGTACATCTTCCCTTAAATGGGACGGACCCTCCCTGGACCCTGCGAAAACGCGGGAGCTCTTTGCAGCACCAGGTACGCCCTTTTTTGTTTTCCTCGTTTGTTTTTAATAGTTTGATTTTGATTTATGTTTTTTTCTGTTAAGAAATGTTTTAGAGGTTCAGTATTTAAATATTATTGCTAACATTGGCGGAGCATAAGGGAGATAGGGAGGGGGGGGGGGGGGGCGGCCCCCTCTTTTTTCGTCGTTAGTGTTAAATCTTAGCCCGGTATTGTAAATTTTTGGGCCGGTGGTGTAAATTTTTATATAAATATCAAGTTCGCCCCACCCTATAAAAAATTAATTTCGCCCCCGCCTCTCTACGTGAATGTTCAAGCTCCGCCGCTGATTGCTAATGTTTTTATATGATATACTAATTAGTTAAGTTTATATATAAATATACACGCAAAAAGATTTATGAAGCTTTTAAGACTACTTATGGTAAAAGCATCTATAGGAAAGTTATTAGTTTACTACCATGTATATTTAATGAGGTTTTGTAACTTCTTATGCACCATAAATTTCCAATTTATTACTTTAGTTTAAGTAAAAATAATATCGACACTAATTAATAACATAACCTTTGAATGCAAAAAGACTACATTGATAATAGTTAACATCAATAGGGTGATCTGAAGGATCAAAACCTGTTTGGAATGAACAAAAAATTCTTGTCATATTTGTTTTTTTTAGTATTTATGTTACAATTGATCATTTATACGGTCGATATCCTTACCATTTACATCTCTATCTCGCTTTAAAATATAAGACGATACTTATAACAACTTTTTGGTTTTCATAGCGTTAATTATCAGAATGACAAAGTCTTCAACAAAATAACATCATCAGTTTTCAAGACACTGATAAAATCAAAGTGAACTCATTCTTATGGATGGAAAATAAGTCACAATTTCAAACTATTAAAAAGTTAAAATGGTGTAACATGCTTTGTAAATAGAAAGTAAATTTTCTATTGTAGTAGGTTATGTTGTATTTGCTTCGTCTGATCAATGTGTTTTTTCTAATTGATCATTTCTACTGTTCAAAAATATATATTTTAAAATTAATTTTTATAAAGTGATTCACCATAGATAAATAATGTAACAGAAATAACACATAATAAATGAAACTTAAATAGTTTTTTCATTCAGTAAACATGATTTAGCAGTCAAGTTGTTAGGCACTAAAATAAAGTTACAAAGATCAATTATAGACTACTTAAACAAAAACTAAGAGGAGAAAACTACATCAATTTATCCAATTTAATGAATGAGCCTTTACTCTATTTTTCATTCCAAAAACAGCTAGCTTTTATCTAGCTAGTTTGGTTTGATGACTCGAAGAGTGGATGCGATCAAAAACTTTATCATTACGAGCCCTCCAAATGAAGTAACAATTAAGTTCCAACCTATTAGGATTTCTTTAGCAACATATATAGGAATCATCATCGATCTCCTTGTTCAAATCCTTAAGTGTAATATTTTTTGGGAGTACTAACCGCAACCAAGCTCCTGTTTTAGATGATTTACACTTTTTTGATAGAGGTGTGTTAAGTATAAAAAATATAGTTGAATAAATTTTGCATGCATTTGGTGTTTATCATCACCAAAATGATAGGGACACAAGTCTCACAAAGTAGACGATATGAGTATTTAAAAGTAAATTTAGAGGAGTTTCTGTATTGCTGTTAAAAAATCAATTTGAAAAATATAACATTATTTTCACTATAAACTTTGAATACTATTAATTGTCTTCACTAGAATTTCTGCTGTGTTTCTTGGTATCTTTTTTACTTGAACGTAATGACCTTACAAGTAATTTATAAAAGTACTAATAAAACTTGAATATGAAGGGATTAATCCTAATTGGGTTCACATGTGAAAGTTTATAGAAAATTTGGGCAGATCTTAGGAGGTTCTTAAGGAGGTTTTTTAGTCTAATTATGAGTCTCGTGTTATTTAAATATCTAACGTTTAGAAGCTGTTGAGTCGGTTGCTTAGCATTGGAGTAGGATTAGAAATCACAACTACAGACTTGATTATAGAAAAGAAATATAATTATTGGTTCAATAAACTTTCATAACAAAAGATTAACATATAGAATTAAAGAATATATATTTTCGACATAACTACCTTCTTTTTCTTAAACTCACAGTAAAAATTTCATTACACTAAATTAAATTAAATTAATTTAAAATATGATACTATGAAAAAAGAAGAAAAGAATAAATCAAAAATAGTTTTGAATCATTGATCTTGAGATATTATCTTGAGATAACTATTAAAAATGAACTTGAATTTCATTGGAAGTTTGACTTCAAGGGTAAAGAATCTTGACCGAAATTAAAACCATTCTAGATAATCCTGCGTCAATTACAAATTTACAACAAGAGTTGGAAATTTTAGGTAACTATAACTACTTATTCGATTATGTATCATTTATATTTAAAGAGTATATACAAATCCGAATAAGCAAATTGTTATAAGAATACAACTCTTTTGTAACCTTCAAGTTAATTCCGTCTAGCCTCTCTTTTTCCTACGTCTTTCGTGTGGATCGGAACTTAGCTCACAGGGAATTTTGTTACCTTAGGACTGTTATAATAAGACCGCCTTTCATGGGCTTTGGCTCGGAGCTCCCCTATCATCAGGTTGCTAACTTATATGACCTTTCGGCATTGGTGGATGTAAACCCTTATACACGGTCTTATGACTTAGCATATACTTGTATTTTTGGTAAACAAACACCCAATCTTGATCGCCGCATGCGTCCCTCTTTGTGAGGAAGAACCCCTTTTGAATCTACATGATCATTTTCTCAGACCACCTTAGAGATATGTTTTATGCTCTTAGGTATACTCTATTAATTTTTTTAAACGATAAGTTAGTGGCTAGTAGATTACTAACACCAAGTTATTAATTATTCGTTCATGTCAGAGATTGAACACATAACCTTTAAAAAAGCAAAGCTTCTCACCTCCCCTTGAACCATTAATGTTTTATGCTCTTTTTGGACATATGCATGCGCTGCTTTCTCTTAAAAATATCATACAACACATTGTTATTGAGTTTTTTAATCTCATCATATGATGTGTTTCAGAACAAGATTGAATGTCCATCGTTTTACAGGATCACTAGTCGGACTTGATCTAAAAAACAGATAATATCATAATAATTATAAAAATGTAAGCTCTACACATCTAATTAAAATAAACTAAAAAATAGCTTATGTTTGATATGGATGTGTAATTTTAAAATTTAACCAAGCAAAATGTGAAGACCGATTTAATTTACGAATAAATAAAATTTTGAATGAGAAAACAAAAGAATTTGAAATCTCAGTTCATCGATTTGATTGGTTAAAATAGAACCAACTTAAACACATATAACCTGGCCAGTTAGGCACCCGTTCCAGTCCGGGTCTAATCGGTCGTTAAAACAATAAAATTAAAACTAGTCAAAGATTACATTTACTTTTGTTAGAAAAAGATAAACCACTCCATCTTTGAAGGAAAACATATAAAAAAAATATAGACCCGTTATGGGTAAGAATGTGAATATTTAGATTGTAGTCTTGAAACTTACCACTTCAAAAAAAAAGTAGCTAAATCCCTACAAGGACAAGTTTCAAGGGGCTAATACTCTGAAACTAAAATGCTTATATTTTGGTCTTTTCAGCTTGTAGGTCAAGCCATTATATTTTATAATAATAAAAAATAATAATAATAAATATCATCATGTATATATATACACATCTCCTCGTTATAGAGAGAGAAAGAACTCAAGTGTTGTTTGTGGGTGTGACTGCGTGTGAGAGATAGAGATAGAGACGCTGAGAAATCGTAAGAAACAGGAGGAGTGCGATCGTGATACTCAATTCAACATACCTTCTTAAGCTTTCTTAATATCTTCTTCCCCAAATCTTTATTTCAGCTGATTCGATCTTCAAGCTCCCTCCATCACACTTTTGTTTCTTCTTTAGGGTTTATTCAATTCAATCCAACTCAATCTTCTTTTATAACGTCTCTACACCTGACCACTGTTTGTTGATCACTTCTTGATTCAACAATCAATCGATCGATCGATGGAGAAAAGTGTTGGGGATGAGTGGGATGACGAAGGGGATATGATCAATAGCATGATCATCGGATCGCCGTCGATTGAGGGTAAGATGGTGATTAAACTCAAGATTCCGCAGCTCCCGACGCCGCCTGCGGCGGTGCAAGTGGAAGCTCGCCGGAGGAGGTGATCGGAAGATCAGTGGAAGAAGAAAAGAGGGTTTGTTTGGAATGTGGAAAGGAGTTCAGCTCAAAGAAAGCTTTGGGTGGTCACATGAGGGTTCATGTTCAATCTGCTAACAAAAACCCTAGGTTTCTGAAACCTGCAAAAGGGATGAACTTTAACAATGGTGAGAAACAGCAAAGAAAGGTGCCCTATTATATGAACAGTGTGAACGATGAAGGTAAACCCACATGCTCTCAATGTGGGAAATCTTTCCCATCGATGAAATCTTTATTTGGGCATATGAGATGTCACCCTGAACGTGTTTGGCGGGGGATTCTACCACCACCGAACACCCCCACCACCACCGTCTCCGCCACCGTACGCCGTCGTACGGTGGCGGAGGATGGTGCGGTGGATTTGACGAAGTTCTTACGTGGGTGGTCGGTGACTGATCGTAGAGGGCGTAAAGCGTTGAAGAAATTACCTGATAATGATGATGATGATGATGATGATGAGGGTTTGTTGAAGGCGGTGGAGGAGCTCATGAGTTTAGCTCACGGCGGTGGTTCCACGGCGGAATCCGGCGTTACACCACCGCAGTTGAAAGTGGAGGTGAATGAAGGATCCGATTACAGTGATTTAGTGACGATTAAAGATGATAAAATCGACGAAGGTATGATCACAGATGAACAGTTGTTGATCAGTTACAGATGTAAGAAGATCAAGAGGAGGAAGAAGATGAAGCTGATGATGGAGTTAGAACCACCACCTGTAACCGAGTGTAAATACAAATGCACCATCTGCAACAAAAGTTTTACAACTCATCAAGCACTTGGTGGACACAGATCAAGCCACAACAAATCAAAAGTTTCATCAGATGAATACGAGAGCTTATTAATGAATCAATCCGGTGAGTATTCGGTGAAAGAATGTGAATTTGAATTTGAAGGTGCAAGTAGCAGTAACAACAGTAGTGTACATCAGTGCAAGATTTGCGACAAGAGTTTTGCAACAGGTCATGCTTTAGGTGGTCACAAGAGGTGTCATTGGAATGGACCCACCAGAGCAAATGCTCCGGCGAGTCAGATCACCGGAGAAGACGGTATTCCGGCGGAAAGTGACCGGAAAGTTCTTGACTTTGACCTGAATGAGGTTCCTCCGATGATGATGGAAGAAGATGAAGTTGAAGATGTATATGGGTATGCTTCTTCATCATACAACTCAAACATGGGTTAGTTAATTAGTTTCTTTTGATAATTTTACAAGCTTTTTAATTACAATTAGACAATTAACCTCTGTTTTTTTGTTGAACTGTTTACCTTGTGGATGGTGTTCTTGTGTTGAATTTTGTTCTTGGTAAAGTTGATGATGATGATGGTGGTGATGACATGCATGAGTCTGGGCATGGGTGATTGGAAAGTTCCAAAATGCCCTTTTTGTTGGTTTTTATGGGTGGTGGTGGTGATATGAGATGATGTAAGCAGGGGTCATATGTGATGTACATGCATATGTACTAGGAATATATTGCAGTTCATCTGTGTTTTTCTCAAATCAATCAATCAATAGCTGTCTGAGGTTCTGTGATTTTGATTACAACCTTCTGCAAGCAAAGATTTTGTGGTGATCAATCAATGTGTTTCATCTATTATACATTTTAGATAGTGACGTATTAAAATACCGTTTAGTTAAACGTTTTCTGATGATCAATGTGATTTTAATAATAAAGTTCGAACGGTTGGGTGTGAGGGATGTTTGGGTAACTTTTTAACGAGATAACTTATCAAGGGTGTTTGAAAAAGAGTGTACGTTTAGCAACATCTGTTTTGTCATAGTATATTGTTAAAAGATTGGAATTTGAACTTGTTTAAGATGATAAATGAACAAGTGAAGTTTAATATAATAATATTGTTAAAAGGTAGATAATAATAAATAATTGGTGAATGTAAGTAGGAAATCTAGTTGGAAGTTGTGAGGTAACTAACCCAAAAGGTGGGGTGGGGGTGGGTAGTTATAGTGGAAGAAGTCTTGATTTGGAAAAAGTCAAAGCAAGAAAGTCATTCTTCTTGTGGGCTAGAGCAAATTACAAGAGTGACCTCATGTTTTCCCAACTTGAAACTTGAAAGAAAAGCTTGTTTTAAGCTTGTTTTATTTTTTTTTTTTTTTTTTTATTTTTTTTTTCTTTTGAACGGCGAAAGCTTGTTTTAAGCTGAGTCATGACTTTGAGATGTATGAACATCACCCATGACAATGTCTATATTATTTATTCTTGCAATACTCAAATCTTAAAGAGATGATTATATCAAAATTCTCTAATCCATATAAATTCTTTTAACAATAGTCCAAGAAATGTTGTTAGTATTTTTACACAAGACATTTACAAAATGACGCGTTGATTTGGTCTCAAATTATTAATTTGTTAAAAAAGAATCTTAAGTTACCTTTTTGGAATTTAATAGTATGATGACATGGTGATAGGGGTGTAAACGAGCCAAGCCGGCTCGCAAGCTACTCGGGATCGGCTTGAAAAAAGCTCGAATCGAGTTGAGCTTAAACGAGCTCGAGCCCGATCTCGAGCTCAAATTATTGCTCGTTTACTAAACGAGCTCGAGCTCGAGCTTCAGGATATCGAGCTCGAGCTGGCTCGCGAGCCTAAACGAGCTTTTTGTACATATATATTTTTTACTTACATATTAAATATATATAAATACATATTTACATAAATTATATTATTAAATATATTATTGTGATAAAAAATAGTTAAATAATATATATTGTTATATATAAAAAGTATTCTTATAAATAATTATAAAAGTAATAATAAAAATATAAATTTAATAATTTAACAATAAACTAGCCGAGCTCGAGCCGAGCTCGAGCTTGAAAATTTTCTAACGAGTCGAGCTCGAGCTTTATAAATAAAACTATAAACGAGCCGAGCTCGAGCTCGAGCTTCCTAAAACCAAAACGAGCCGAGCTCGAGCCTTAGCGAGCTCGGGCTCGGCTCGGCTCGTTTACACCCTACTGATGGTGATTACAAAGGTCTCCACTATCCATACCTTCTTTAAAAGTTTAAAAAAAAAAGCATACCCATTATCAATTGAAGAGATTTACGGGATAGTTCTCCGATTCAACGATCCACATAGTTTTTTTTTTTTTTTTTTTTTGAAAAATCAACGATCCACATAGTTAACCACTTATACAAGTAACGTATATGTCCAATCAATATGCATAGCAAGAATTAAATAGAAAGTGGATTATCCATGAGTATTATGTTGTGTTTTTAACTATTAATAACGATACATATCTTAATGCTTAAGATTCAAGTAATGGCATGATTGTAAGTACTAGAAAAGTTAAAAATAAATGAAACAATAATTTTGATCTTTTGGTTTAAATTTGTTACATCCACTTTTTAAACTCAAATTTAACTTTTGTATACTATTGTGTCTAAACAAGTTATGTGTCTAAAGTAGTTACTAGGATGCATTTAAGCCAATTAGATAAAGGGCGTACCCGGTGCATGAAGCTCCCACTTTGCGCAGGGTCCGGGGAGGGGCCGGATCGCGAAGCGATCTGATGTACGCAACCTTTCCTTGCATAATTTTGTGCAAGAGCCTGTTTCCACGGCTAGAACCCATGACCACAAGGTCACAAAGCAGTAACCAAATTGGTGTGTCTCTAAAGTACTCTAAACTAGTTACAAAAGAACAATCAAATTGTTCAAAATTCAAGAATGACACATGACCAAACTATGTGATCATAAGCGTAGGCATATTGCATGAAAAGTGGATAAAAGATGGCGATGTGTACCATGGTGGGAACATCGCCCCATCCCCTATTGTGACACCCTAAACCCGGCAGGGCACCGGAGGCACGTCACACAGTTGGATTAATATTTTAAACGCGAATCAGAGCTTTTTACTTACAGCGGAAGACTAAACAACATTATATATTAACCCAACTTTTAAAACATTTTTACATATAGTTGTATTTAATTATACATTTCCCTATTTACATTATTAACAGGTCCTACGCCCTATGCCAGCAGCTACTCCGAGATAGCATCCTTGTTCAGCTCATACTTGCTTTCCTCTATTATTAGAGGACCCTTCCTTACCTAGCACACACACAACACACTCAAAACATCAGATAAACTAGTGAGTTCTAAATTTTCATTAAAACATTAACAGTATCTTTACTCACACAAGAGTCATATTTATATTGGCAATAAAATAAGATCAATTTTATTATTATTTTGTCCCACCGGACTCGTCCCACCGGACGTCAGTTGCCCACATCTAGCAACTGTCAGTTTCCCACATCCAGAAACTGTAATTATGTCAATTGCCCACATCTAGCAACTATCAGTTTCCCACATCCAGAAACTGTAATTATTATCTCTCATCCAGTAGGATGCCAATTAATCATCTAGGGTCGTCACCACAAGATGTTCACAAAGTTGAGTGATCGTCATCACTCCTATCTAACTGTACAGTTACACACCCAGGCATCTTACCCTAACTGGCCTGTTGAGATTTACATCACATTATCACTTTAAAACATTTATTTTACTTATTACCAATATTATCACATTACTTTACACACCACACATTCTTTCTTTTTAGCACCAGTTTTAATACATTTTCATTTATCATTAACCTCCATTTGATCCATTGGAATCATCACCATCACGTAATGATTAACACTGTTCAAATGACCATTCTTTAAACCCTATCTGACCCATTGGAATCATCACCATCACGTAATGATTAACAATGTTCAGATAGCCATTCATTATCCCAACCATTCATCATCCCAACTTTACCCTAACAGCCACACGAGCTGTTAGTAACGTATGGACAACATTATCACAATTCTAGTGCTAAAACATTCAATTCATTTATCATCGTATGTGTGCTAGCCCGAATGTTAAAAATCAAACATTTGAAAAGGGCTTAGAACTCACCTTATCAACTTCCTCACAACAATCTACACAATCCACGTATACGAGGTAACTAGTCCTTCCTCTAATCAAGGTATATCTAAAGTAATAAACCTTGATTCAGTAAACTATTCTCAAACAGGATCCTTATCTTCATGAAACTTTCTCCAAAATCTGGAAGTAAAACGCGTATCTCTATCCGACACAATAGATATTGGTACTCCATGACGAGCAATAATCTCTCGAATAAATAGTTCTGCTAACTTCTCAGAATTATACGTCTCCTTGATTGGTAAGAAATGCTCACTACGTGTCAATCTATCTACTATGACCCAAATAGTATCATAACCTTTAGCTGTACGTGGAAGCTTAGTTATGAAATCCATTATCAACTCCTCCCACTTCCATTTTGGAATCTCTAAGGGTTGAAGCTTACCATATTGCTTTTGATGCTCAGCTTTGACCTGAAGACACGTCAAACACCTATTCACATATTGCATTACATTAAACTTCATACCTGGCCACCAATATTCTTGTTTCAAATCCTTATACATTTTTGTAGCACCAGGGTGTATAGAGTATCTGGATTTATGAGCTTCATCTAGCACCAACTCTCTCATCTTAATTGGAACCCACATACGACCACATTTTGTGTTAATCCCAAAACTATTTTCTTCCAGATCTTTTGTTTGGCCTTTCATTCGTTCTCGTTTCATGTTCTCCTCCTTTAATGCTTCTAATTGAGCTACCTGTAACTGATGCATAAAATTTGAAGTTATCACTAACTTGTATGACTTAACTCGAATCGGAGGGTGTTCATTCTTTCTACTTAATGCGTCAGTAACTACATTTGCTTTACCAGGATGGTAAAGTATTTCACAATCATAATCTTTCACCAATTCTAACCATCTCCGCTGGCGCATGTTTAATTCTTTCTGATCAAAGAAATATTTCAAACTCTTATGGTCCGTGTAAATCATACATTTCGTCCCATATAAGTAATGCCTCCATATCTTCAAGGCAAACACCACCGCTGCCAATTCCAGATCATGCGTCGGATAATTCTTTTCATGATCCTTTAACTGTCTGGAAGCATAAGCTATCACTCGTCCCCTCTGCATCAATACACAACCTAAACCTTGGTATGAAGCATCCGAATAAATCACTAAATCTTCATTTCCATCTGGCAACGACAACACTGGTGATTGGGTTAATTTCTGCTTCAATTCTTAAAATGCATTTTCTTGTTCTGGTCCCCATACGTATTCTTCATTCTTTCTTGTTAGCTTTGTTAACGAGGATGCTATTTTGGAAAAATCCTGAATAAATCTTCTATAATAACCAGCCAGACCCAAAAAACTGCGGATCTTAGATGGTGTCTTTGGAGGACTCCACTTCATTACTGTTTCAATCTTTGCAGGATCTACTAAAATACCTTCTGCATTGATCACGTGTCCTAAAAACTGTACTTCCCGCAACCAAAACTCACACTTAGAAAATTTTGCATAAAGCTTTTCTCTTCTCAACCTTTCCAACACTTCACGAAGATGGCGGGCGTGATCTCCCTCATTCTTTGAATAGATCAGTATATCATTAATAAACACAATTACTGATCGATCTAACATTGGCTTGCACACTCTATTCATCAAATCCATAAAAGCAGCAGGTGCATTCGTCAACCCAAAAGACATAACCAAAAATTCATAATGACCATAACGTGTACGAAATGCTGTCTTAGGTATATCTTCTTCTTTAACTTTCAGCTGATGATAACCCGAATGGAGATCTATCTTAGAAAACCAACTGGCTCCCTGTAACTAATCAAACAAATCATCTATTCATGGGAGTGGATACTTATTCTTTATCGTCAACTTGTTTAATTCTCTATAATCGATACACATACGCATACTCCCATCTTTCTTCTTCACAAACAATACTGGAGCACCCCACGGGGAAGAACTGGGTCTAATAAAACCTCTTTCTAACAAATCTTCAGTCTGCTTCATTAATTCCTTCAATTCCGATGGAGCTAATCTATAAGGTGACTTGGCAACTGGCTTAGCACCCGGAATCAAATCAATTCTAAACTCAACTTCACGATCTGGAGGAATACCCGGTAATTCTTCTGGAAACACATCTACAAAATCTCTAACCACAGGAATATCCTCAATCTTTCTTACAGGCTTTTGAGAATCGATCACATATACTAAATAAGATGCACACCCGCGGCTCATTAACTTATCAGCTTTCATCATGGATACTATTTTCACAGTTGACTCCTCTCTATCACCATATACATTAATCGTTTTCCCATCCGGTGCTCTTAACTGAATTAGCTTTTTATTACATACAATATGGGCTTCATGGTTTGCCAACCAATCCATACCCAAAACTACATCAAACCCTCCTCATATCATAGGATATAGTTTAACAGGCAATCTATATCCTTCTAGTTCAATAAAGCAACCATCAATTATACTACTAATTATCACAGACCTATCATTAGCAGTTTCAACTACGAAAGCTACCTCTAATGGTCGAATTTCACACGCAAGCATAGGACAAAAATCAACAGATACGAAACTTCCACTTGCACCAGAATTAAATAACACGTTAGCTGGAATCCCATTAACTAGAAACGTACCTGAGACTACATCTGGTAAAGCTTTAGCCTCACTAGCTGACATAGAATAAGCTCGCCCCTTCGCCACACTCGACCCTTCTCCTGACCCTTTCATCGTTCTAACCGGTTCAGGTTTTCTAACTACCAACTTTGGACATTCACTTCGATTATGCCCCATTTCTCCACACTCATAACATCTACGAGGACCTTCACTACATTCATTAGCATAATGTCCCATCTTTCCACATCTAAAACAAGTCCTACTACCAATCATACATTCACCCTGATGTAGCTTACCACATTTCCCGCAACGTGGCAGCTCATTTCTGACATTCCTTTGGAATTGGCCCCTTCCAAACTTACCCTTCTTCTGAAAACTTGGATTCTCAAATCTTCTCTGCGCTGTAGGTTCATCACGTTTCCTTTTACTTTCGTCAGGAGCAACATTGCTACCATAAACTTCTTGATACATATCTGCAGCTAAGTTTACCGTCAACTGATAACTACTCGGAGCAGATGATCTAACCAATTTTCTAACCTCCTGAGGCAACACCTGTGTCACACCCCAACCTTGACGGCGGAAACGTCGAGGTGTGAGAGTTATGATTGTTCACAGCCACATAACGCTATGTTTAAATCCAAATATATTATTCATAAGTTTGAAAGGTATATTACAAGCATAAGTCTCAAAAATAAAATAAGTTTCAACATGACATAACACAGTATAATCAATTGATTTTATTAACTAGGTCCAAGTCCTAGATTATGCCAGCAACATAAGTTCACTTCAAACTTGGGGGTTTTCTTGAAACATGATAAAAATAAAGGTCAACTAAAAATAGTTGGTGAGTTTCCAAGGTTTTCATACATAATATGAAAAGATTACAAGTAGCAATTCATGTCATAGGTTATAAGCTAGTAAGGTTATAGAACACATATCGTTACAACCAAACCTCGACTTGATTACAAGTATATAAGATTGGCTAAGTGTATTTGGTTCCCTAGAGTATACGGCTCCTAGGAGTCGGCAATACATCAACTTTAGCACCAAATAGGCTTGTCAGGCCCAAAGATCTAAGACGTCGCCAGGCTAGCAATAGTTAATGATTGTAAACCAGCTATGTATCTCATATAATCACTTACAACACACAAATAACCATGACAAAATATAAAGATGAATTGTAAGTGCTTTACAAGTCTCAAACGTTTATAAGTGTAAGTTGTATAAGTATCATGTTTCATCCCAAAGTGTGAAAATATATAAAAAGGGGTAAGGAAAACTCACATTGATGTAGGCATTACAAGATGATATAAAAGGTAAAGTATGATCCAAAAGATAATCCCAAAGTATTCATTACAAGTCACCTAAATATGTATTACAAGCTTAGGTTAACAATAAGATTAATGTTCAAGTAAGGATTAGGATTTCAATAGTTTAAAGGTTCTCAATAAATAATAAAGTAATTATTTATATTTTTAATCCATTAGAAGAATTATATATGTAAATATTTTAGAAATGTCTTTAAGTATAAATATTGATATGGTTCACTATTAATAAAGCTTGATAATTAATTAAAATTAAAAGGAATAATGTTTTGATTAATAATAAATTATTAATCTACACCATCAATTAGTATAATTTATAAGGAAGATAATATTTGCAAATAACTTGTGACATTATAATATATAATTTCCACAATCATTAAAACTTTAAATCTTTAAAGAACAATTATAATATTATGTCCATTAATATTTTAGATGATTTTTAAATTATTGATTCAAGTTCAATTTTATATAAATAATTATTTAATTATTTTAAAAGAAACCATTTGTAACAACCTATAAAGTTTAAATATACAAGTTAAATAAATACTTTAAACCAATCAATATTTTAAAAGGTAGCGTTAGGGCCAAAATCAATTTATTATTTATCATTCGAAACAAATAATAAATAATAAACTAAGGTAAGAACATAATCCAATTGTATTATTGAACACATCATGATTTAATAAATTAAACCATATTTAGAAACTATTTTAAAAAATATTACACTAGTTATGTTATTTGCTTAAAAAAATAATAATAATAAAATAATAGAATAAAATGTTAAGATATAATAAGAATTAAACTTTCAGAAAATATTTGTATAACTTTTAAAATAAACAAGATTTATAAAACTGTTTTTTTTATAATTTTTAGAAATTTTTATGAGTTTTTAAAAGTTGAAAATCTATTAAAAAAATAATGAGGGAGCCCGGGTTCGAACCCGGGACCTCAAGGTTTGTAAGTGGACGGGGAACCAGTAGACCATGGCCGCAGCCGCGTTTAGATTTGGTTTTTAATTGTTTAATACTAAAGTTCAAACAACCCCCAAATTTCCATATGAACCCTAGATCAAACGAACCCAAGATTGAGGATCAATTCGTGTAAGATAGCCGAATTAATGTTAGGGCTTTTAATCCTTATGAAAAATCGAGTGTATGATGGGGTTTAATTACCTGATTAGATGACGAAACGATTGGAACAAGAACAACAAAAATCGCGACTAACGTAGCACTGGTTGAGTACCCAAACACCGATGTTAATCAAATTCGTTGCACCAGTAGTTTCTTATGAACTTAAGAATGAAAAGCCATCTGGTAAATTCGAGTTTTGAAGCTTTTATTATAGTATTCGGTTGGTTGCAGGTCGCGATGTAAAGGTTGATCAAATTTAGTGTTTGGAGCTAATTCAGGTGTAATTGAGGGTTGCAATCGATTAAGGGTAGATAAATGACCGTTTACGTTGAGTTAATTTCATTATTATAGACGTTTAATACTCGAACGGCTAAGAGATTTAAGACGCTACGGTTATGTTTTCGATTGAGTGATATCCGTGTTTATTCTCGATTAATTGGTACGTTAACGTTCGATTCACATTCACGAAGCGGTTTGATTCAGTTTCGGATCACAAATCGATGTTTTTAATGGGTTAACCGGCCGCCGGAGCTCGCCGGAGCTCCGCCGGCAAACTCGCCGGTTTTGCGGGGAGAGAGAAAGAGGAAAAGATTTGATTTTCGAAATTTACACAAATGGCCCCTTTGATTTTTGTTTTTATCATTTTATGTTTTAAACTTTGTTTTAAGGTTTATAAATTTACAAAACTAACCCTTGACTTTTGAATTAAAGTTTTATACATTTTAAGTTTAATAATTTTTTTTTACAAATTATTGTTATTAATAACAATATCATTATTATTGTTATTATTCTTATTATTATTAACATTATTATTACCATAAACATTATTATTATTATTAATAGTAATAATAATCTCATTATTATTAGGATAATAATAATTATATTTTTTTTAGATTATTATTACTTTAAATTTTAGAATAATAAGTAGACATTATAATTCTTATAATGCTATTATTATTCATTATTTAATTAATTTGTTAAACACCCAAATTAATTGTAATAAATCCCCAATGCTTCAAAAACAACATAAAATGTCCCTTTTAAGATTTAACAAGGTTAACTTTTAAGTTAACGAAAATACGAGATGTTACAGTCTCCCCAACTTAAAAGAATTTCGTCTCGAAATTAAAAATGAACTTAGATGAGCAAAGGAATTATGATGCAAGGTAAGTGTACAACGAACAATGTTTGACGTTTGATTACAGATAAAACGCTTCACTTTATGGAATCTTACAAGATTCTTGACATAATATATGCCAACTTGAACTCTTCCAGTGAAATACGAGACGTTTTGAGATGAAACGTAGTAAAATGATGTCTAGAAATTAATAAAAGACCAACAATGATAAGAAAAATTAACCGTCGGGATTTAAGAATCCCAAACGTCACTATGTGAAACGATCTCAACGCATATCTTGTGAATATATATTTCTCCTTTGACCAACCATCGGTCTAAGAATAATACGATATGAGAAGATTTTGGAATAAGTCCACGATGATAGTTTGAAACATTTCTAAGTGCAGGAAGATGAATCGATCTTCAAAATTAACGATTGATGTTTAACGACATACCACAGCATACGACTATTTGAGATAGGTGCAAGTCAATTTCTCAACCCATTATCTCACATGAGTCAATATGAGATTTGTCAATCGGTTTATAATGCACCAATTGTCATCATGACCTCTAAGATAAGAATCATTTTAGTTGAAAGAAAAGTTAAGCAGGAGATCCATAGGATCACGAATGTTAGGTCTTGTCATATGTGAAGGTAAGACACTTGGTTACATACCAAGTTACGTCTTTTCCTTTATGCCAAACCCATGACTACAAGTTACGAAGGTTTATGAACCTCCACGTCACAATGTAAGTAATAACGAGTCTCGTTGATCGAAACCAAGATAGAGTTTTAAAGATTTCCTAGGTTAAGGGTTCAAAAGTGATTCAAGAAGTAACGCAAACAATAAGACATGCCTTTGTAACCATGTTTTGCAAGGTAACAAATTTCCAAATATAGATTGCATACGTAATTCATCAAACCCATAAGTACAGTCGAGAACATTCGTATGGCTAGAAAGACTTAATCATAAGTTGATAATGTCTTTATTTAGCAGAAAAATTGTCTAGGAAGACTATCATCACACAATCATGTGTTGATGATATCTCAAAATAAAAGTTGATAAGTAGGGAATAAATGGTTCAATGTAGCTAGATCAGATCAACACATGAGGATAAAGGGAAAGAAATCATTTTAAGAATTTAAATGCTCCAAGCTTGGAACCAAAATCAACCTAAAGCGATCGGTCTCTTTTCAAGTTCGGAGATCATGCTTTGGCTTGATAGGTCGAAACACTAACATTGTTTCACCCTTCAAGTTACTACATGCTTCTCGTCACTTGATTACAACCTTGGTAAGTTGAAGATCAAGAAATGAGAATAGTCATCAAGGTGTGGTTTTCACTCCTAACTTGATGGTGTATTCCCAAGGTATGACCTCTAACTTACCAATCAAAAAGCTCGATCCCAACTCATTGTTGAGGATCCACAGAAATAAAACGAGGTAACTCACCATTAAGGTAAGGGACATCTCCCCTATCTTAACGGTGAAGTTTTACAAAAACAAAATATAATAGGATGAACTTCTTCATCAAAATCCAGAATTCACTCCTACTTTGATGAGGTCGTTTCATTTGAGAAAATACAATCCATAAGAATGAAATTATCATCAAGGTATGGAATTCATGCCTATCTTGATGATTGAATTTCATAATAACAAGAAAACAATCGGAAATTCATAATTGTCACCAAAGTACGGGTTTCAATCCTATTTTGGTGAGATCATGTTATTTGTGAAATGCCATTCCAAAGAAAATAATTGAAGTCAATCCTCAAGATAAGGTAATCACCCCAATCCAGAGGATGAAATTTCATAAAACACACGATTGGAAACCATTTATCGAAATGAATAGAGAATCATCAAAGTAAGGGAATCACCCCTTTTTTGATGAGTTAGAATCATTTAGGAGATACGAATATTCTTAGTCATAGGTTGACTTACAAACGCTTGCATCTCCCATGCTGCAAACGGTACGAAGTTTGACATAACAGCGAAAAGAAAAGAATATCAATTAGAAATTCAGGAAATTTCAGGTTACATCAATGTAACAACAGAAAAAATCATGCTTACAAGCTTAAGATCAAAGTTCGAGATAGCAGAATTTGATATGATGATGTTCAAATCTTGAATAATTTAAATCAGGAAGACAAAATCAAGGACAAGAATGATTCGACATCATAATCAGATGTGAACATTCGATTCACAATCGAAGGAAATACATGGACTTCTCAAGATATGAGGTCAGTCATAACCTTATTGAAGACACGCGTACTTATAAGTGGTCACTCATCTCAAGGGTTTCAAGTCAAGTAAACAGATTCAATGGTCGAATCAAATCACTATTTACACATTGCCTAGACAGAGTATCCTGAGATGTAGGAATTCCACCTTACAGCATTGCATGTCTTTAGTTATGGGACACATTTTTTTAAGGAGATTTGAAAACCATAAGTAACGATTTAAAGTTTTAAAGACCATTCGGTTTAGATTCCCAATATCTTTGGGTATAACAAGAGTCATGTACACGTTGATCAAGGTATAGGAATAGCTACATGAAACGCCTAACGTGTAACTATGTTTAAACGTAGGAGTTGAAAGGTAAGACGAGTTCAATATCACAGGAACATTATGTATGATAAGAATGAGAAGACACCAGTTCAAGGAATCAAAGATTTTTAAGATACAAAGAGAATGGTTCTATTTGATAACGCATTACCACTGGGAATCGTTGACACGTCAAGGTAAATTGACCTATTTGCCATAGAGACTTGTGTATGTTGACCATAGTTTATCACTCATCCTAGAAATCCCCAGGTAAGCATAACCGGTCTCGCAATGAGATTTATACGATATGATTGCCTTAGCCCGAAGGCCTTTTGCCAGGAAATCCAGAATACAGGTGTCTATGGTCACACAAATTTCTTTGGTTCATAGAATCAAAACCTTGATGAGATTTTCATAGATTAGACATAGAGTCTAAGGAATTGAACCCACGACGATAAGTGTAGCCTCCACATGTCGTTGAGAATAAGTTTAGGAAGTTCATTTATCGGGGAGAGTCAAAGAGTCAAAGTTAAGTTTAGGGAGACAAATAACTAAGTTTTAAGCATACATAAGGCAATCCTATGCTAAGGCATCAAGTTGCACAAAAGGCATAGCATTATGTAGCATGCAAACAATAAGTAAGCACAGGAGTATAAGGATCTTTCTATGAGGTTCATGCAACTATAGTCTATGTCACCATTTCTAATAACCTAAATCCCTGTAGTTACAGGCTCTGATACCAATCTGTCACACCCCAACCTTGACGGCGGAAACGTCAAGTGTGAGAATTACGATTGTTCACAGCCACATAACGCTATGTTTAAATCCACATATATTATTCATAAGTTTGAAAGGTACATTACAAGCATAAGTCTTAATAATGAAATAAGTTTTAACATGACATAACATAGTATAATCAATTGATTTTATTAACTAGGTCCAAGTCCTAGATTATGCCAGCAACATAAGTTCACTTCAAACTTGGGGGTTTTCCTTAAACATGATAAAAATAAAGGTCAACTAAAAATAGTTGGTGAGTTTCCAAGGTTTTCATACATAATATGAAAAGATTACAAGTAGTAATTCATGTCATAGGTTATAAGCTAGTAAGGTTATAGAACACATATCGTTACAACCAAACCTCGACTTGATTACAAGTATATAAGATTGGCTAAGTGTATTTGGTTCCCTAGTGCACAAGCATACGGCTCCTAGGAGTCGGCAATACATCGACTTTAGCACCAAATAGGCTTG
Source organism: Flaveria linearis (assembly GCA_024085815.1). NCBI lineage: Eukaryota > Viridiplantae > Streptophyta > Magnoliopsida > Asterales > Asteraceae > Flaveria > Flaveria linearis. Next base: position 87,648,179 of record CM044004.1, read on the forward strand.
TCAGGCCCAAAGATCTAAGACGTCGCCAGGCTAGCGATAGTTAATGATTGTAAACCAGCTATGTATCTCATATAATCACTTACAACACACAAATAACCATGACAAAATATAAAGATGAATTGCAAGTGCTTTACAAGTCTCAAACGTTTATAAGTGTAAGTTGTATAAGTATCATGTTTCATCCCAAAGTGTGAAAATATATAAAAGGGGCAAGGAAAACTCACATTGATGTAGGCATTACAAGATGATATAAAAAGTTAAAGTATGATCCAAAAGATAATCCCAAAGTATTCATTACAAGGCACCTAAATATGTATTACAAGCTTAGGTTAACAATAAGATTAATGTTCAAGTAAGGATTAGGATTTCAATAGTTTAAAGGTTCTCAATAAATAATAAAGTAATTATTTATATTTTTAATCCATTAGAAGAATTATATATGTAAATATTTTAGAAATGTCTTTAAGTATAAATATTGACATGGTTCACTATTAATAAAGCTTGATAATTAATTAAAATTAAAAGGAATAATGTTTTGATTAATAATAAATTATTAATCTACACCATCAATTAGTATAATTTATAAGGAAGATAATATTTGCAAATAACTTGTGATATTATAATATATAATTTCCACAATCCTTAAAACTTTAAATCTTTAAAGAACAATTATAATATTATGTCCATTAATATTTTAGATGATTTTTAAATTATTGATTCAAGTTCAATTTTATATAAATAATTATTTAATTATTTTAAAAGAAACCATTTATAACAACCTATAAAGTTTAAATATACAAGTTAAATAAATACTTTAAACCAATCAATATTTTAAAAGGTAGCGTTAGGGCCAAAATCAATTTATTATTTATCATTCGAAACAAATAATAAATAATAAACTAAGGTAAGAACATAATCCAATTGTATTATTGAACACATCATGATTTAATAAATTAAACCATATTTAGAAACTATTTTAAAAAATATTACACTAGTTATGTTATTTGCTTAAAAAATAATAATAATAAAATAATAGAATAAAATGTTAAGATATAATAAGAATTAAACTTTCAGAAAATATTTGTATAACTTTTAAAATAAATAAGATTTATAAAACTGTTTTTTTATAATTTTTAGAAATTTTTATGAGTTTTAAAGGTTGAAAATCTATTAAAAAAATAATGAGGGAGCCCGGGTTCGAACCCGGGACCTCAAGGTTTGTAAGTGGACGGGGAACCAGTAGACCATGGCCGCAGCCGCGTTTAGATTTGGTTTTTAATTGTTTAATACTAAAGTTCAAACAACCCCCAAATTTCCATATGAACCCTAGATCAAACGAACCCAAGATTGAGGATCAATTCGTGTAAGATAGCCGAATTAATGTTAGGGCTTTTAATCCTTATGAAAAATCGAGTGTATGATGGGGTTTAATTACCTGATTAGATGACGAAACGATTGGAACAAGAACAACAAAAATCGCGACTAACGTAGCACTGGTTGAGTACCCAAACACCGATGTTAATCAAATTCGTTGCACCAGTAGTTTCTTATGAACTTAAGAATGAAAAGCCCTCTGGTAAATTCGAGTTTTGAAGCTTTTATTATAGTATTCGGTTGGTTGCAGGTCGCGATGTAAAGGTTGATCAAATTTAGTGTTTGGAGCTGATTCAGGTGTAATTGAGGATTGCAATCGATTAAGGGTAGATAAATGACCGTTTACGTTGAGTTAATTTCATTATTATAGACGTTTAATACTCGAACGGCTAAGAGATTTAAGACGCTACGGTTATGTTTTCGATTGAGTGATATCCGTGTTTAATTCTCGATTAATTGGTACGTTAACGTTCGATTCACATTCACGAAGCGGTTTGATTCAGTTTCGGATCACAAATCGATGTTTTTAATGGGTTAACCGGCTGCCGGAGCTCGCCAGAGCTCCGCCGGCAAACTCGCCGGTTTTGAGGGGAGAGAGAAAGAGGAAAAGATTTGATTTTCGAAATTTACACAAATGGCCCCTTTGATTTTTGTTTTTATCATTTTATATTTTAAACTTTGTTTTAAGGTTTATAAATTTAAAACTAACCATTGACTTTTGAATTAAAGTTTTATACATTTTAAGTTTAATAAATTTTTTTTTTACAAATTATTGTTATTAATAACAATATCATTATTATTGTTATTATTCTTATTATTATTAACATTATTATTACCATAAACATTATTATTATTTAATAGTAATAATAATCTCATTATTATTAGGATAATAATAATTATATTTTTTTTAGATTATTATTACTTTAAATTTTAGAATAATAAGTAGACATTATAACTCTTATAATGCTATTATTATTCATTATTTAATTAATTTGTTAAACACCCAAATTAATTGTAATAAATCCCCAATGCTTCAAAAATAACATAAAATGTCCCTTTAAAGATTTAACAAGGTTAACTTTTAAGTTAACGAAAATACGAGATGTTACACCCTGAGTGTACCTCAAGATTTTTTTCTCTTCAAGAACCACCAAATGGGCATCAACCGCGCCATCTCTTCAAACTTAGACGTGTATTCCCTATGGGACATATTACCTGCCTGAAACTGCAGGAAACTCATCTCTATTCGATCCATCTCACCCTTCGGACAAAACTTATCCGACACTAACTTTCTAAATTCAGGCCATAACATTTTGTCAGTAGCCTCCTCGCCTAACGTTTGGATAATCGTATCCCACCAATACAGAGCCTCACCTACAAACAGTGGGCTGCAAACTTTACTTTCTGATCCTCCCTACACTCACTCAACTTGATCACGGCTTCCATTTCACGAAGTCCATTTATAGGTGGCTACCACATCCATAGCCCAGAAAATCATGGAGGATTACATTCCTTAAACTGACTATACGTAACTCCTTTTCTCTCGCTAGACCCTCGGCTTTATCAACATTCTATTTTCATCAGGTCTAGCTACATTCAAGGCTTTACGAACCTCCTCAGCAATTGCATCACGGAATTGCTGTCTCGTCATACTAAGCACCTCTGTGCTCTCATAAACATTTCTTTCCGAGGTTCCACCTTGCATTCTTTCACTCTCCCTATCAACCATAACCTATTAAAACGAGATCAGGATTATTGGTACTCGCATGTAAGTATATAACCAGATTACTATAAGTAAAGTAAATTATTAATAATGTTGGCCAAGTACTATTAATTGTTTACTTTACTTTTACTATTCTCGTTATTCCTTCTCATGTTCGTCCCATCACCTTCTCTTGTTTTAATAAACTATTCTATCTAGCTATCCCTGCTGGCATATCTATTTTCTAGTTAAAGTCTAGTTATTATGACACTAGATCCCTTTAACTACTGCTCTGATACCAACCTGTGACGCCCTAAACCCGGCAGGGCACCGGAGGCACGTCATACAGTTGGATTAATATTTTAAACGCGAATCAGAGCTTTCTACTTACAGCGGAAGACTAAACAACATTACATATTAACCCAACTTTTAAAACATTTTTACATATAGTTGTATTTAATTATACATTTTTCTATTTACATTATTAACAGGTCCTACGCCCTATGCCAGCAGCTACTCCGGGATAGCATCCTTGTTCAGCTCATACTTGCTTTCCTTATTATTAGAGGACCCTTCCTTACCTAGCACACACACAACACACTCAAAACATCAGATAAACTGGTAAGTTCTAAATTTTCATTAAAACATTAGCAGCATCTTTACTCACACAAGAGTCATATTTATATTGGCAATACAATAAGATCAATTTTATTATTATTTTGTCCCACCGGACTCGTCCCACCGGACGTCAGTTGCCCACATCTAGCAACTGTCAGTTTCCCACATCCAGAAACTGTAATTATGTCAGTTGCCCACATCTAGCAACTGTCAGTTTCCCACATCTAGAAACTGTAATTATTATCTCTCATCCAGTAGGATGCCAATTAATCATCTAGGGTCGTCATCACAAGATGTTCACAAAGCTGAGTGATCGTCATCACTCCTATCTAACTGTACAGTTACACACCCAGGTATCTTACCCTAACTGGCCTGTTGAGATTTACATCACATTATCACTTTAAAATATTTCTTTTATTTATTGCCAATATTATCACATTACTTTACACACCACACATTCTTTCTTTTTAGCACCAGTTTTAATACATTTTCATTTATCATTAACCCCCATTTGACCCATTGGAATCATCACCATCACGTAATGATTAACAATGTTCAAATGACCATTCTTTAAACCCTATCTGACCCATTAGAATCATCACCATCACGTAATGATTAACAATGTTCAGATAGCCATTCATTGTCCCAACCATTCATCATCCCAACTTTACCCTAACAGCCACACGAGCTGTTAGTAACATATGGACAACATTATCACAATTCTAGTGCTAAAACATTCAATTCATTTATCATAGTATGTGTGCTAGCCCGAATGTTAAAAATTAAACATTTGAAAAGGGCTTAGAACTCACCTTATCAACTTCCTCACAACAATCTACACAATCCACGTACACGAGGTAACTAGTCCTTCCTCTAATCAAGGTATATCTAAAGTAATAAACCTTGATTCAGTAAACTATTCTTAAACAGGATCCTTATACGAATGAACACTTATGCGAATGAGCACTCATGCGACTGGACCTATGCGGATGAACATCAATGCGACTGAACCTTCAGTCGTACGGCTGACCATTCATTCGAAACATTGAGTCCTCATTCGTACATAGTGATCACTCGTCTTCATTCGGTCTTCTAACCAGGCGACTGGGTTCTCAGTCACACGACTGAACCTCTATTCGCACTCAGTCGCACGACTAGACTCTCATTCGCACGACTGAGGTATGCGACTGAGCCCATTCGTCTGAAACGGATCAACAGCTGTGTTCTTGACGTTTTTGATCCAAACTCACTCAAAATTTGAGTTTTAACCATCCAAATCATGTCATATTCAAAACAGATCATATACACATCGTTTACAATGGTTTCGGATCATTATTTTATCAAAACTTCACAAAAACTCGGATCCGAATTCCCGAATTTTAACTTAGAAAAGAACCAGACCAAATCAATGTTTTAAAACGTGTTATTTGTCACACCCCAACCTAGACGGCGGAAACATCGAGGTGTGAGGAATACGATTGTTCACAGCCACATAACGCTATGTTTAAATGTAAATATTCAAATTAATAGTTTCAACAGGAATTACAACATAAGTCTCAATCATGAAATACATTCAAGCAAATATCAAACATAACATAATATTTCATTTATTTAACTAGGTCCACATCCTAGTTTTATTGCAAGCTTCAAAAGACCACTTTAAACTTGGGGTTACCTGAAACATGATAAAAATAAAAGGTCAACTAAAAATAGTTGGTGAGTTTCCAAGGTTTTCATACATAATATGAAAAGATTATAAGTTGCAATTCGTGTCATAGGTTATAAGCTAGTAAGGTTATAGAACACATATCTTCACAATCAAACCTCGACTTGATTACAAGTATATAAGATTGGCTAAGTGTATTTGGTTCCCTAGTGCACAAGCATACGGCTCCTAGGAGTCGGCAGTTCATCGACTTTAGCACCAAATAGGCTTGTCAGGCCCAAAGATCTAAGACGTCGCCAGGCTAGCAATAGTTAATGATTGTAACAAACTATGTATCTCATATAATCACTTACAACATACAAATAACCATGACAAGATATAAAGATGAATTGCAAGTGCTTTACAAGTCTCAAACGTTTATAAGTGTGTATGTATAAGTATCATGTTTCACCCCAAAATGGTGTGAAATAAAGTAAAAGGGGGCAAGAAAAACTCACGTGTCAAATAAGTATGTAATGACGATTAATAAGAGTAATAATAGGCGTCGTTCCAACGTGGATCGTTACAAGGCACCTAAATATGTAAATATATATTCACAAGGTTAAAGTCTTAATAATAAGCTTTAATGTTTTAACGTGAACTAGGGTTTCAATTGGGATTTGGGGGTTTAAATAATTAAATAAAATAATGGATCGTTTACGTTTTGGGTTAATAAAGATATTGTAAATCAATTAAGTCCAAAAATAATTAAAAATATCTCAACAATTTAAGTAAATAAAAATTAAGTTTGAAAGAAATAATTAATTTAATAATTAATTATTTGATAGAGAAAATTAATTATATACTTATTTAAATGACTTTAAAATTATTTAAACTCATTTTATAACGTTTTGAGCTTTTAGAATATTTCATCATACAAGTTTTATCATACAAAACCTTAAAAATCAAATAAAGAGAATATTGTTTTATAAATTTTTAAGAAGTTAAATAAAAGTTAACGAATAACTTTATTAACTAATGATGATATATTAGATGAATAATTAGTCATTAAACATATGATTTTATAAGGTTTTAAATAATCTAAATTTGAACCATGATATATTTTATTATTTAAATTACATAAAAGAATTTATAATGTTTTAAAATAAATCTCCATTTATAATATCGTGATTTAAACTTTAAAAATTAAAGGAATTAATCTGAATATATTATTTGAATAAATAATGATTTAATACGTTAAACAATATTTAAAACCTATTTTATATGAAAATGAATTAATTAAACAAAATAAATAACTAAATAAATAAAGAAATTTTAAAATAAATTCCAGCAAATAATTAGATGATTTCAAAAATTATTGGTAGTTTATAAAAGAAATTTTATAATTTTCTGTTTTTTTTATCATTTATTTAAAGGCTAAAAAGCCTAAAAAAATGAATGAGGGAGGCCAAGCTCGAACCCAAGACCTCCGGCTTGTGATGCAAGTGTGTTACCAGTGAGCTAAGGGCCTCAGCCGTGGCATATCGTGGTTCTTAAATCTTAAAAACAGTGTTACCAAACAATCCCCAAATCCGGATGAACCCTAGTTCGATGTGATGCAAAATTGAAGATCAAAACATCATTGATAATGTTACAATTATAGGGCTTTTGTTACTCAACTAAAATCGAGTTCTTTACAATGTTTAATTACCTGGATCGAAGTTTAAATCGATGAGGATGAACAAGAAAATAGCCGCGACAGGGGAGATGATCAATGGAGATGAAATAGGCAATGAAAATCAAATTAATCTTGTATGAAGCTTCTTATGGTGATGAGGAATGAAAGCCCTCAATCAAACTCGATTAAGAATGCTCGTACACTGAATTGGATTAGTTGCAGGTCGACGAGGAGGATGATAATCGATGGAGTATTTTTGTGTGTTTTAAGATATAATTGAAAGTTGTAATCGATTGGATATGGATCTATTGTTGTTTATGTGAAGTTAATTTAATTGTTATCGGGGTTTAGTGCAATTTGAGGTCTGAAAAGGTTGCCGACAATCACGTGGTCGATAGATCGCACTTATCAGATCACATTATTCAAATCATAGTGGGGATTAGGTTCGAATCACACACATGGTGTTGTCGGGACGGTTTAATTGGGTTAAAACCACGTATTTCTGGGTGGTTTGCGGTTGCCGGAGTACGGCCGGAGTACGGCCGGAGAAGGTGGCCGGAGAAGGAGTTCGACGGGAGGGGGGTTGGTTTTTGAAATATTTACAAAATGGTCCCTGGGGTTTCAAACATTATTATTTCATGTTTTTAAGTTTGTAAAACATGTTTCTAAAATTACAAAACAACCCCTGGACTTTATTAAATCAATTTATATATTATTATTATTATATTATTTTTATTAATCTTATTATTATTATTATTATTATTATTATTATTATTATTATTATTAGTATTATTATTATTATTATTATTATTATTATTATTATTATTATTATTTTATTTATTTTTTTTATCGTAAAATACGAGATGTTACATTATTGGATCAAATTCAATCATATACACAGCTTACAACATAGTAGGATTGATCCGTGACATTCAAACCTTACCAAAACGGAGTTATCTTGGTCAATTTCGTGGGAACAGGGGCATTTGAGTGTGAAGGGAACAAGAAAATGGAGTAGATGCAGATAGAAATCTGCTCTTGAACCCTCTGCACCGCCTTACTTATCCATACACACAACTTAACCACCTCACCTTCAGTCGCACGACTGAACCATTCGCACGACTGAATCGTGCGACTGAAGCTCATACGCCTACTATTCGTGCGACTGAGTCTCATTCGCACGTATGGGGTGCGACTGAGGTTCATTCACATACAACTCATGTGATTGAACACCAATCTTCTCAATTAACTCAACTTAATTTAATTAAACATAATTATAATATGATTACAAGTCCGGATTTAGAAACCGGATGTTACACCTATAGATTTATGTATGTGTTGTCTTCATCGAATTGAATAAAAAATATTGAAGGGAAAATGCTACGGGGTTAGATATTGAATATTGATGCGGGAACACCATTTCGCCTTGTTAGGGATGATTGCGGGAAGGTGCTTCTCAGCGAGAGAGATGATTTCCGTTCACCCGAATGGTGTATTCAAACCATTAAAACGATACGTCTAAAAACGTTTTTAATATTATCAACACGTGCTGACGAGCACCCTCGCTATAACATACAAGCGTATCCCATATGGGATACAAGGCCATACGATTCATTCACATAAATAACTATGTATAAGCCCATTAATGACTTCCAAGAAATTATGAAATTACAATTGTATTAGTCTTAACCATTGAATTGATTTGATCAAAGTCTTAGAATGTTTTTAGAAAAAGTACACTTTTTATTTGATCCGATTCTATATATATTAGAGTTCCAATAGAAAGCTGAAAAACATGAGAACCGTATGAATTACTCATTGTCACTTTCGTTGATCTCACTTTATCTATGGAAGAAAAAGACAGGTGACAAATATGTAAATAACGTCAAAATCCAAAAAGTCTAATTAGTGGATGAAATGGTATTTCTATTAGTTGTTTTTTTATAGCGCGAGTCAAAATAAGAACCCCATCTGTTACTATAAGTCTCTTAAAGGAAAATTAGGAGCCTCAAAGAAAACCGTTTAGAATTGCAAGTGTTTTTCCTGCTCATGAATTTTCTTTGAAGGCACTATAAGTTTTCCATTTCGATAAAGACTTTTAGTGCAAGATAGAGCAAATTTAGCTCCCCCAAGATGATCACATGGTGTAATTTCAAGTTCACGAACTTCATTACATCAATGCAATGCTCCATCCGCTGCTAGTCTCTTGCTGACAGCGGTAAGTCTTATTCTAGACTTTTTACTGGTATACGTAAAAGGGTGATGCATTGATAAACATTGGATTCCTTGCAATTGTTCAAAGTTTCACTTTTTACCTCAAATTCATAAGTAAAATAATAAACACAATAGCATGTTGAATTTACAATAGGGCGGTGCTTATAACTTAAGTGGGAACAACCTCCAAAGTTTGAGGGGGGAATTTCAGGTAAAGGGTTACAAGCAATAGTATCAACTGGATTATAAAACATGAAGTAAATTTACAAACCCTATTCTGCTGTTTCTTTATATTTTCATCCGTCTCCAAACTCCAATCTTGCATCTTTGTCGCCTGCAAGTCTCGCGATGGTACGTTCTTGTGTTGTAAATTATGTTTGACTTCGCGTAATGGTCCTTCGGTTAATCTTTTAGTTGTTGCAGTTATAACTACATGTTCCACATCAGCTTGGATTATTTTCATCAAGCGATCCTCAAGCTCAGTGGTGATGCCTACAGAACTTACAACTCTTTCCAGTTCTAAAATCTTGGCATCCTTGAGTTCAAGAATTTCACGCATCTGATTATTAAAGAGTAATGGATCGTCTTTCCCAACATCCCTCCATTTCTGAACTTCTGCAGATTACAAACAGATAAAATTAACACATAATCTGAATTACTGAAGTAAAACACAGGGGTCAAGAAGCTACCTCTCTCAAATTCCTCGTGAGCGAAATGGAGTTTTTTAATAGATTCTACAAGAGGATCATGTTCCACTGATCCTTCATCTTTCCGAATGTTATCAGCTGCTAGTGAAACATCAACAGATTCAGCATCACTTCTAACGAATGCAACTTGTGCTTCTTTGTTTAAATCTTTATCATCACTAGATTCTTCTTCATGTCTTGCAAACGTGCCACTCTGTCTCCCTTCGCTCACTGCAGTGTCACCACCCTGCACAAACACAAAGTCGGACCTTCGAGAGTCAGATCCCATTATCCCAATGGCAGAATTCAAGTTTTCCTCCTTGATTACAACCCCCCGAGCCTTCTTCCCCGGTCCAATTCCACCATTTCTCTGATGATCATCAACTAAAATTGAACTCTCCCCATTCAAATCAATCATTTCATTACGCATTATCGAATCACTACCCGCAGCAGTAGACCTGAAACCTCGTGTTTTCATAGCAACTTCCCTCGGTATCCTTCGCCATTTTCTCAACCCCCGTCTTTTATCAACAGCAGGAACTGACGATCCATTGGCTTCAACAGACACCACAGTTACAGAAGATGAAACAACTGAAGTGCCCTCAGTATTAATTTCATCAAGCACCTTATCATCACCATCTTTAACAAGATAATCGCCATTAATATTCAATTTAGTTCCACTTTCTCCTTGGTTATCTTCCATTGATTGCAGTACAGAAAACTCACTTGCTAAACCCATCACTAAATTAATCAATTCTACTTTTTATGCACAAATCGATACGAACAACAAACATCACCGAAAACCCTAATTGACGGAATACAAATTCGGACTATAATCTATACAAAAACAACAATGATCTCTCTTTCAAATTGACTTAACGAAATTAAACATCGAATTGGAAATTATATTGACCCAATTCGAATGAGCACTAATTGAATTACAGATGGTGTAAATTGAAAGTGGGGGAATTGAACGTACCTTATAATCCATAATGAGATGAGTGGATGTTAATTTGGGGAAATTGATGTTGACTCATGGAGATCGAATTGGAAGAACTTGAACCCTAAATTGCGTATGGATATGCAACTTGTAGCCATGAAAATTTCTTCGAAGAACAGAAAAAAGAAAATGTGAGAGGTTATTGTGAATAAATAAATAATAATTGGATGTGGAGTGGTTACAGCGGTGATGCAGTGCGCCAGCGCACAGAGGATAACCGTCATGCTGGCAGCGCGATGTCACGTCACATGGCGCCTGTTATTCGTGTCAACGTTAGGATAAAAATCGAAAATTTTAGGCGCACGTAGGAAATTTAAAAATAATCGGATCTAACTATCACGGTTACGGTCAACCGTGACGGTTCGAAGCCTAAAGATCAATGTTCGGGCTAACCGTGACGGTTTGGGTTTCAGAAAATGTTCTGCACCTCAGGATTAAGTTAATTATTTGGAGTGAGTTTTATGGTTTTGGTAATGTATATGTCACGGTTTAGTCAAACCGTGACATATTGAGTATAATATTTAATTGTTTTAATCATACTAATTTGTGTTTATTTTTATTTTATATACACGGTTAAACCTCGTGACATAAGAGTTTGTGTTTTGTGTTTATTTTTATTTTATCATATTACGAGTATTTTTTCTATTTGATCGTCATCGGTTAGCCTCGTTGAAAACCATAAAAATAAATATTGACATTATCATTAACATCGGTTGTGTTTTTATTTTATCACATTACGAGTTTGTGTTTTTGTGATGTTACGACTTTATATACAAAAACGAATATAGAAATTATCATAAACATATACAATTACATAACAAGTTGGTTCATACATATACAATTAACATTATTAAAATTACAAACATTGTATATAATTACCATTACAAACAACTAAACAAACACAACCAAACATAAAAAATATTATGTTTATTTTCTTTTTACACAATATAATTAGATGTTTATTATTTTTAGTATAAAATTAATATTATTTTTTATAAAAAATATTATTTTTAGTATAAAAATATTATTTTTAGTATATCTCAAAGTGTCATGGTTTGGACAAACCGTGATCTTTTGATTTAAAAAAAATATCTCAAAGTGTCACGGTTTGGCCAAAACGTGACCTTCAGGCTTCAAACCCTCACGGTTAGGCCTAACCGTGACGGTTAGGTCCGGTTTCTCCCCAAAAACATCTGCGGCGTCCCCAGCAGAACCCACAGAAATTCATTAATAGGAATGTATAATGTCAAATCATACACCTATAGTTGAAGGGAACACTCAGTCACACCACACCAAACATAACGCGCCGTTGAAACGATCTGATTTTAAAAGCAGGCCACGATGAGAGCATGTTGGGAGATAACGCCGCCGAGGTTTTGCTCTGAGACACTATCTTTTCAGCTAATGCATTGTTGATCATTCGGATGTTACAAGTTAATTAGAAAACATGGGCAGTGATGTTCAATGATCCTGAACATTAGTGTTGTTTACTTAGATCACAAATGATATTGACTAATACACTGTTGTATTGTTTAGATAGGTGATGTGGATCACTAAAGTCTAATTAGTTATATTGAAAAATTTGACCTCCTTAATGCAATTAGTTTATTCTCATCAAAATAAAATCATCAATGTAGGTAAAATCTAAATAAAATATGTTCGTTTTCTTTTAATGTGACAATACGGTGAACATTTTGGTTCATTTATTAGGGGGAAAATAAATGAAAAAAAAAATCAAGATGACTCCCTTCATACTTTGGTCCATTTCATTAAGAACACTGTAGTTTGTTTTCCTACTTTAAACATACTATCAAACGCCTATCACATATTTGTTAAATTTCATGAAATATTAAACACAGAAATTCCCATTGTTGTTTTCTAACTTTCTCCTACTATGATCTTTTTTTTTTTTTTTTTTTTTTACCTTTTTAGCAGATGTTACTTTATGTTATATCTTTTTGTTTTACCATGTTTCATTGATTTGTATAAATGGTCTTTTCAAACACGTAAAACTATTAGGATCCTTTCAACAAGACCATACGCATCCGATCATCATGACTTTGGAACGCTCCATCGATATTATGGACTGAAACCATTACAAGGTATGAAATTTATCTCACATCGGTCTTATAAGCATTGATGTGGGGTTTATAGTTAAATATGTTCTCTCATCAATCAAACTAGTTTTTTGAGTTGAGTTCTTCCGTTTGTTTTGAAAAACCCATTTGAAAATTTACTATTGTGCTAGAGTGACCATAATTACAATTTGTCTTTATACAAAAGATCAAAAATCATGGAAAATTGTTAAAAGTGGGGAGGCTATCTTCTTTCCAGATGCGCATAATCATATCATTATTGAAAGAACATGGCTGCATATTACTACCAAAAAAACATTGTTGCTCTTATCATTATTCCAAATAGGTCCACACAGAACCTGTCTACACAATTTTCTTACACATCAACTGTTTGTAAATATTATGTAGAAGGTACCAGTGTACCACTATATAAGGTCTGATCAGTTTGACATGATTTTTATTTTCATCTTTTTCAAAATCATTTGTATGTATATTTTGTAAATAGTGACCGCCATATTATACATGCTAATATTTCAGAAAAAACTAAAGTATGCTAGAACAAGAACTCTTAAACATTTGTAGTTTTTTTTATAGTTTATCTATTTGTTTTTAAAAACTGTTTAATTATTTACAGCTTATATAAAATTTTCATATATTTTGAAGAAAAGATAAACAAAAAAATACAATAACTCAAAAAACTCAATCACTTTACCATTAATATATGTGTGCCCAAAACCAGCAAGCTAGCCCTTCCTGTAACTTACATTTCACACCATCTTGATGGCTATAGCCATTCAATGCAAAGGAAACCCAGACCCGATCTTTAATTTCATTCAATTCACAAAATCTAAGATATTGTATGTTCAAATTCTTTAAATTTACAGTGCACACCGCCAACAAAAGTTATACGAATTACATGCAATTAGAGGTGAAGGATGTATAATAACACCCTTTTAAAACGTATAAAAAGTAAACCAAACAAAAAAGATCGTCTCATCACAAAGAAAATAATATCCTGCATCAATAGTTTATGTTTTGCAACACCATTGCAGCTATTTTTATGCCACATCTATATCTATATTCTATATTAAAACCTTTTTGGATCTATCCCCACATACTCATATGCAACCATGTTCAAAGAGAGAGAGAGAAAGAGAGAGAGAGAAAGAGATCTGAATTGATTCAAAGGTGATGATTCTTTGATGTACATGAACACAAGATTGTTCAAGATTGAGTTGTACCTTCAGCTTGTCAGGTAGTACTCTAATAATCTCAACTTCTTGCCACCTGATAAACTTACATGTATGTGATGTCAAGAAACTGTTGTTTTCGGCAGATCAGTGAACAGTGTGAAAAGTATGGTGTTGTATTGCAGTATTTCTGACTGAAGAATGGACCACCATGATGCATTGTTCACATGTATCTAAACATTTTTCTTCATGCCCATCATGCCACTGATTCAGTTTCAAATTTCAATCACAAAAGCAGCTTCAAATGTTTTTACTTTTTATAAAACTTGTTCAGTTTGATGTTCATCTGTGAACATGAATGAAGAACAACAATCACAACACTCATCTAAGTTCATTTGTAATGGGATCTCAACCGTTGATTCAATGGTGAACCTCACCATCAAGATATCAAATTCAACACATAATCCTAAAAATGAAACCTTTAACAACTCTCCATCATCTGCAACCTTTTATTCAGCACTACAGTCTCCATATATATCTCCCAGAGCCACCGGAGATGACCCAAATCCACCATCCTCCGCCACCACCACCACCACACCCACCACATTATCCCCTCACTCCGACGACATTCCGACCACTTCCCACACACCCCCATCGGAAAAATACGATTTTTCCGACACCACAATGCTCACCGTACCTCGTATCTCATTCTCGTTTCCTGTTCCTCGGATCTCCGTCACAAAAGGGTCTGTTTCGCCGGCGACGAGTGTCAAACTACGGAGCTGTGATGTTTACATAGGGTTTCACGGTCAAGATCCGAACTTGATTCGGTTCAGCAAATGGGTCAAATCGGAGCTTGAACTTCAGGGTGTTTCTTGCTTTGTTGCAGACAGATCAAAATACGCAGATTCTCAAAGCCATGAGGTTGCTGATCGTGTGATTTGTTCTGTCACATTTGGGATTGTGATTGTGACAAAATACAGTGTTTTGAATTATCTCACTAATGAGGAGATTAGGGTTTTTGCTCAGAAGAAGAATCTGATCCCTGTGTTCTTTGAAACTAGTTTGAATGAAGTTACTGATGTTGTTGTTCGGATTACAGATGGTAAAGATTGCAAAGAGGCGATCGAATGGTTGGCGAAATGTAATGAGTTTAAACTGGAAGCAATTGGAGGAAATTGGAGAAGGTGTGTGATTAAAGCTGCAGGGATCTTGAGGGGGAAACTTGGGAGAAAGAGTGTTGCAGATAAAGAAAATGAAGATGTTGATGAAATCCCATTTTGTAGGAATAGATTTTTCATTGGTAGGGAAGAAGAACTTGAGGAGATTGAAGCGGTTTTCTTCGGATCAGTGGATCTTCAAGAAGATGAAAGCGCGATTGAAGGGCTGGTGAAAAGGTCTAAATTCAAGAAAGTGAAGAGTAGTGTTCTGTGCATCAATGGTGGATCTGGAATGGGGAAGACAGAGGTAGCATTGGAATTTGCTCACAGATATTCGCAGAGGTACAAGATGGTGATTTGGGTAGGCGGAGAAGGTCGGTATTTAAGACAGAATTTGCTGAATTCGTCGTTAAATCTTGGGATAGATGTAAGTTCTGATGCTGAGAAAGATAGAGGTAGGATCAGGAGCTTTGATGAACAAGAAACAGACGCGTTCAAGAGGATAAAACATGAGTTGTTTCGCGATATGCCATATTTGTTAATCATAGATAATCTTGAAACAGAAAAGGAATGGTGGGAAGGGAAGGATTTTCATGATTTGATACCAAGAAACACCGGGTCGACCCATGTTATTATAACGACTAGACTTGATAAAGTAATGAGCTTTGAAACAATGCAACTTCAACCATTACCGCTATCTGATGCATTGATGTTAACAACAGTGAGACGAAAGAAAGAATACCCGCCTCAAGAAATTGAAATTCTGAAGAAATTTGATGAGAGATTGGGCAGATCAAGTTTCGGGTTATGGGTAGTTGGTTCTTTGCTATGCGTACTTACTATATCGCCCTCTGATCTCTTTCAAACCATCAACCAGATACTTGTAGACGAAACTACATTGCAGTTTGATAAACCATTTTGGGAAAACAATTGTTTTCTCCTCAAAGTTTTGATCTTTTGCATTAATCTTTTAAATGGAACCAAAAATCGCCTTGCATTGAGGATGCTTTTATCGGGCGTTTGGTTCGCTCCATCTCCCATTTCATCTACTTTACTAGCAGCAGCAGCTAGCCACATGAGCCCACAAACAAACAGGTTCAAGAAATGGGCCAAAAACGCCAACTTAACTTTTGTTTGTCATTCTGGTTTCATAGACAGCAAATCATGGAAAACAGAACAGGAGTCGGCTCTTGTTCTGGTCAGGCTAGGACTTGCAAGAAGATGCACCACTCAACCAGGATGTTGCATCATGTTTCACCCTATAACCCAACTTTTTTCCAAACGAAAAGGCGGGTTACTTGCAGCACAAGCAACAATCCAAAGCACAAGAAAGATAGCAAACCCAATCTTGAACTCAAACCATCTTTGGGCTTCTGTATTTTTAGTATTCGGGTTCAAATCCAACCCACCAGTAGTCCAACTTGAGCCTCTTCAAACAGTTCAATTCATCAAAAAAACAGCTCTCCCGTTAGCACTCGCAGCATTCACAATGTTTTCCAGATGCAATTCAGCACTGGACCTGTTGAAAACCTGCACAAATGTGCTCGAAGAAGTTGAGAAATCGTTTGCGACTCAGGTACAAGATTGTTCCCACGGATCTTTATGCTGGAAGAAGAAAAAAAACTCAAACTTTGACCCGAGAATGGATGAGTATGTATGGCAAGATGTGACACTGTTAAAGGCGACATTTCTAGAGACGAGAGCTATATTGCTGTTGCGAGGTGGTTATTTTCATCATGGCGAAGAGCTTTGTAGAACTTGTATCAGTATCAGAACAGTTATGCTTGGGCATAATCATGCCCAAACTTTAGCTGCTCAAGAAACTTTGTCTAAGTTGGTTAGATTGAGGTGTAAAAATTAAAATATGAATCTTGATCAACTTTTGTACATTGATCAGTAGATCAGTTTTTCCCCAAATTGTAATGTTATTAATTTTGTTCTTAAGTTTCAATACCTCTTTACTACCACAGTATTATTTTTAGAGGGTTGAATCATTTTTCTATTATAACATGACATCATTTAAAAATATAATTACAATGACGTTTGTCCTAATGCCATGCTAAAATATACAAATGTGTTAACGATAAAATCAATGTTTCTAGAATTTGCAAAATTGAATGAAGAAATAATGACAAAGTCAAGACAAAAACAAAACCCTTAAAAAACAGAAGATATTCTTAATTCTTAGACTATCCTCATCGCACGCCCGTGGCCGGCCTGTCACCGACGTGGATCACGCCCGCCGGAAGGGCGACGATGGGGAGCGGCGCCCATGAAATGGTTGCCCGTCCGGAAGGGCGGGGAAAGAAGGGGACTGGTGGGCCCCACCACCAAAATAACAATTTTAAATTAAAATGTTTTTAATTAAAATTTTTTAAAATCTTTTAATTAAAATAAAAATATAAGTAATAAGTTTTAATTAAAATGAGTTAATTAAATAAACAATATTTTAAATTTTTTTTACATTTCTAGTATTAAAGTAATTAGTTAGAGTTAATTAAATAATAATTTAAAATGAGTTAATTAAATAATAATTTAAGTATAATATTTTAATTTTTTACATTTATAGTATTAAAATATTTTAATTTTTTTTACATTCATAACAACTATTTTTTTATTTTTTTTTCATAACGGCTATTTTTTTATTTTTTTCATAACGGCTACTTTTTTTGTTTTTTCATAACGGCTCTTTTTTGTTTTTTTTCATAACGGCTAGTTTTTCTGTTTTATTCATAAAGGCTAGTTTTTTTATTTTATTCATAACGGTTACTTTTTTTGTTGTTTATATCTATTAATTTTGTATCGTCGTTTTTATATTTTTGTTTTACGTTGTTGTTTTTGTTTTATTTTAATTAAATATGTTTACAATAATTTAAATATCTCTATTTAAAGTAAAGTAATAAAGAAAATATGAGGTGGAAAAATAAGGGTGTTTTTGGGAAGGATAGTGTTGGAGGTAAAAAAGTGTTTGTGCGAATAATTTGTGAAAGTGAATGGAAAGCTAATGTGACATGCTGATTAGGACTGTTTGTGGAAATGATGAACTGTAACGTTGGAAACAGTCTTATAGAAATAAGATCACCAACTCCACCTAGAGTACAGCAATTATACTAATTTTTTTGTTTATTATGATGATTAAATTTAGGTAATATATTACTATTACTGTTATCAATCTTGAATTTGATTCATATTAAACGCCATGTATGCAGGATAACACGTGTGATGCGTTATATGAATAAATGCTGATGATTTATGTATGGGTGTTTTAATTTTGTAATCAACGTTACAAAACTGATTTCATACCGTCCATCAAATACAATTTTTCATAAACCTGTATTATTTAAACGTTATACTCAGATAATCTTCTTAAAAAACAACCCTAAGCACTAATAAAATAGTACGTGTAGTTTATGATTTACCTCTTACTCTCACAAATATCAACCTTCTCTCAAACACAAGAGGTTCGAAGTGTTCATTAATTTGAAGATGATATGTTGTTATAAAGTCGAGTCCTTGACAAAGTTGCTTACTGATGTAGCGCACGGAACGAAATCGAAGTACTATCACGTTAATTCTGCGAATACTCGTGAAGTTCTTCACCCAAACCCCCAAATTCGACCCAAGAGTCACGAATTTGAAAAGACTGAATTTTAATTCTCAATAATGTCAAGTGTCATTTTAGATTACAAGAACTCAACTTAAATAAGCAAATAAACATTTGGGATGGGCCTAAAACAAGCAACCCTAGGCTCAAACAAAAGCCCAAACCCAAACCCGAAAACTAGAAAAAACATAAAAGTGGCCCAAAAGCTCTTTAGAGGCCTTATTTCAGAAAATTAACGGGATAATCCGCCTATTCCAGGTTACCATAACGTGACCCTCGTTTCTGCGGTCGTTTTGACTGGTAGCACAACAGAAATGGAGAATCACAACCCAGGTTAGGCCCATTTTTGTGAAGCGCGGTATTGGGCCTCCAAAAAAAGTAAGACCCGGTATTCAACACTTGAGTCCGCATCACTTACGTTTAGAAAATCGTTTGATGCACCCATATTTGTTTTATAAGACAATATGTCAATATCTTAAAGTTCATTTATTCGATCAAGTACCATAAACAAATGTTGTTTTTAGCATTGTATGAATCTTGATGACAAATGCCAACTATTTGTATATTCTAAAGATGCAACCAATGCATCAAATAGATGATACCAATGATTCAAACATGAATCCCCTCAACTTTACTTTATATACCCATCACCCCCTCACTTCCTAAAAAGTTTCACTCAACTCATTTTCATCATCACTCATGACCGAAACGATCACTTCCCTCCCACCGGGCCTTCAACCAGACGAGGCTTCGCCCGAGTGGCTAAACAAGGGTGACAATGCGTGGCAGCTCACGGCGGCCGCTTTGGTCGGCCTACAAAGTGTCCCGGGCCTTGTGATCCTTTATGGCAGCATGGTGAAGAAAAAATGGGCGGTGAATTCTGCTTTTATGGCGTTATATGCCTTTGCCGCAGTCTTAATATGTTGGGTCATGTGGGCACACCAACTCTCCTTTGGCGAAAAGCCCATGGGAATCATGGGCAAACCGAATATGGCATCGGTTACTCAACAATACTTGCTTGAACAACTACACTATAAGATGATCCCGAAAGCCGATTATGTGTTTTATCAATTTGCTTTCGCGGCAATAACTGTTATATTGCTTGGTGGTTCTTTGCTAGGGAGGATGAACTTCTATGCTTGGATGGTTTTTGTGCCTTTGTGGCTCACTTTCTCATACACCGTCGGCGCGTATACGATTTGGGACGAGGGATTTCTCTCTAAGCATATTATCGACTTCTCTGGTGGTTATGTTATTCATCTGTCATCAGGAGTTGCTGGTTTCACTGCCGCTTATTGGGTAATTTCTTATTTTTATACACATTATCATTCATCTGTCAAGCCTATTGGGCTTGATGTATTTCTACATAGTATGGTTTTATAACTTGACCTTCAGATCACATGACAACAACTTATTGTTAACATTATCATTCAAGTAGCAATGTTATTTTTTTGTACTTGATGTTGTATGATGATGTAGGTTGGGCCTCGGAACGATCAAGACAGGGATCATTTCCCTCCGAACAACATCATACACATGATGGCGGGAGCCGGGTTCCTATGGATGGGTTGGAGTGGATTCAACGGTGGATCACCGCTAGCGGCTAACGAGATAACTTCCCTTGCGGTTTTAAACACTCATCTTTGTACCGCGACTAGTGTGTTGGTTTGGATGGTCTTGGACTTGATCTTCTTTGCGAAAAGCTCGGTCGTCGGTGCGGTTCAAGGCATGATGACCGGCCTTGTGTGCATTACTCCGGCTGCAGGTGAGATTTCGTGTTACTTGTATGCTATTCTAACAAATTAATTTGTAGATTGTCATGACATTTGAAGTAGTTGTAAATTTTATGGTACAAATTTCAAAAAAAATATAATCATTTACATAACATGTTAGTAATATGTAAGAATAATATTATTATAAATTAAAACATTGCTAACTAAAAGAAGTAATAATTCGTAAAGAATGTTAAATAGTAATTGTATGTTTTCTAAGGCTTACTTTTTAACAACAATTCTTAAATTTACTAGTTTTATATACACTATAACTTGCACATTGCTATTTAATTCTTAAACTTTGAATTGTGAGACGTATCATTTAACTATTACTTTAAGAATCGAAAATGCTTATCTATGAACCATATTCATATCATTCAACTTTATAATTCAATGATTTTTTTTTTATAGTTCAATGATCTTTTTTTCTCTAGGTGGTTTGAAAACAACTTTTGAATCTAGTTGATCCACTTTTGAAATGGAGTATGTCATATGTGAAACAATGGAGATTTTTGTGACCCACTAGTCAAACTAGCGAATGTAAACAATGCAAAAAAAAATTTTATTGTGTTCGACAATTAATGTAAGACTGATAATTTATAATGAATTTGTATCGTTCACATCCGTTAGTTTGACTAACTAATCCGTAAAAATTTGCGCTCTTCACATCTCTAGCTGAGAGAATGGATCACCCAGAAACAAAAGTGGTTTCAAACACAACGTAAAATCTTATTTATAATTTCAAACCACCTAAAAACATCATCATTTAGATTTATCATGCAACCGCTAGGTGTAACAGAGTGGCGCAGTACAAATCATATGACCTTAAACGACAGATACATATGTCGGTAGTCCTCAATGAAAGTATAACCCGTCGATAAGCATTCATCGTTTATAAAGATTGATTGACAGATTACTAACGTATATCACGGTCGGATCACCTTAATAAATTTTCACTCTTTTTTATTTGGGATGCAACTTGTCCGTCTTCTGTGGCTAAGTTAAGATTGGCTCGAAAAATATTTAAATCAACTCCACGTAATACAGTTGGATTTTAACTACTTAAGTAGACTTTCGACTTAAAATCAAATATTAAAATACTAGGTAGCATAAATAAATTATCAAATTTCTACCATTTTTCCTTTTTATCTTTTTCCGTATAAATATCATTACTTTTGTCAACTAATTCCACTTTTAATAATCCAAACTATTACGTATTGGACGATAATAATTTATACTATCAATTTGGCCTCTAACATGCTCAACTTTCACCTTTATTACCAACAACAATCACAGTGACATAATTTCCAAATTTTACGCTCGATTTGGACTCGATTCGGTTCGCAATAATAATTATGAATAAAATGAAAAACATACAAGCTAAATTGAGACTAAAATAAATACAAAGCGAGCGTAAAAATTTAAAAATTATATCACTGGGATTATTATTGGTAATAAAAGCGAAAATTGAGAGTGTTAACGGTCAAATTGATATTACAGATTATTATCGGCCAATAAATAATAGTTTGGATTATTAAAATCTAATTCGCCAATAAAATATAACATTTTTCCTATTTGTCATATGTAACATGCTTGTTACAAGCTTGTTATGTAACATCTATCTATATTAATAAAAAAAATTTGAAGTGTCACGTGTCAAAATATTAGGCTTCTTCATCTTAGTTTTTCCGTCTTTCTCTCCTAAGTCCTAATAAATTGATCATATTACATAATAATTATATTATTTAAAATATTTTCAGATTAAAAATAAGTATTTTAAAAATTACAAATCATATTTTTTTATTAATAAACAAACAATTAAAAAGGATATAAAACATAAAAATTTTCTTAAACACTTTTTTCAAACACAAACTTTTTAAATAGGGTTTTTAAGTAATATAAGGATGGTTTAAAAATGAAATTATCTTTAAAAAGCAAAATAAAAAATAATTTCATAAAATGAAGTCTAAAATGATATTGTTGTTGTTTTACTTGAAGTACTTGTTTTTATAATTCAATCATATTTTATCTGAAAATATTTTTTTATTTTTTTATTTTTATTATAAAATATTTAATATTTTTTATCCTAACTAATCCGTGTATCACACGAGATCCTAAACTAGAACTTGTAATAAACAATTCACCAAAGTTATATATGTAAACTAATTGTATCAAATGCAACAAATTTTCACTACATATATAATGTGTTTCAAACAATTCTAAACCTTAAACACGTGCAGGAATTGTTGATACTTGGGCAGCAATGTTAATGGGAGTATTAGCCGGCTCAATCCCATGGTACACCATGATGGTTCTACACAAAAAACTAACCTTTTTACAACGCGTCGACGACACATTAGGCGTGTTCCACACCCACGCAGTCGCAGGCCTTTTGGGAGGCTTGTCAACGGGCATCTTAGCCAAACCGAACCTCGTGAACTTGTTCTACAATCCCAGAACTTCAAAGCAAGGTCCGGGCTTATTATACAGCATAATCAACACCAACGAGGTTGTTCATGCCCATGACGGGTTCATTCAAATGGGTTACCAGATCGCGGGTGCAGTGTTTATTGCTTCGTGGAATGTGGTTGTTACGAGTCTTATATGTGTGTTCGTGAGCTGGTTCGTTGAGTTGAAGATGCATGAAGACGATCTAGAAATTGGGGATGATGCGGTTCATGGTGAAGAGGCGTATGCGTTGTGGGGAGATGGTCAAAGGCATCCGCCACTACGTTCACTTGCGCCTAATTTTCCTGCGTTTTTTAGACGTTCGTTAGCTTGAATTTGGTTTAGATGATTTGGAAGGCCGTTTACTAAGTTAGGATCACTTTTGCATTCATTTGTCATAAAGTTGTAACGTTTTTGTTTTGTTAGGACTATGACTGATATAGTGATGTCAAAACAATGTTTTATATTATCTGTTTTATTGGTTTGGGTTTGAATTCATCGGTTTTATAGTGTTTTTAACCCAAACCAAATCCCTAAGGTTTTTAAATTTGATGAAAGTGAGTATTTAAATTTTAAGTCACTCATTTGACTCAAACCAATGTAGTAAGCTTATATGTTTACTTACTTTTTTCTTTTTAAGTCGTTTAAGTTAAGCTTAAACTTTTTATAACATAAATTTTATCTGCTAAAGGGAAATATAATTTTCAATCGACTCCTTTGACTCGTTTGAAATAATTTATTTAATCCACTCGGTTCAACAAATTCCGATCTACCAAAAAAAGGACCCATGAAGATATATATTAGAGTAAATTATCATTTGCATACCTGAGGTTTGATGATTTAATCATTTGCATCCTTACAGTTTAAAAATCCCCATATACCCCCTAACGTTTTATTTTTTTTCTTATTTGTATCCAAATTACTAACGACGTTAAATAATTCAGTTAATTTTTTTATAAAATGACGAAATTACCATTGACACAATTTAATGGGACCATCCACGTATCTTCTTCTTCTCCTTTGACCACCACAAACTCCCTTTCTCTCTCTCTCTTTCTTTCTCAAACATAAACACACACACACATTCTCTCTATCTCCACCACCACCATCAACACCATCAACACCACCATCAACACCATCAACACCATCAACACCACCACGCATCACCACTGTAACCGCCCCTCACCATCACCGTAGGTTAAAACCCCTAAAAGATCACCGACCCACCCACACACATTTCAAGCCCTAATTTCCGATACTCTTTCACCACACGATAGTCACACCACCACCGCATCGCCGGCGAGATTCCGGTGGCTCAGATGACCCAAACAGGCCCCCGGAGAATCCAAAACTCCGGCATGGAAGACGACACTCGAGAACAACCTCAATCTTCCTCAACAGGTATGCGACTCATCGTATCTCTGCAAGGGATTGTACAAGGTAGGGTGGGTTGATTCTAGGTTCAGTCATCCCCTGTGCGATGTTCTACTTCCTCCAATTTTACATCAAACGACGTCGTTCGCCGCCCCACCCGCCGGAGGATCAGACCTCGAACCCTCCATCGCCGGTGCCGTCGTCGGCGAACCTGCCGGAGCTCTCTCGGTCGGCGTCTCGGTCCAATTTGTTGCTGTCACGTGGCTCCATCGGTAGGCCCCATGTGTCGGCTAGAGTTCATTCGATTGCGAAAGCGAACGATTCGCCTTATTACATTAGGTTGGATAAGGCTTATGCAGATCCTTATGATCGATTGAGTAATCCTGATGGTGTTGTTCAACTTGGATTGGCGGAGAATCGGGTATGATTTGTGCTTATGTTGGTAGTTTTGATGCTTGGATTGGCGGAGAATTGGTATGTTCGAGTCGCTTTGTTTGTGCGTCGACGGCGGAGGTGGCTGTGGTGGCGGTGGCGGCGGCGGCGGCGGTGGACGGGTGTGGGTGGTGGACGGGTGGTGGACGGGTGGTGGGTGGGTGATGGAGGTGTTGACTCCAGTGAGAGAGAAAAAAGGGTAGTGGGTTAGGGGTTTTAAGGGTATTTTTGTCATTTTATAAAAAAAGTTAACAGAATAATTTAACGGTGTTAGAGCATTCACATCCCATTCCTTATCTTTATCTATATAGTTACACTAAAAATCACTACTTCTTCTCTCTCCTTTCAATTAAATAATACTTTTTATACCCTTATCATTACTTCTTTCTCTCTCATTTACTCACAACCACTTTAAAAAATATTAAAAAATTTATAAGGATTGTACAGTGATTCTTCAAATATACCAATCCACAATAATATTTTCTCTCTCCTTCACTCACAACCACTCAAATCATTCCATATAATATACCAAAACACTCACATGATTATAGGGCACGGGTTGTGAATGCTCTTAGTGTTTTGGATTTAAATGGGAACAAAAATGAAACGTTAGGGCGTATATGAGGATTTTTAAACTGTAGAGATGCAAATGATAAATATTATCAAACCACAAGTATGCAAATGATAATTTACTCTATATATTATATTCATGAGATAATAATATTAATTTTTAAAGTATACAAAATTAATGGCTGCCTCAGGCAGCTCCGCAGTCACCCTCAAGATTCTAGAGTTTTTTTTTTTACAAAAATGTCAATGAGAAAATTATTTACTAAAATGGATGATTTTAAAAATATTTACTTAAATGGATATTTTTTGAAAACTTAACTTTTCTTATTTATAATCTTATTGGATTAAAAGTTTTTTTTATATAAATCAATGTTATTTAAAAAAGTTTCTAGTAAAATCTAAATAATTTTTTATCATCATATTTTATATAATGGTTTTATTTTTCTTTTAAGTTCTTTTATAAAAGTTTCTTTGAACTCTTTCTTGTAATTACTCGTCGTTAATATATACTTTTACTGTCCTGAATGTTTCTAACTATCAGCTTTAGCATACGTCTCATGTTCCAATTTCTGAAATTATCTAATTAATCTAAATATTGATTTGGATTAGGCATGGGAAAAAACCCGGTTCAGTCGAAAAAACCGGAACCGGTTTCAAAGAAAAACCGATTTGGCCCAAACCGGTCCCAAACCGACCTGAACCGCCGGTTTGTTGCCGGTTTATGAACCCCACCCTCAAAACTGGTTTCTAAACCGGTTTGAAAGCCAAAAGCCTGTTCCTAAAACTGGTTTGTAAAAAAAACCGGTTTCAAACCGGTCCGAATCAGTTTGATAGGTTTGAGTATCCAGTGTTTCAAACCGGTTTGTAACCCGAACCGGTTTGAAACAAAACGATTTTGACCCCATGAGATACAAACCGGTTCGGTTTTAAACCCGAACCGGTTTTCGTATATAAACCGGTTTGTACACCACTAATTTGGATTGTGTATTTTATAATTAAATCCACCAAAATAGTCCTTAAAAATTATCATTTGATCATGCTGACGTGCTTATTTTTTTAATTTATAATATATATTTTTATCTTTTATAACCTTTAAACTACAATATATATATATATATATATAGTTTTGCTCTGGTTCAACTCGTTTTGAAAGAATTTTGAGTGAATTTTTCCGAGCATGCCACACTTCGCGAGCTTTTTTCAACAATCCCATTTCGTCACATAGTTGTTTTTATCTTTATTTTTGAATGACTTTTTTTATCAGCCTTATAAAATTATATAATATTACGCCATATATATGCCAATATGTGACAGAATGTTGAAATTTGAAAAAAAAAATATTAGATTTGGCCACATACACTGAATACGTGCTAATTTAATATATAGATTAATAAAGTACTTAAAGAAAACATTAAAACGACTATTTATGTAATACGATGATCCAACAAAATATTTTTTATTTTATTAAAGATTTTTCCTTGACTTTAATTCTAAATAACTTATAAGTACACATGTTTTTATCCTATAAGATTATAAGTGAGAAAAAAAATAGATTTTCAAAAAACACCCACTTAAGTAAATATTTTTCAAATAACCCATTTTGATAAATAATTTCTCCACCAACATTCTTTGGGAAAAACCTCCCAAGATTCTATCATACATTATTTTAATATCACAACTTAATTAACATGGTAATTAGACTATTTCACGCAAATATTATTTTGTACAAAATATAACAAAGAAGTGGTGATATAGTTGGTTAACCTTCTTACATTCTTCACTAAAAAGAGCCAAAAAGAAAGTTGATAATTATATAATCTATTAGATAGAAATATATATCGTTGAATGCTATCACTAATCGGAATTTAACGGGACTTTAAGCAATTATTTGTGTAAACAAAATTGCAAAACCAATGTTTTGGTCATGAAGTTGGTTGTTACTTCACGAATAAACCTTTTACTCAAAAACTCTTTTTAATTATCTTACATACATGTTAGGATTTGATCGAACATAAATATTTAGTAATTAACCTAATACTCCTTGGATGACCTTGTAGTTTAATCGGCTTATCACCACGAAACACAATATTGATAAGGGATTCTACGTATGTCATTTCATTATATATATCATGAAAAGAGTCTCGTTAACAGCATATCTGCTTTAAAGATATTAGATAACTCATCTTGAAGAAGTAATCTTGTAGTAATAAGTAGTATACAACTATCTTAAAGTTTATACAATTACTAAATGTTATCAATATCTTTTTTTTCTGTATAAAAAGTTGTATGGGAGACTTGTGATGCTGGAGAATATCGTAAAGGGAGAAACCACCAAAGTATTCAATCCACTCGGTTCAACCAATTCCCATCTACCAAACAAGAGGGCCCCATATAATAATATTTTATATCATAAAATTAATGATATTCTTTTTTTAAAGTACACAAAAATCAACGGCAGCCCGGCAGCCACACAAGTATTTCTTTCATATTATTTTAATATAATTTTCCACCAAATAAAATTCCTAAAAATATAATAAAAAATCTAAAAATTTATCCCAAATTCTATATTCTATAACTAGTGATTAACTCACCGCGTGTTGCTGCGGCGACGTACGTACGTGTCATGATCAAGTATAAAATATAATCGACTCAACTTGTTTCCGAATTAAATTTACGTAAAACATGGAGTAACACGAATTTGCACCATCAAATGAAAACATATTTTATTTAAATCGACTATATTTCAAACATAATTTACGTTAAAACGTATAACAACTCAAAATGTACATCAAAATAAGCAAGTGCGGGAAATACATATGCGACATGATAAAGCATAGATTACATTCGCTCTAACACATTTCATAACAAATTTACATCAAAACATAGAGTAACTCGAACTTATACCAACGAAATAAAATTATAATATTTGACCCAACTCTTGAGTGAGATATACTGGGTTTGTTTGTTTGTTTGTTTGTTTATTTGACCCAACTCGTTTCAAACAAAATTTACACATAAAAACAAACACGTAATATTATATAATAAAGTTTTTTAAGATAAATATAATTTGAACTACTACTACTATTATATGAGAAACTAAATATGAGTTAATTCAGAAAGCATGCAAAGTATAGTGAATGTTAGACTGGTTCGAGTCTT
Organism: Flaveria linearis; assembly: GCA_024085815.1. NCBI lineage: Eukaryota > Viridiplantae > Streptophyta > Magnoliopsida > Asterales > Asteraceae > Flaveria > Flaveria linearis. The sequence goes on from CM044004.1 coordinate 87,676,880, forward strand.
ATGTATAGTGAAAGAGTTCACAAGCCAGCAAGCTAGATGCCCTTACATGTCTCAATTTTACTATATATAATATATAATATAAAAAAAATAAAAAAATCCCCACCGACATATATATAATATGCAATATACAAAAAAAATTAAAAGATAAAAAAATCAAATATATATAATATACAATATACAAAAAAATTAAAAAATCAAAAAAATCAAAAATACCACGGACAAATTGGATTAATAGGAATAGAAATGATTTTAATTTGTTAATCTGCTCCTACATTTGGACAGAAATGAATGCGATCATGAGTACCAGTGTACCACCATATCTATATTTAGAAAGTGAGTAACTTTCAAAATAAATTGAAATATCAACCAACCAAATTCTAAAAGCATAATAATATATATGTTTGTTTTCCTGCATGTGTTATATGTCATCTCTTATCGTACTATTTGGATACTAAACTTGACATGTCAAAAAGAGTTGATTTTTAAAACCGGGGTCTCAACAAAAGTAACATCTTTTTATACTGAATTAGATGAAATGTCCGTCTTCATACTACCCTTCTCAAACCTTACCTATAGCTTGCTATTAGTGAGATTTTACTGGATACAATTTTTTTGATTTTATGCGTGTGTGTACGTATGTATATGTATGCATAATAAAAGCTTGAAAAAAGGACAAGAAAGATAATTGTTTCTTACTTCATACAGGTGTAAGTAAAGACTGTCTTTTTGCATGGACTTGAAGCCTAAAAACTAGTCAAAGTCTTGTAACCAATTCACATGCACTAACTTTTGAACTAACAAACAAAACCATATAAAGATCCAAAAACTCATCTGTAAACTTCAAGCTCCATCCACCTTCTCTTTGGCTTGTTGCTCAAGAAAAGCTACGAGGATAGTATGCAGGCGAAACCCACCTGCCAAGATTCCCATCGTTCGTTACCTCTCGCAAAGATGATGAAGTTTGCAGGCTACCATTGCCATATGGGTTAGAAAAGCTAAATGCATGGTTTGATCTTATCATGGGCTCCTTAAACATATGATGATAATGATGATGATGATCATTGCCTTCGTTTTCAGATGAATCATCAACGACGATTATCTCCTTCGTGGCATTAAGATCCATGTTTGCAGACCTTGTATCAGAATGACTTCTTGAGTAATTTGGTTGGTGGAGATTAATATGTTGATTCATTGAGCCATTTTGACTATGGCTGAAGATAATGTGATTCTGTGGAGGATGACCGTAGAAGAATGGATCGTGGTTCTGTTGATATTGACCCGTGGGACTCGAGCTAGGAGGTTTGACTTGTTCGTCATTTGTGTTGACCACAGTCAAGTTTTTCCCCATCAGCCTAAGTGTAGTAGGACTAGCAGCAGGTGATTTGACCATCTCAGGTGGTGGTAATATTAGGTGCTTAGCCAGAGGAACCAAGTCGGTCCTTAACCCTTTTGACTCAGTAGCTCGTTCCATTGAAACAGCTGATTCTTGGGGATATGAAGCAACATTTTTAAAGAAAGCGCCTTCCTTTCCAGAGCAACAACAAGGCGTCGGAACCTTTTCGTTAAAGATTGCATCAACTGATCTCAAATTACTTGTATTATTATTATTCACAAAGTTTTTATCAATTCTTGCAGATAACTTGTCAGCACTTGCAAAGCTAGGACTTGAGACTGTTGAAATTGATGAGCCAGAAATGAAGTCTTGGTTCATGATATCGTGATGACGGTGGTCTTCGCTTGATTGAACTCTACTCATGGTGGTCAATGACGAATTGCCTTGCGGTTCTTCTTCAGAGCCCATATCTGCACCGGGGCTAGGTGGCAAGAAGGACCCAGGTGGCCCAGGAATAGGTATTGGATCCACCTCATCAAAGCAATTTCCTTGCTTTTCAGTGCTATGCTCCAGAAAAATGTCATCAGGAGCACGATGCTGCGAGTCAAACTTGTTATCAGTTTGACTTATCATCTTTGAAAACTCATTATCCAATGAGTTCTTCATGAAATTACCCATCAAACTTGGCTCTATACCAATGCAATCTTCAGTTCCATCAGATTCTGAAGTAATCCCAAGTCCTCGAGAAGAAGAATCGTCATTTGAACCATTGGAAGTGATGGATTTCTTCTTTTTGACTTCCAAAACATTTACCGTCTCAAAGGACAATTTCTTGCTTGTATCTTCATCCGTTCTTGATTTTTGTTTCAATGAATCTTGAGATTTCTTGAGAGTTGAAAACTTCCTTTTCAAATTAATCAACTTTGATCCAGCATTATGTTCCCTGCTTGTTGGCACTGATAAACTCTTTTTCAAAGATGAGAACGAGCTCCCCTTTGACCGAATAGGATTCTCACAACCATCATCCAAACGGTTGCCTTCATTTCGTTTTGTACATGCTGGTAATCGCTTATTTGCAACACCGGTTCTTTTAGAACCGGCCCATGGTGGCCTTATGATGGCTAAATCATCAATCTGCTTATTAACTTGAGCTTTCATTGGTTTCACACCTCCATCTTCTTTCTTGGAAGTTTCTTTAATGGCAACATTTTCTTTTTGCCCACTTTCAGTCTGTTTATCAACAATCCAAATGTCAGATTTCAACTAACTTTACATTAGATTAGATGTAGAAAAATTATAAGACTGAAGAATCATACCTTTTTGTTTAACTTTTTGCTGTTAAGATTAAGATTCAAGACTTTACTGGCATTTTTCTGCCCATGAGATTTCTTTTTCTTCTTCTTAATGACAAGCTTACTACCTTTTCTTCCTTTCTGTAAGACACGAGCTTCTTCATCATCTAAATTACTGGATTTTAGCATCGACAAGATCCGGACTTTTTTGCCATTCTTGTCAATATAAACAGCTCCTTCACGATCAGCAACCTCAGGAATAAAAGTCGGTTCTTGTGGCTCCTTTTTCTTCTCTTCAGCTTGAAACACAAGTTCTTGATCAGGAAAACTTGAATTAGTAGCCCAGTTTGTACCATTTCTTCTATCAAGCTCTTCAATTGTACATTGAGGAGCCGCTTTATATATATCCACCATTAACCTCTTTTTCCTTGGTTTAATCCTATTTTTAACTGTTTTCAACTTAAGATTTGCAGTCCATTTCATGCTGGATTCCTCAGACAGACAGCTGTCAATGTGCGCGTTTAAGGTAGTGTTTGAAGATGATGAAAAAGTCTTGCAAACTGGGCAAACTTTAGAAGCCACGAGCTCCTCAATCGGTTCAACACCCAAATTCAGTTTCATAACTAACTTGCACTTCTTAACTGTTGGTTGTCTATTTGACTTTTTATGATGAGGTAAGTCTTCTTCAAGATGACATTGAGAATTATCACTTCTTTTACTATCAAATTGCTTACGGTTTCTTCATTTGGCAAATGACTTTCAACCGCGCATATACTAACAGATGAATAATTCCTCACTGAATCAAGAGACTGGAAAGGTGGCAAGAGATTTTTCACACCATAATTCAAGCAAAGTTGCAAACTTTTATCAGAAAACGGCCAATTACGCGCTATATCCTTGCATCTTGAGTCAAAAACATAATCTCTGTAGGGTTTTCAACAACATATATAATCATTATCAAAACCAATATCAATAACATATGACATGAGTAAACCATTGTAAACATTAATAAATGAACCCTATATCATATGCAGGCTACAAGAAGAAGAATACAATTAATAAGTTTGAGAAAAAAATGTCATGAAATCAAGAATAAAGTTTACCATGGTAGGGCATAAAATCACATATGATCAAAAAATATATTGACCCTCTAACATGAGGTGGGCAATTAAGAAAGAAATCTAAGAGAATAAATTGGGCAAAAGTGTCAAACATAAAATCCAATCTTAATTGGAATAAAATCAAAGGACAAACTGATAATTTAAAATTCAATTTTTTCAAGAAGCTCGAGCTACTGGTCAAAGAAAGCCTGAATCACACAGATCACCAATCAACAAAGATCTGATAAAGTAAGAAGATGTCTTGATATAACTTGGAGTGATCATGAAAATGGTCAAACACTAACGAAATATAATCAATTTGTTCTTCACCTTATAGAGAATTTGGGGAGGGTGTAGTTGGTGTCATGAAGATCATTAGCATCAGTAGGCTTGAGCAGATCTATGTCAGAAACAGAAGGAAAAGCTTTATGAGAAACTTGTTCTTGTTGATGCTGATGATGATGGTGATTGTGATTATTAGATGATGAAGGATCTGGTGCTGGATGTTCATCAATGGATATCATCTGCTACAGTCAATCTTCTGTCTTCTTGTGCTGTACAAACAGTCACAAGAACTCTCCTCCCTCTTTTACTATCTAAAACGTCAAATTAAGCATCCTAATTACCTGATTAACAGCATGCTTACCGTAAGATGATCATCAAACAATCAACTCCAAGTTAGAGGAACCAATTTTGTCATCATGTAGAGCCTGCAAAACATGCGAAGAACATGAAGAAGATTAGAGATATAGGTGTGTGAGTTGTGATTAATTACCAAAAGTACAAGCAGTAAACTCTAGATCTTTCTAGATAAGACCATATTTTATGTGATCTTGAAGCAAAAACCAAAAGACTGTTGTTATTTATTTATGTAAGTCTGATTGAACAAGAAAAGAACCAGAATATTTGAGAATAATCCAGAATCCCCAAGTGAAACTGAACTTTAACTTGAAAACATCTTCAAAAACTGTTATTTTATGTGGGTATTCCGGGTTTTAAGCAGAAAAATTAGACCCACAAATCGAACAAATAAACCTTAATAATCAAAACCCATTAGCGTCAACATCATCCCAAAACAAAACACACGAAATCAATAACTCAAATCAAGATTTGGGGGTCTGATGAAGGTTTAAAGATCGAACTTCTTTCAAGAATCTGATACAATCTGCTTTGTGATTACCCAAAAAATAATAAAATCAAGATAAGATTTCAATTAGATGTGATGAGAAAGAAATCAAGAAATAGAACGAAATTAAAGCCAGATTTACCGATCTTTTGGGTCATGTTAGTGTACAGTAGAGCACAACAATATAAAACCATCAAAAAGCATAAACACTAAACAGTAAATCTATGATTAAAACAGTGCAAATCACTTGATGAAAAACCCCAAGAATCATGGCGAAAGATCATAAAATCATAAACACAAAAAGCTTGAACTTGAACTCAAGTTTCTAAAAACATAAAGACGAAATCTTGACGATGAAAACTTGCATCTTCTGAACAAAGACAACAAACCCATGAAAGATTAATCAAGATAGTAACAATTAACAACGAATTTAAACAAATTGAAGAACAAAATCGTTCAAACCTCTTGGGCCTTGATGTACACGAAGCTTGTCAAAAATGGAAGCAAAGAGAGATGCAAATATAGAAAAAATAGCAAGATCAAGCAGCAGATCAAAAGGAGGTATCGTGTTCATCTCTCAACCAAAAAGCAAAGTTGTACCACTGATTCATCTCCATACGTGAATGCGTGTGAAGTGTGTGTGAGAGAGAGATATAGAGAGAATGTGTGTTTTAGAGAGAGAAAGGTGTTATGGGGACTCTACAAAGCTGTCTAATCTTATACCTGCCCTACAACGCATTATTATTATTATTATTATTATTATTATTATTATTATTATTATTATTATTATTGTTATTATTATTATTGTTATTATTATTTATTGTTATTATTATTATTTTCTTCGTATTTTACCACTTTATTGGTGATTTTGATCATGGCTGGTGTGAAATGTCGGATATGCCCTTTGCCTCGTACCGATTTACAAGTGACAATTCTCCACCCTTGGACCTCTACCTCTCGATGTTGACATTCAAAACACGCGTATTCAATGCCTCTAAAGAAAATATTTCTAAAAAATATACTGTTTAGTGTGTGTGTATATATATGAACTTAATGTAGTATCTATATGTTAGAGGTCAACCGCCCTTAATAAATAACCAGGGTGAATTTATAGAAAATGTCATGACTTGGTTAATTTAAAGAAGTCAGCAATCTTTACTATTCTTATACAAACAACGGTGGGCAAATCGGTACCTGTTCTATAACCAAGGGCGAAGCTTAGTGGAGACCGGGGGGGGGGGGGGGGGGCTCTTTTTTTTCATCGGTAGTGTTAAATTTTAGTACGGTAGTGTTAAATTTTAGTCCGGTAGTGTTAATTTTAGTCCGGTAGTATAAATTTTTGACCCGGTATTGTAAATTTTTATATAAATATCGAGTTCGCCCCCCATAAAAAATATTAATTTCGCCCCCGCCCCCCTACGATAATGTTCAAGCTTCGCCCCTGTCTATAACATAGGCGCCCTACCCCTGTTATATTGCGTGTGTGTGTTGGGGGGGATTTACTTACTACTGAGATGTTCGATTTCTTTTATTAGTTAAAAAACATTTTCTTTTAAAAGATTAACGTAGTTGTCGTCACAATTGACTGGTGTGTGAGAACGACCAACCGCCCCTATTCAACATAGTCGTAATTAGAACAAGTAAAGGCAATATTGCCTTTGTTGGACATGTGTTGGATTTAGTTAAACCCGAGACTGTTAAACCCATTCATACATGTGTTAGCGCTATTATTGGTGAAAACATTTTGTTATTGTAAATGGTTAAAATGACATGTTAAATGAAAAATACAGCCGAAAAATATTTCTGTAACTTTTTAAATAAAATAAAAAAAAGGATATGTGTAATCATTAGTTTAATATTGACGTAAGACTCCTTTAAATTGTTGCAACAACTTGTAAAATCAACTATGATTACGATCACAACTTGCTTGAAACATTTTATAAAACAGCAATTATATTGGAATTCAAATCCGTACTATTTTATTGTTTTTGGTCATCAAAGAATATTGAACAACTGTGTGGGGTACAATAAATCATCTGGAGACGCTTCTTTCCTTCACTTGCATGAAATCGCGTATTGCATTATACAGGAATATATATCTAAAGGAGTGATTAGAAAATCATAATATTATATGAAAATTAAAAAAAAGTTAATAAAATCGGTCACATAACTTATAATTTTTTATCGTTACCCTTTATATTTATGTATCTATATATATAAATAAGGGTATGGATTAAATGAAAAACCGTAGCATGATTTTACACATACATCACATATGAGTTACGTATACGTAACCATTTTCATTCGAGATAATGTTACGTATATGTAAGACTTTCATTCCCGTATTTATGTCTAACATATATGTAAAAAATACTTAAATAAACTTTTAACAATTAAAATAACATAAAATTTATGAATTATATAATTGTTTTCCATGATTTTCTTTGGTTTCTTATAACTATTGTTTTTCTCAGAAACCATCCCCTACATATTTAACCGTGAACTTGAATAAAAATATTTTAAAGAACGCGGTTTTTTTTCCTTTATGGAAACTCATCACTCGTGTTTTGACTATAAAACACACACCTCAAATTCCAAAAATTTGCATGTTTATTTTTATCTTTATAGTCTAATATAAAAGTAATTAAAAAAACAAGTGACAAGTGCATATTATTTAATCCTTATCATCAAATTTTTCATGCTTATTTCTCTTATTTAATAGATACTATAACTATAAATAATATTAATTAATTTTTATAGATAAAATATTGTTAATAAATTAAGAAAGAATTTTTTTTATTAAAGTTATATGTAAAGAAATAATTTTCTTGTAGATAAGAAATTTTTCTAAAATATTAAAGTTTTTTTAAATTACAATTTTTTTTTAAAAAATTGATTTTTTAAAAGTAAATATTTATAAATAAAAATAATTAAAATTGGGAGTTAAAAATTACGGAATATTTTAAAAACGCTTTGTTTTGAAATAAAATATTTAGTTTTCTATAAACAAAAAAATTTTAAAAAGTTGATATCTTACTAATACGTAATTTCAATCATATCTTATCTTTCTATTCAACTCGTGTAATGCACGAGTGATTAAAGCTAGTTTGAACATATATATACTAGTTTGAAGGCTAATGCCAAAATGTTTCTGACGACAATTATTTACAACGATCCAAAACAAAACAACCACAGTTTCGGATTTATTGTCCTAGGACCTTTTGACCCTTAAAACACAATTTTAAACATAGGTTTAGCGAAATATATCATAAGAGAAATAATTGGTAATTACAGACAAGTGATTTTATTTTAAATCCACTCTAATTCCTGGGCTCGTACCACAGACAAGTGAGAAATAATTGGTACCACAGACGTCTACGTTCAAATACCTGGGCTCGTACGTACAGGAGGACGGAGAGATACACAGCGATGTATCTCACCGTGTGCAATCAGGATGGTGCAAATGGAGAGCAGCATCAGGGATCCTGTGTGATAAGAGGTTCCCAGCAAAATTAAAGGGAAAACTTTACTGTCACACCCCGACCGACGGCGGAATCATCGGAGCGGACGAGGGAATGATTGATTGTTCATAACACATGGTTGTCTATTTGTGGAAATAATATTACAATCCGGTTACATGATGGAATAAGTACAACATACACAAATACAACAATCGAAACCACAAATAATAATTGTCTTTTATTTTAACTAGGTCCGTGTCTTAGATGAGCACGTAGAAGTCCACTATCTTGCTTAACCTGAAATCATGTGAGAAAATAAAGTCAGCTAACGAGTTAGCTGGTGAGTAATCACAGTTTCGATTATACATATAGATTGATTGATTGATCCATCGATTGTAATTCAATTCACAAGGTAATATTAAGACTTATATGGCAACCGCGAAGCATATAGATAAACCGACACAATATAAACCCCTTGACTTGTCACTTTGCATATAATATAGACTTGCACATAAACACCATAGATTGACTAAATTGCCTCTGGCACAATCACCACTCGACTGTTCATATGGGGTGGGTTATCCAAACCAGTAGATCTACATTGTTGCCAGGATTGATTGATTGATTGAATTAGGGTTCTACTGTCGTCCAGTTTATCACAGTATGTTCACGTAATTGCAAGTAATAACATAACCTGTCTTGAATTGAATTGAAAATGAAATAACAATAGAATATCATGGTAGAATATATTGTATCACATGATTTCCCCCAAATAGGAAATGATATAAAAGGGGATATGAATACTCACTTGATTGTTGAGATTGGAATTTGGACGTGATAGTTTAAACACCAATGATTTCCTTATGATTAACCTAAGGAACGGTGTCTCGAGTTAGAATAATAACGATTTGGGAATTTTGGGAATGTATTAGGATTTCTATGGTAGTTTAAGTTGATAAATTTTATTTGGTTTGAAATGTCTTGAAATAAACGAATTTATACAATTTATTAATAAATTGTATATGTATAATTATATTCATAATTATATATAATCAAGTAATTATATATAATTATAAGTATAATTATATACATGATTATATGTATATAATACATTTATACATAAATGAACATAACTATATATTGTATGTTAGGTATATACACGAGTTATAAATTGTATACAATTATATAAAGTTATATACATGTAATTTAATCGAATAAAAATTGTTTTGATAATTGGATAATATACCTATGTATATATATTGAACTCAATTTATTTATTTGTATAATTATATATTATACACTAATTATAAATTGGTATAAGTATAATTAGTTATTTTATTTATTTAAAACAATTAAAATAAATAATTAAAATGTTGAAATTAATTTCAGAAACATAATTAAATTGTTTTAAAAATTTCTAATGTTTGCAAAAATGTTTTTATGATTTTTAGAATTTTTTTCTGAATTTTTAAAGGCTTAAAAAGGCCTTAAAAAAAAGTGTAGGTGGTGGGTCTCGAACCCGAGACCTCCTGTTTGAGTTAAAGCGTGGGAACCGGTGAACCAAGGCCTAAGCCGCGGTTATGATCCGGCTTTTATTTCTTTAAACAGAACCTGCTTAACTCCCAAATCCCCCTAAGAACCCTAGATCGAATCCCGTTCAATTGAACCCCGATTCGATTATTATTGCTACTGAATCCATGGGGCTTTTATTCCCCATGAAAAACCGAGTTTATAGATGTATCAATTACCTGTTAAGATGGTGTATTCAATGAGTTTGAGTTCGAGATAGGTCCGCGACTAAGTGCCAATCGGATGCTGCTCAAATCGTGATGATAATCAAATTAAATTGGTGTGGAGCTTTGAATGATGATCGAGAGTGAAAGCCCCTAATCAATTTCAAGTTTTGAAACTCCGAAGGTAGTGTTCGAGTGAGTTGCAGGTCGCGATGAAGGTGACGATCGAATTCGATGTGTCTGTGTGTTCTAGATGAAATTGAGAGTATGGGTAGGTTCGGGACTGAGAAATGTTTGATTATATGAATTCAATTTGTTTATTACAAGTGTTTGAGTGGGTTTCTTTGTCGGTTTAGAATCCGAGAATAAAGTGAAGAATTTAGCCGTTTATTTGACTAATTCAACACGTTTTGTGTTTGAATTCAACGTAGATTGGATCCAATGAAACTTTCGGTGTGATTGTGGGTTCAATTTTGATAATTTGTTGGATTTCTTGTCGGGAATTTAATGAGTTCGAGGTTGAAGCTTTGGATCCGATTTATCTTGATGATTAAACGTGTTTAATGCTTGTCTTGAGTTCGAAACTAGTCCACGAGTGTACTGGAACCGGTTTTTAGAGTTGAAATGGTGAAATTTGGTCGTTTTCGGCTTCGCCGGAGTTTGGCCGGACTCTCGCCGGCGAGTCGCCGGAAAATCGGGGTATTGACGGGGGGGATGGTTTGGGTTTAAAATTTTACAGATTCGGCCCCTGTGGTTTTAAGTTTAACACTTATGTTTGAAACTTTTGTTTTAAGTTTTATAAATTACCAAACACACCCTTGCACTTGATTTATAAAAAAAATATATTTTTATAAACAATTGTTATTATTATTATTATCACTATTGTTATTATTATTATCATTATTATTATTATTATTATTATTATTATTATTATTATTATTATTATTATTATTGTAATTATTGTAATCATCAACATTGACATACAAAATTTTTAACTTTTATTGAACAAAATACACGATGTTACAGTCTCCCCTGCTTTAGAAAATTTCGTCCCGAAATTTAAATCACGAGGAGGCTGAAATGAAAAGATGAGGGTACTTGGTTTTCATTTGGTCCTCACATTCCCAGGTGAACTCTGGGCCACGTTTAGACTCCCAACGAACTTTGACAATGGGTATCCGACTGCGTTTGAGTTGTTTAACTTCCCGATCCATAATTTCCACAGGTTTCTCAATAAAGTGCATAGATTCATCAATCTGAACTTCGTCGAGTGGAATGTGGAGATTTTCATCGGCAAGACATTTCTTGAGATTCGAAACATGAAACGTCGGATGTATATTGCTGAGCTCTTGAGGTAGTTCAAGCTTGTAAGCCACTTTCCCAATTCGCTCGAGCACTTTGAATGGACCCACGTAACGAGGTGCTAGCTTCCCTTTCTTTCCAAAGCGAATCACTCCCTTCCAAGGTGACACCTTAAGAAGTACGAGATCACCGACATTGTATTCCATGGGCTTACGCCTTTTGTCAGCATAATACTTTTGACGATTTCTAGCAGCGACCAAGTTATCACGGATCTTATGAATTTTGTCGGTTGTTTCTTGTATCAATTCCGGACCAGTAATCTGTGATTCACCAACTTCAGACCAGCAGATGGGAGATCGACACTTTCGACCATACAAGGCCTCAAATGGTGCCATCTGGATGCTGGTATGATAACTGTTATTGTATGAGAATTCGATCAACGGAAGATGAGAATCCCACGATCCACTGAAATCAATGACACAAGTCCGGAGCATATCCTCGAGGGTCTGTATCGTTCTTTCAGTTTGACCATCGGTTTGCGGGTGATAGGCTGTGCTAAGATTTAGTTGAGTCCCGAGAGCTGATTGGAGACTTTTCCAAAAACGAGAGATGAAACGACCATCGCGATCAGAGATAATATCTAAAGGCACACCATGTCGACTGACTATTTCATTAATGTAAATACGAGCCAATTTCTCGACTCGATAATCTTCCCGAATTGGAATGAAATGAGCCGACTTAGTCAATCGATCAATGATAACCCAGATACTATCGTGACCACTAGCGGTACGAGGCAGCTTGGTAATGAAATCCATGGATATGCTCTCCCATTTCCATAATGGAACCTCGGGTTGTACGAGTAATCCAGAGGGACGTTGATGCTCGGCTTTGACTTTGGAACATGTAAGGCATTTAGATACATACAAGGCTATATCCTTCTTCATGCCGGGCCACCAATATTGGTTCCGAAGATTCATGAACATCTTATCTGCTCCCGGATGAATAGAATAGCGAGCCTTGTGAGCCTCATCCAGAATGGTTGTTCGAAGATTATCGTGATTCGGAATCCAAAGTCGATTTAGAAAATACAATAGTCCGTCCGACTTGGTTTCCAATTGGAGTTCAGCACCGCATGACATTTCCTCATACATGTTGCCCTCGGTGATTGATTCGTGTTGAGCTTCGAGTATACGGGTTAAGAGGTCGGTTTGAATGGTAATACTTTGAAGCATAACTTGACCCTTTCGACTTAATGCGTCGGCTACGACATTCGCCTTTCCTGGATGGTAGCGAATTTCACAATCGTAGTCATTAAGTAATTCAACCCATCGTCGTTGTCTCATGTTTAATTCCTTCTGATTGAATATGTGCTGAAGGCTTTTATGATCGGTAAATACAATACACTTAGTGCCGTAAAGGTAGTGCCTCCAAATTTTGAGTGCGAATATCACAGCTCCTAGCTCGAGATCATGGGTTGTGTAATTTTTCTCGTGAATTTTGAGTTGTCTTGAGGCATAAGCTATGACTTTGCCTCGTTGCATGAGAACACAACCAAGACCTTGCTTCGAAGCATCACAGTAGACAACGAAATCGTCATTCCCATCGGGGAGAGTCAAGACTGGGGCATCACACAACTTCTGCTTGAGGGTTTGAAAAGCTTTCTCCTGATCTGGTCCCCACACGAAACTCTTGTCCTTATGTGTCAAGGCGGTGAGAGGCACAGCGATCTTTGAGAAGTTTGGAATAAAGCGACGGTAGTAACCGGCTAAGCCAAGGAATGAACGAATCTCGGTGGGAGTTTTGGGTTCTACCCAATTCTTCACTGCCTCAATCTTTGCAGGATCCACGTGAATACCTTTGTCGTTTACGATGTGACCAAGGAATTGGACTTCTTTAAGCCAAAATTCACACTTTGAGAATTTTGCATAAAGCTTTTCCTGTTTCAGAAGTTCAAGGATCGAACGGAGATGATGTTCGTGATCGGATTTTGATTTTGAATAAATGAGAATGTCGTCAATGAAAACGATCACGAATTTGTCCAGATATGGTTTACACACGCGGTTCATTAAATCCATGAACACAGCAGGTGCATTGGTTAACCCGAATGGCATTACGGTAAACTCGTAATGACCATATCTTGTGCGAAAAGCTGTCTTGGGAATATCATCATCGTGCACTCGTAATTGATGATAACCTGAGCGGAGATCGATTTTGGAAAAATGAGAGGCTCCTTGAAGCTGATCAAATAAATCGTCGATCCTGGGTAGAGGATACCGGTTTTTGATAGTAAGCTTATTAAGCTCCCGGTAGTCGATGCACATTCGAAAAGAACCGTCCTTCTTCTTCACAAACAAAACTGGGGCTCCCCAGGGCGAGGAACTTGGTCGAATGAAGCCTTTATCGGAGAGCTCTTGAAGTTGACTAGCAAGCTCTTGCATCTCAGATGGTGCAAGTCGATAGGGAGATTTTGCTACTGGAGTTGCGCCAGGTACGAGGTCAATACGGAATTCGACTTGACGAACAGGAGGAAGACCGGTTAAATCATCGGGAAAGACTTCAGGAAACTCTCGAACAACCGGAATGTCTTCAATCTTCTTCGGTTTCTCATCTGCCTTCACGATATGAGCTAAGAAAGCCACGTAATGTTTGCGGAGGTACTTTTGAGCTTTGGTGCAGGACATGAGTTTTAATCCCTTGGAAAGCTTTTCCCCGTAAATATTTAAGACACTTCCAGATGCGCGAGGGATCCGGATGATTTTCTCGAAACAGACGACTTCAGCATGGTTCTTTGACAACCAATCCATGCCTATAATGACGTCAAAACTTCCAAGTGGCATCGGTATAAGATCGACAGGAAATTCGTGTTCACTAAGTTTAAGGGTACAATTTTGGATGACAGAATCAATTGTGACAGATTTTCCATCAGCTAATTCTACTGTAAACGGTTTCCCTAACTTAGTTCGGGTATTAACAAGCAAAGGTTCAAATTCTAAGGATACAAAACTTTTATCGGCACCGGTATCAAATAAAATTGAAGCATATTGATGATCGATTAGGAACGTACCATTCACCACATCATTGGCAGCCTGAGCTTGTTGGGCATTGATGTTAAAAGCACGCCCTTGTGCTGCGGGTACGGCATTAACGAGCTGAGGACATCGGTTACGGAAATGAGTTGGATCACCGCATTGATAACATGCACGAACTTGAGCAATTGCAGGAGGGTTTTGTTGGACTGGCGCATTTACCAAAGCCTTAGCAGCATTCCTGCATATGTTGAATGTATGGCCAAAACGACCACAACTGGTGCACTGACGACACTTAGCACCAGTAGGGTGATGATACTTGCAGATGTTGCATTGTGGAAACGGCCCGGTGTAAGGTTTCTTTGTTGGGGCTTGATTATTCATGGTTGGTTGATAGGTCGGTGCGACTTGGTTGATTGGAACAGCAGGGGTAATTACAGCAAAGTTTTGAGAGTTAGCCTTCCTCTTCCGGTTCCTGGAAGTTTCAGGCTTGTCTTCCTTGGTTGTTTCAGTAGAAGACTTCTCCATTTTCTTCTTGTCACCCTTCCTGGTCAAGGTACCGGCCTTGACATGGTTGTCGGTTAACTGAGCTGCTAGACGGATAGCATCTGCCAAGTTAGTAGGGTTCCTACCCCACACGGTATCCTGAATTTGCATAGGGAGACCACCTATGTACTTCTCGATAGCTCGAGATGAGGGAGTAACTAGATGAGGAACCAGAAGACTCAACTCGTGAAAACGGTTAGTGTAAACCAGATTCTCGCCGCTTTCCTGAGCCAAATCCCAGAATTCAGCTTCTAGTCTTTTGATTTCATTTCGTGGGCAGAATTCTCGTGTCATGAGTTCCTTTACTTCAGCCCACGTCAATGCCAGGGCAGCATCAGTGCCACGGGTTCGTTTCTCCCCGTTCCACCAAGTTAAAGCTCTCTTCTGAAAAACACTGGTAGCGTAGCGAACTTTGAGATTTTCAGGACATTCGCTGTTAAGAAACGTGTTTTCAATACTCTCGAACCATTGCAGAAGACCAGTGGCACCTTCGGCTCCGCTAAACTTAGTGGGATTGCAGGAATTGAAATGCTTGTAAGTACAAGTTTTGGGAGGGTTTGGTGCAGTTGGGTTTTGGACAGTGTTTGATGCAGTTGTGTTTTGGACAGCATTGTTGCCTTGGTTCAGATGAGTAAGCAGTGTTGGGATAACCGCAGCAACTTCGCGTGCCACCATAGCAGCAATCTTGCGGCCAGAGCTTCTAGATCGAGCGCGGTTTTGACGAGCAGACATGCTGTATAATAAGGAACGATGAAACCTTTATGAGTAATGGGTAATTGGTTTTTAAGACTTTTCAAAATAATAAAATCGTTAATGAGATTGTTTAAAACAACAATGAGAGGTTAGGAGTGTAAACGTTCGGTTCACAAACCAAAACGAATACGTTGACTTATCAAAGTATTTGTGTCCAGTACGAGGACATGCGTACCTATAAGCGAATACTCATCTCGAGGGTTCCCAGGTAAGGTAATCAAGTTGTATGAAATACCTTGCCTAGACAGAACACCTTAAGATACAGGTATCCCACTCTTCCAGCATTGCATGTTCTCGGTCGTGTGACACGGACTTTGACGAGATTTGAAAACCATGAATAACAATCGAGTTTTTGGAGTTTGAAATCACTTGAATTAGGCACACAATGCCTTAGAATATGAGTTAAGTTTCGTGTGTATATTGATAGATTCATAGTATAAGAAGAATCACATAAACAGATAATCACATAATCAAGTATAAACATGTAAGGCACATAAAATCCTGTCTAAGTATATAAAATACATGAGAGGACTCATGTGTAAAGGTACTTAGTTATAGTCTAGGTCATTCCATTTCTAATAACCTAATTCCCTATAACCATGGCTCTGATACCAATCTGTCACACCCCGACCGACGGCGGAATCATCGGAGCGGACGAGGGAATGATTGATTGTTCATAACACATGGTTGTCTATTTGTGGAAATAATATTACAATCCGGTTACATGATGGAATAAGTACAACATACACAAATACAACAATCGAAACCACAAATAATAATTGTCTTTTATTTTAACTAGGTCCGTGTCTTAGATGAGCACGTAGAAGTCCACTATCTTGCTTAACCTGAAATCATGTGAGAAAATAAAGTCAGCTAACGAGTTAGCTGGTGAGTAATCACAGTTTCGATTATACATATAGATTGATTGATTGATCCATCGATTGTAATTCAATTCACAAGGTAATATTAAGACTTATATGGCAACCGCGAAGCATATAGATAAACCGACACAATATAAACCCCTTGACTTGTCACTTTGCATATAATATAGACTTGCACATAAACACCATAGATTGACTAAATTGCCTCTGGCACAATCACCACTCGACTGTTCATATGGGGTGGGTTATCCAAACCAGTAGATCTACATTGTTGCCAGGATTGATTGATTGATTGAATTAGGGTTCTACTGTCGTCCAGTTTATCACAGTATGTTCACGTAATTGCAAGTAATAACATAACCTGTCTTGAATTGAATTGAAAATGAAATAACAATAGAATATCATGGTAGAATATATTGTATCATATGATTTCCCCCAAATAGGAAATGATATAAAAAGGGGATATGAATACTCACTTGATTGTTGAGATTGGAATTTGGACGTGATAGTTTAAACACCAATGATTTCCTTATGATTAACCTAAGGAACGGTGTCTCGAGTTAGAATAATAACGATTTGGGAATTTTGGGAATGTATTAGGATTTCTATGGTAGTTTAAGTTGATAAATTTTATTTGGTTTGAAATGTCTTGAAATAAACGAATTTATACAATTTATTAATAAATTGTATATGTATAATTATATTCATAATTATATATAATCAAGTAATTATATATAATTATAAGTATAATTATATACATGATTATATGTATATAATACATTTATACATAAATGAACATAACTATATATTGTATGTTAGGTATATACACGAGTTATAAATTGTATACAATTATATAAAGTTATATACATGTAATTTAATCGAATAAAAATTGTTTTGATAATTGGATAATATATACCTATGTATATATATTGAACTCAATTTATTTATTTGTATAATTATATATTATACACTAATTATAAATTGGTATAAGTATAATTAGTTATTTTATTTATTTAAAACAATTAAAATAAATAATTAAAATGTTGAAATTAATTTCAGAAACATAATTAAATTGTTTTAAAAATTTCTAATGTTTGCAAAAATGTTTTTATGATTTTTAGAATTTTTTTCTGAATTTTTAAAGGCTTAAAAAGGCCTTAAAAAAATAGTGTAGGTGGTGGGTCTCGAACCCGAGACCTCCTGTTTGAGTTAAAGCGTGGGAACCGGTGAACCAAGGCCTAAGCCGCGGTTATGATCCGGCTTTTATTTCTTTTAAACAGAACCTGCTTAACTCCCAAATCCCCCTAAGAACCCTAGATCGAATCCCGTTCAATTGAACCCCGATTCGATTATTATTGCTACTGAATCCATGGGGCTTTTATTCCCCATGAAAAACCGAGTTTATAGATGTATCAATTACCTGTTAAGATGGTGTATTCAATGAGTTTGAGTTCGAGATAGGTCCGCGACTAAGTGCCAATCGGATGCTGCTCAAATCGTGATGATAATCAAATTAAATTGGTGTGGAGCTTTGAATGATGATCGAGAGTGAAAGCCCCTAATCAATTTCAAGTTTTGAAACTCCGAAGGTAGTGTTCGAGTGAGTTGCAGGTCGCGATGAAGGTGACGATCGAATTCGATGTGTCTGTGTGTTCTAGATGAAATTGAGAGTATGGGTAGGTTCGGGACTGAGAAATGTTTGATTATATGAATTCAATTTGTTTATTACAAGTGTTTGAGTGGGTTTCTTTGTCGGTTTAGAATCCGAGAATAAAGTGAAGAATTTAGCCGTTTATTTGACTAATTCAACACGTTTTGTGTTTGAATTCAACGTAGATTGGATCCAATGAAACTTTCGGTGTGATTGTGGGTTCAATTTTGATAATTTGTTGGATTTCTTGTCGGGAATTTAATGAGTTCGAGGTTGAAGCTTTGGATCCGATTTATCTTGATGATTAAACGTGTTTAATGCTTGTCTTGAGTTCGAAACTAGTCCACGAGTGTACTGGAACCGGTTTTTAGAGTTGAAATGGTGAAATTTGGTCGTTTTCGGCTTCGCCGAGTTTGGCCGGACTCTCGCCGGCGAGTCGCCGGAAAATCGGGGTATTGACGGGGGGGATGGTTTGGGTTTAAAATTTTACAGATTCGGCCCCTGTGGTTTTAAGTTTAACACTTATGTTTGAAACTTTTGTTTTAAGTTTTATAAATTACCAAACACACCCTTGCACTTGATTTATAAAAAAAATATATTTTATAAACAATTGTTATTATTATTATTATCACTATTGTTATTATTATTATCATTATTATTATTATTATTATTATTATTATTATTATTATTATTATTATTATTATTATTGTAATTATTGTAATCATCAACATTGACATACAAAATTTTTAACTTTTATTGAACAAAATACACGATGTTACATTTACAGAGTGGCAGTACGTCCAGCAATGTTATACGGAACAGATTGTTGGGCCATAAAGAAATCGCACCAGAGACAAATAGAGGTCACGGAAATGCGTATGCTCGAATGGATGTGTGGACACACCAGATTGGATCGAATAAGAAACGACGCGATTCGACGGAGGCTGGAGGTGGCGTGTATCACAGATAAGATAAGAGAGGGAAGATTAAGATGGTTTGGCCACGTAAAGCGAAGGTCGATGGTAGCACCCGTTAGAGCAGTAGAGAACATCACCGTAGAGGGTAGGAGGAATAGAGGTCGACCTAGGTTGACTTGGGACGAAATAATTAGGCGAGATATGGTAGACTTGCACCTCTCTGAGCACATGATCGAGGATAGGAGTGAGTGGAGACGTAGAATTAAAATTAAGGACTTCTAGCGGGACCGGTGGGTCGGAAGGGTAGACGTAGATCTTGGGCAGGAAGGGTAGACGTAGATCTTGGGCAGGAAGGGTAGACGTAGATCTGTTGCGGCCCACCTATCTTCCTATTTTTGCCCTTATACGTGATTCTATTTGCTTATTTGATGTACACGCTTTCTATGTATTTAAGTGACTTATACCTGTGTGTTGTCTGACTTACTTTATGTTTGTGATTGCGACTGTTATTGGTTTTCGTTACCGAGTCGGAGGGTCTCTTCGGAAGCAGTCTCTCTATCTCACTAGATAGAGGAAAGACCCGCCGCCACCTACCCCTCCCAGACCCTGCTCTTGAGTGGGACTTACTGGGTATGTTATGTTATGTTTGTTCTAAAAGTTTATTTATAAACTTTTTATCTAGCATAAGGTATAGTAATATATAATTCTCATGAGATGGATAGATTAATCGAAACATAATGTTAATTTGATACTTGAAGATGATGGTAGTTTAATGGGCCTTGCTACTTTTTATATATTCAAAATAATGAGACAACTAATACGAATTATTTTTTTCTACTTTAGAAAACTAAATTACATGAAAAAAACATATATGTAATAGAATTTGTTTCTCTATGCTTGAACGAATCTTGGAGCCACTAATATGATTGCTGTTTTATAAACTTAAGATCATGGGTACAAATTGTGAGAGTACCATTTTACACAAAATGTAAAGTAAGACTACGTATACACATTGCGGAGCCATCCGAATGACTGTGAGAAATAACACCCGAAGTACTTAAACTACACGAATCAGATTAACCAATAGTTGACTACCAATCTACTTAGAACTTTCCAAATTGACAGGAGTACAACTCAAACTACCCACCACCACTTCACATGATAACGGCGTCAAAAGATTGGATTTATGCCCTGGTAATAGAACCCGAATGGGAATCCGGAGGGGCAGCGAAGATGTTGCCATTGGACACGACCTACCCGAAGGTGACCCGAGCACCCTTACTCATAGACGACATCATTAAATAATATAGATCAAACACTCATAAGGATAATACAATATAATAATATAAATAAAGAAAGAAAGATGTGCAGAAAAGGTATGAAAGACGAGAATCATTGGGCCGCTTCTTTCCATTCCGCCGTTTTCGGTTTTTTTTTCACGTGCATATGTGATATGTATGTTTACTAATTTTTTTAACGGAAATGTATTACCTTAATTCGAATGATATATGTTATCTTAATCGTTTCCATCTATTTATGTTATTAAATATAAACTTGATATACCAACGGGGAAGACACATTAGTCGAGTCGGCGACGAACGGGTGAGGTGGGAAAGTAGAGGGTTCACTACAAGGAAATTGATTTTTTGCGACTAAGTTTTTTACGGCGATAAAGGATTCGTCGAAAAAAACTAACTAAACGACAAAAATAATTTGCTTTTTGACTTTTTTAGTCAAATTTATTTTTTGCGACGATATTATCGCCGCAAAAAAGGTTTTTTAATTTATTTTATGTGATTAAAAATATATTGTTTTTTGCGTCAATTCAGTTTCGTCGCAAAAAATATATTCAAGTTTTTTTACAATTTTCCTGAATTTTTTAGTCGGTGGGAAAATTTCCCGCCTTAGTTTTTGCGGCGATAATTTCGTCGCAAAAGATTTTCGTCGCAAAAAATAATTAAAAATAAATATAATAAAAACTGTGTCGCCGCAAAAAACATTTTGCGATGATATATCGCCGCAAAAAAGGTATTCGGTTTATGAAAACGGGGATTCCAGATCTGTTCCCCATTTTCACACACCAAACGCCCAAATCTTCTTTGTATCGCCCCCACCACCGCCACCCAACCGCCACCGCACCGCCACCGCGCACCGTACACCGGCACCGCACCACCACCGCGCACCGTACACCGGCACCGCACCACCACCGCGCACCGTACACCGCCACCCAACCGCCACCGCACCGCCACCGCGCACCGTACACCGGCACCGCACCACCACCGCGCACCGTCCACCGGCACCGCACCACCACCGCGCACCGTCACCACCACGGCCATCAGCCACCGCGCGAGAGGATGCAGTAAACGTGATTCCACGTACACCCAACCACACCCCACCGCCACCGCACCACCACCGCGCGCCGTCACCCCCGCCGCCACCTGCTCCACCGCTGCGTCACCACCCCCGCCATTTGTCGTCACCACCACCGCTAGTCCACTACATTGTAAAGGTAATAACTAATTTTTCTAAAAAAAATTCTTGTGTTAAAAATGGTTAGGATCTGAAATTAGAGTTATGTTGGATGTATATGTGTATGTGTATGGATATATATGTGTATTTGTACGTGTATAGATGTGTATGGATATAGATGTGTGTATGGATGTATGTTATTACAAGCCTGATTACACAATAAGCTCTTTGGTTTAAGAGAGTGTAACTTGAATTTAGGTTTTGTTAGCAATTGTGTGACTATGGGCAGTTTAATCACTTTGTGTTTATATCTGAATTATGTATATGTGTATTTGTGTATGGATGTATATGTGTATATATGTTCAATTGAGATTAAAATGGATGTATATGTATATTTTTGTATGAATGTATATGTGTAATTTGTGTATGAATGTGTATGTGTATATATTTGAATGTATGTATATGTTTGTATGGATGTATATGTGTATGTATATGTGTATTTATGTATGGATATATATGTGTATGTGTGTATGTATGTTAAGTTGAGATTAAAATGGATGTTAAATTGTGATTAAATGGATGTATATGTATATGTGTATGGATGTACATGTGTATTTATGTATGGATGTATATGTGTATGTGTATATGTATGTTGAATTGTGATTAAAATGGATGTATATGTGTATTTGTGTATGGATGTATATGTGTATGTGTGTATATCTGAATTATGTATATGTGTATTTATGTATGGATGTATATGTGTATATATGTTCAGTTGAGATTAAAATGGATGTATATGTATATTTTGTATGAATGTATATGTGTAATTTGTGTATGAATGTGTATGTGTATATATTAGAATGTATGTATATGTTTGTATGGATGTATATATGTATGTATATGTGTATTTATGTATGGATATATATGTGTATGTGTGTATGTATGTTAAATTGAGATTAAAATGGATGTTAAATTGTGATTAAAATGGATGTATATGTATATGTGTATGGATGTACATGTGTATTTATGTATGGATGTATATGTGTATGTGTATATGTATGTTGAATTGTGATTAAAATGGATGTATATGTGTATTTGTGTATGGATGTATATGTGTATGTGTGTATGTATGTTAAATTGTGATTAAAACGGATGTATATGTGTATTTATGTATGGATGTGTTAAGATAATTAATATTTGTTTGTAGACACAGTTATGACGATTGATAACACTTGGACTACTTTAGAAAATAAATTTTCTAAAGAATATCTGATTGGTCTTAAAGCATTCATGGAAAGGTGTAAGAATTATACGAATGACCAAATAAAGCTCGGTGTCCGTGTAATAATTGCAATAACAGTTATTGGTTTCCTCTTCCAACAATAGAGCATCATATACATAATAATGGTTTTTGCCGATTTTACAAAACGTGGACGCATCATGGTGAATCATATGTTCCGTCACCGGTAGTTCCAGTCATACCTCAAACGACAGACCCAATACATGATTTTATTAACGATGTTCGTCAGGAGAATGTCCCACAAGAGGACAACACATACGACGACGACGAGCCAATGAACACAACAGATACACCGAGTGATACAAATGATGAACTTGCTGAATTACTGAAACTTGCCGACACCGAACTATACCCTGGTTGTGACGGGATGTCTTCATTGGATTTATTGGCAAAACTGAGTCACATGAAGGCCATCAATAAATGGACCGATACATCGTTTGACCAATTGTTAGAATTTCTGAAAACTGCATTTCCGCTTGCTAAAATCCCACCGTCAAACTATGAAGCCAAGAAGATAATGAAGAAAGTTGGGTTAGGATATGAATCGATCCACGTTTGTAAGAACGACTGTTGTTTATTTTGGGGGAAGGATAACAAAGATTTGCAAAAATGTCCAATATGTTATGAAAGTAGATGGAAGGACGCAAACACTAAGGGGAAGAAAGTTGCCAACAAGGTTATGCGTTACTTTCCATTAATTCCTAGATTAAAGCGTATTTATAGCTCAAGACACACTGCAAAGCATATGACATGGCATGCTTCTGGACGTTGCACGGAAGATGGTAAGTTACGTCACCCGGTGGATGGTACATCATGGAAAGAATTCGATTCAATGTATCCTGATTTTGCCAAGAACCTAGAAATGTTAGATTAGGGTTGGCTGCTGATGGCTTCAATCCATTTGAGAACATGAGTAAGTCATATAGCATGTGGCCGGTAATATTGACAACTTACAATACGCCGCCATGGTTATGTATGAAAGAGTCTTCATTCATGCTGACGTTATTAATCCCTGGCCCTAAATCACCTGGGAAGGACATTGATGTTTTTTTAAGACCATTGGTTGATGAATTGAAAAGTCTTTGGTCGGACGGAGTCGTGACAAAAGATGCGGTTACAAATACTTTATTCACATTGCGTGCAATGCTTTTATGGACTATCAATGATTTCCCTGCTCGTAGTAGCTTGTCTGGTTGGAGTGGGCAAGGTTACTTTGCATGCCCAACATGTAAGGAAGACACTCCATCTGTTCATGTATTGGGAAAAACTGCTTATGTTGGGCATAGAAGATAGTCACCAACAAATCATAAATGGAGGAAGGATAAGTCATTCAATGGTAAGAACGAGACTAGATGTCCTCCTAACAGGAAAACTAATGATCAGATTTTGGAACAACTTAATAAATTGCCGCCCCGTATTTCTGGGAAACATGTTCAGTTTGGTGGTAAGAAGAGAAAACGTGATTCCGATGTTGAATTGAATTGGACCAAGCGTTCTATTTTCTTCGAGCTTGAATATTGGTCTTCAATTCAACTAAAACATAATTTGGATGTCATGCATATCGAAAAGAATGTGTGCGAGAGTTTGTTGAATACGTTGATGATGAACAAGGAAAATCCAAAGACACTAATAAGGCAAGAATGGTGTTAGAACAATGGAACATTCGACGTGACTTGTGGCTTGTAGATAACGGTCGCGGTAAGCTCTCAAAGCCTCATCCCAAGTTATCTTTCTCAAACGCCGAAAGGAGTCTTTTTTGTCAATTCATTAAGGAAGTAAAACTACCTGGTGGCTTTGGCTCTAACTTTAAACATAAGGTAACCGATAATGATACCCAAATAACGGGGATGAAATCACATGATCATCATATAATGATGCAACGGTTGCTTCCGATTGGTGCTCAATCGTACTTGGATAAAAACATTTCAACACCAATAATTGAGATGTGCTTATTCTTTAAGCAACTTTGTGCTCGGAACTTGATGTTATCTGACATGCAAGATGCTGAGGAGAAGTTGATTAAAATTTTGTGTTCTTTCGAGCAAATATTTCCTCCGTCATTTTTTATCATAATGATTCATTTGGTTATGCATTTACCTGAGGAGGCCATTCAAGGTGGGCCAGTTTATATGAGGTGAATGTATCCATTTGAAAGATACATGAAAAAGCTGAAAAATTATGTTAGAAATAAGGCTAGGCCCGAAGGTTCCATTACGGAGGGGTATGTCGCAGATGAAGCCTTAACTTTCTGTTCAAGGTATCTTGACGGTGTACCGACGAGATTTAATCGGCCGGACAGAAACGAAGACGCCCCAGTTCCCACACGTGAGTTTATGTCTTCCAATCGCTATGCACATCTATCAGCAAGGGGGTTGATAAAAAAATGGATGGTGTGCTTTGGGCAAATCTAAATTGGTTTGTCCTTAAGAACAGCTCCGAGATCGAAGAATACAAAGAGTAAGTATTTTCTATTTCGGGTTGTGTTTTCGTAAGTTATCTTTATAGTGATTATTATTAACGCAAGTAACATTACTTATAGTGAATTTATTACTCAAATGCCGCATGGAACTGACTTGGGAGCAAATTTTCCTAACTGGTTTAAACAGAAGGTAAACTCATTTGTGTATAAAACCGATTATACAAACCGATTATACAAATTTTCCTAATTTTCTCTTATTTCAAATAGATCAACCGTCGGCGAGTAAATGATGAATCTAGTGTTAGTCCTCAGTTATTTGCTTTAGCAAATGGACCACGACATGCAAACTCTTACACCGCTTGTATAGTTAACGGTGTGAGATTTGTAGTTCATAGCCGAGACGTACGCCGTACAACTCAAAATAGCGGCATCTCAACAACTGGTCAAGATGGAACAAAGTATTATGGTTTGTTGGAAGAGATTCTGGAGCTAGGCTATCTAGACCGTTGTAAGGTTGTGTTGTTTCGATGTAAATGGTTTAAAACTAATAACAACAAACTTTGTGTCATTAAGAATAACATAACCAGTATTTCTACCCAAACTGAATGGTTTACAAATGATCAATACATTCTTGCAACATAAGCAGAGCAAGTTTTTTATCTTGACGAACCGTCTAAAGCTAGTCAAAGAGTTCAATCAATCAGACATTGGAAGGTCGTCCAAGTGGTGAATCATCGGAAGATTTGGGACCGAGATATTATAATGGAAAATAATGAAGCAGATTTAATTCATGGCAGCACTTCATCTGAGCTTTTGTTGTCTGCTGACTTAGATAATTTAACTTATGATGGTATGAGTAGAGATGAAGCTACAGAAGTCGATGTTTCCCTTGAGCATGTCAATGTAGAGGACGAGACATAATAAGATACGGATGAGGGTGAAGACGACGATGCAGACCAAGCTGTTGACGTTTCTGATAATTCAGATGATGAATCAGACGAATTTAATAATGATTGTGGAGAAGATTCTTATCACACCGATGAATCCGATTGATTGTAATTTTTAATTTTAACCGAATCATTTATTATGTTTGATCTATTATGTTTATTGAATTGTTTTTTTCAATTGTGTGTTTAGCTAATGATTCAATTGCAGTATATTTGTATACTTATATAATCTTTTTTTACAGATGGCAGACGTGGCCCGAGGTCACGGTGGGGATACCTATGGCCGTGGTCCACCTGGTGGTGGTCCTTCCGATGATGATCGATCGTGGCAGCCGCCACGACAGTGCGAGGTCAGTGATGACTCCGGCAGCGGCAGCGGACGAGGTATGACGAATTTTTTATACTATTATCTTTTAAAATGAAAATATATAATTTACATAGAATTTTTATACTATTATCAAATTGCAGGACAAGGCAAGCGTGGAAAGACCACACTTCAAGGTATGCGAAAGAGAAATCCACAAGGAAATTTGCTCACAATTGAATTTGAGCAAGGTATGCATGACACCTACAAACCTGTGGGTGTCAATCAGGCGACCTTTGCTTCACTGGTTGGCACAATCGTTGACAGATTTCCTCAAAACTACAAGAGCTGGAGAAAGATACCTGCAGATTTGAAGGCGACTATCTGGCCTGACTTACAGGTTAAGTTTTTGATAATTAAATTCAGTGATTAAATATATATATACTAAGCTATTTGTTTTCATAATTTGCAGATGTATTTTGATATGACTCCCCACGAAGGCCTGAGGGCAGGCATTGAGAAATATGCTGCAAACCGGTATAAAGATCACAAATACCGGTTCAAGCAAAAGCATTTTAGCAAAATAGGTGGGGAGGACAGGGTTGATATTTCTGATGTTGTGCCACCTGATATGCAAGAATCTGAATGGAAAAGCTATGTGGATTACTACACTTCTCCTGAAGTCAAGGCTCGGTCTGCAACCAACAAGTCCAACAAAGGGAAGCAGACGATCAAGGGACATGGCGGCCGGACATCTTTAGCCCAATGTCGTTATATGTTTGTAGGTTGTTTTAATCTAATGTGTTTATAACTTGTTTTATGTGTTTGTAAGTTACTTTTATATTATTATATAACTATAAAATGTGTTTACAGCGGGAAGATGGTTCTGATGAATCTGGGAGTGCCATATTAGCATATCGTCGCTTCTATACCGATTCAAGCGGTAATTTCTATCAACCTGAACCCACTGCATACTATGTAAGTAATGTACACGTCTTACAATTTTATAAAAATAAAGTAATATATAACATCACCATATATATAACATTGTTTATTTTTTTTTAAACTATAAAGGAGCAAATGGTCGCGCTTCAACAACAACATCCAGAAATGTCAGAGAAACAGATCATGTGCCAGGTGTTGGGGGAGCGGCCCGGGTGGGAACGTGGCATCGGTCCAATACCGAGCGTGCCTTCACAACCCCCACCTCCACCTCATAGAACAGATCAGCGGATGTTCTCACAATCTGAGGTTGAGGAGATGATAGCAGCGAGACTGGCCAGTGAGCAAGAACAATGGCAGTCATAGATGATGGCTAATATGATGGCACAAATGCAAATTCAAATCCAAAGCCAAGTCCAGAGCGCGTTGAGGAGAAGTGGTCATTTTCGAGAAGATGAAGAAGATGAAGGTGGGTCGTCATAGGTTGGTTTGATAGTTTGATGGTTTGATGGTTTGATGGTTTGATGGTTTTTAGTGATTGTTATGAATATTTTCAAATATTTGTTTGTGTGACTTTTAACGTATTATATTTGGACAATATTTTGTTTATATGCTATGTTTTGCGAATGGTTTGATGGTTTTGATAGTGTTTAGTGATTTTGAACAGCAGGTCTGGTACCCAGAAAAATCTGGGTGAATTGCTGCAAATGCAACAAAATTATTAAAAAAAAAGTTTTTTTGCGGCGATTTATCGCCGCAAAAAACAATGATTAATACTTAATTTGTCGTCGCAAAAAATTTTTTGGTCAAAAACTTTGCGGCGATTTATCGCCGCAAAAAACAAGGATGCATATTTAATTTTTTCGTCGCAAAAAAATATATTGGTCAAAAATTTTGCGGCGACATGTCGCCGCAAAAAAAAAGATATCGTCGCAAATGTTACAATTTTAATCGTCGCAAAATATTTTCTCCAGAATTTCACTTTTTTTACTGAGTGGGGCCCACAAAACAAATCGCCGCAAATGTCGTCGCAAATAACATTTTGCGACCAATTTTTTACGGCGACTTTTTTGCGACCAAATTTTCGTCGCAAATAATACATTGCGACGAGAATGTGTCTTTTTGCGACGATGTATATCGCCGCAAAAAAGCTCTTTTCTTGTAGTGGTTCTTTTTCATTATGACAATGCGTTATGACGGGAGTGTAAAATGATGTAAAAACTAATATCAAAGCGTAGTCGCAGACCAGCATGTTGAAAGGATGTAAACCATAAATAAATAAAAAATTGAACATTAACATATTGCTGTGAATTTGTGCTTTCAAGAGGAAGTTAAAACCATTCATAACTTACATAAGTTTATATAATAAATGAATGTTGTCTAGAATTTGCTCGTCAAGAAGAAAGTTGAGGCCGTTTATAACATACGTTTATATTTATGAAAAACGAAACTGTGACGTAGATAATAGTTATATATATATGTTTTATTTAAAAGCAATACATTATGTTATATTATTTATTTAGAAATAGAAATATATAAGTATAAAAAGCCACTATCTGATATAAGAGAAAGTGTCTATAAAAATTTCAATTTTGCCACATGAAATAACCCATAACGGAAGATATTGAAACAAGACATAATGGTTGAGATAAATACAATTTTAACACATGAAAAGTATGCATTACTTGTATATAAAGCTTTAAGAGTTTTCACTATACCTTTTATAGTATATTACAAGTTGTAAAATAACTTAAGTATTTGTTTTAGTAACTTAATTTTTTTAAAATGTTGGGCGCACTGTAAAAATGTGTATGATTTGTAAATTTTTCCAAGAATTAGTAAAATTTGAGAAATTATATAAAACTTCATAAATTGGTAACAGTCCATAAAATTGATATAGTTACAAAAATTAATAATAATACAAATTTGGAAAAACAAGAGATACCTTGCAAACAGGGTTAGTCACTCAAGCAGCGGCGGAGCTTGAACCAAAACATAGGGGGGGCGGGGGTAAAAGTAAACTATTTTAGGGGGGGCGGGAATCTATTTTTATTAAAAATTTCCACTACCGAACCAAAAATTTACACTATCGAGGCAAAAATTTACACTACGGACGAAAAAAAGAGAGGGCCGGGGCATACTGAATGTAACCATACTGAATAATCAAATAGATTAATTGGTTATGAAAAATAAATGTGAAATGTGATGATGATATGAAAAAGATAAACATGTTTTAAGATGAACACATTGTTTAAACAGAGGTTGTGAAGAAGTAACAATGACACGTATTAATAGTGATACGCATGTGATAGGGTTTCGCAGGAAGCTAGGAGAGGATGAGGAAGATACGTAAATTTCTGGATGGTTGTTCCAGAGATTCATTCACGATAAATAACATGATCAAAACTAAAGTTCCAAAACAAACCCACAAAAACATAAAAAAGGCCATAATGGTCCTTGTGCCATGCAAACTAAAATTAAAACAGAAACATAAAACTTGAATCGTATCAAGACTCCCTCCTTAGCCACTTTTGTCCTCAAAAGTGAGGTCTTTGAAATCCGGGAAACGCAGCTTCAAATCATCCAAGAACTCCCAGGTAGCGTCTTGAGTTGCTTGATCCTTCCATTGCACTAAAACCTTCACCGCCGCCCGATTACCACGTTTAACCATCTTCTTATCTAGCACTGCCACTGGTTGCAATTTAAATCGAGCTTCATTAGGTAGGGGAATGATCTTCTCTGGCGGTCCACACGGTCCCTTCGGCAACGAGACATGGAAGACCGGGTGGATATGAGCTTCCTCCGGTAAGTCGAGTCGATACGCCACCATCCCAATCTTTTCTGTAATCAAAAACGGCCCAAAATATTTAGGAGTAAGTTTGGAATGCCGATGTACCCGTAACGAATTCTGCATGTATGGCTGAAGCTTGAGGTACACCCACTGACCCGCTTCGAACTCCCTTTCGGATCTTCGTTTATCAGCCTGCTGCTTCATCCTATTTTGGGCCTTCAACAGTGACTGTCTAAGCACCCCAATAGCCGCCTCCCGATCCCGCATCACCTCATCCACCTCGTTATCAGCGGCGTCCCTCGGAATGTACGGAATGTGGAGTGGGGGTCGGTAGCCATATAGGGCTTCAAAGGGGGTACGTTCCAATGATGAATGAAACGAGGTATTGTACCACCATTCCGCCGTCGCTATCCATTTAACCCACGTGTGAGGCCGCTCCATAACTATACATCTCAAATAACCCTCCAAGCATCGATTCACCACTTCCGTCTGACCGTCCGTTTGCGGATGGTAAGCTGTGGACAACTTAGCCTCTATACCTTGAAGATGCAAAAACTCCTTCCAAAAAGAACTCAAGAAAATCGGATCACGATCAGACACAATGCAACTCGGGCACCCATGTAACTTGAGCACATTGTCAAAGAACACTTGTGCGACCTCCTTAGCCGAATAAGGATGGCCCAATAACATAAAATGCCCGTACTTCGTGAGCCTGTCGACAACCACGAATACGGTGTCCTTGCCCTTAACTCTCGGTAACCCCCCAATAAAATCCATCGAGATATCCGAAAAAATCATCTGCGGAATCGGTAATGGTTGCATCATACCTGGTGACGCCACGTTCTCAGTTTTGGCCCTCATGCATACGTCACACCCACGGACAATTCTTCTCACCGTTTTATTAATTCCCTTCCATAAAAATAATTCCTTTACCCATTGTGTTGTGGCTCGGATTCTCGAATGGCCCCCTACCGGTGACTCGTGACACAATTTAACCATTTCCTCCCTTAACGCGTGTCGTTACCCACCACCATCCGGTTTTCACGAGACAACCACCTGTTGTTCCACTTATATTCGGGCTGCCCCTCACCCGTTGCCATCTTGCTCGCGATCTGTTGGAGGTCGATATCATTTTTTTGGCTTTCGATTATCCTTTCTAACAGCAACGGTTCGAGCTGCGAGACAACTAACACAAGTAATTCTGATCCTTGCACTCTTGATAGCGCGTCAGCTACCACATTCTCACGGCCCTGTTTGTACTCAATGGCATAATCATATCCCATAAGCTTCGCTAACCATTTGTGTTGTAAGGGGGTGGTAACCTTTTGTGTGAGGAGGTGTTTGAGGCTTTTCTGGTCCGTGCGAATAATGAAGGGTCCGGTGATAAGGTAGTAATGCCACTGTTTTACCGCTAGCATTATTGCCAATAATTCCTTCTAATACACGGAGAGTGCATTCTGTCTTGGTGACAAGGCTCGTGATAAAAAAGAAACCGGATGTCGCTCTTGCATCAAAACCGTGCCTATTCCTCCGGCTGAGGCACCGGTCTCAATCACAAATTGTTTGGCGGGGTCGGGTAGTGTCAAAACCGGTGCTGACGTGAGCGCACCTTTGAGACGTTCGAATGCATTTTGTGCTTCCTCACCCCATTTAAACGCATCCTTTTTTAGCAGGTCGGTGAGTGGTTGTGCAATCATGCCGAATGAACGTATGAACCGACGATAATACCCCGCCAGCCCCAAAAAACCGCGAAGTTGCTTGACCGTTTCGGAGTGGGCCATTGTTGAACCGCTTCTATTTTTCGGATCCGTACTAACTCCCCCTTCGGTTATGATATGGCCCAAGTACTCAATTGCTCGGCCTCCGAATACACATTTTGACTCTTTAGCGAATAACTGGTTATCTTGCATTATCGATAGGACTTGTTCCAAGTGTTTCCGGTGGTCCCCCTCGCTTCGGCTATACACTAGTATATCGTCAAAAAACACCAAGACTCCCTTCCGTAACATCAGTTTAAAGACATGGTTCACGAGGGCTTGGAAAGTAGCGGGGGCATTGGTTAAACCAAAGGGCATGACGAGGAACTCGTAATGACCCTCATGTGTGCGGAAGGCTGTTTTTGGGACGTCCGCGGCTGCCATTCGTACTTGGTGGTACCCCGATCTCAAATCCAACTTGGAAAAAAAGATGCACCCACTAATTTGTCTAAAAGTTCATCAATGAGCGGAATCGGGAACTTATCTTTAACTGTTGCTTCGTTTAGACGCCTATAATCCATGCATATCTCCATTGGCCATCTTTTTTTTGACGAGGACTACTGGTGCCGCGAATGAGCTTTGACTGTTCTAAATGACTCCCTAATCCAACAGTTCACGTGTGGTTTTCTCGATGACGTCTTTTTGGACAACCGGGTACCGATATGGCCGTACGCTAATCGGGGCGGTACCCTCCTTTAATACTATTTTATGATCGAAGGCCCGGTTCGGCGGTAGCCCCGTGGATACTCGAAAGACATTCGGAAACCGAGCCACAACCTCTCTCCAACGTGTTTCCCCTCCTGGTCGGATGGAGTGCCTACCACCCGAGTATGGTAGTTGTCCCGTTGCTCGTCATTGGTCAAGTATAAACTGAACAGTTGAAGATCCCCCGTTCGAGCATGTTTACCCATCTTCTCGAGAGAGCATACTGCAAACAAGTTATTTTGCAGCCCTTTTAATACATACTGCTTACCACCTAGCTCAAATTTCATGGTCATGTTTTGAAAATTCCATAAAATATCATTCAACGGTAACAACCATTGGACCCCCAAAATCATGTCATAGTTCTCGAGTGGCAGCAATAAGACTTCCGTTTTAAACCAGTTGCCCTGCATATTCCACTGAAAATCCCGGCAGACCTGAGTGCTAGTTAATTTCTTTCCATCCGCTACCCCCACAGTGACCGGCGCCACACTCACGGCTTCACAACCCAACCTTTTTGCCAATTTTCCTTTAAGGAAATTATGAGTCGACCCGGAGTCAATAAGTATGTGTAGTTGGCGAGTCCCCATCGACCCGCTCACCCGCATAGTGGAGTAAGACGGAATACCGGTTAACGCGTGAATTGAAATCTGGTGTTCCGTGGCCTCGTCGTTGTCAGATTCTTCGTCGTCCCCCGGCCTCTCATCCTCATCTTCCGCCTCAATAATATATAGTTGCTTCCGAGGTTTCGCACACACATGTCCCGGCACAAACTTCTCCGTACACCAAAAACACTCGCCCTTCGCCCTTTTTTGTTCCAGTTCTTTACTTGTCAAACGACGTCTCTCGGTGGATGGTTTATTCAAGGTGGTCACGGGTTTGGTAGGGGTGGGTAGTAGGGGAAGTTTGGCTGCATTAGAGGGTGGTGTAATTTTCGTGGTAGCCAATTTAGAGGCTCCCCCGTTCCATTTTCCTCCGGCAAGTTTTTCTTCCAGGTGCTCGTTGTTAAGGGCTTGAGTTTTGGCCAGACCATACGCGTCATGCAACGTGCGTGGTTTAAACATCTTAACCGGT
This sequence comes from Flaveria linearis, assembly GCA_024085815.1. Taxonomy (NCBI): domain Eukaryota; kingdom Viridiplantae; phylum Streptophyta; class Magnoliopsida; order Asterales; family Asteraceae; genus Flaveria; species Flaveria linearis. The sequence continues at coordinate 87,710,706 of CM044004.1, forward strand.
CCACGGATGTCCGGTTTGAGAGCCTTGAGGTAGAGGCTCACAGCTTGTGTTTCACTTAGGTTAACCTTATTCAACAGGGAGTCAAAAGCCGTGTTAAGTTCCTGTAACGAACCTGTCTGAGTTAACGAAGCCATCTCTTCCAATGGGTCTTCAAAGAGGGCATCCGAAAAACGGGCAGAGATCGAACGGACATAGTCCGCCCATGGAACCTTGGCTACCGTAGCATTCCGGGTCTTCATATAGGCATGATGCCACTGAAGGGCATCACTTTCCAGGTGAACAGCAGCACATCGGAGCTTCGAGTCATCGGGTGTGTCATCCATGGTAAAAAAATGTTCACAACGGTAAACCCATCCCTCAACATCGTCCCCCGAAAACTTAGGGAACTCGATCTTACCGATGCGGAATGGTTTGTACGACTTGGGGTCCCCATCTGGGCCGGAGGAAGACCCGATGGAACTACTACTCGGTTGCACGCCTTTGTCGCGCACGACCTTCAAGATTTCATCCTGTTGCTTCGCCGACTGTTCCTGTTGTTTCATCATCGCGGCGAGGGCGTGCTGGATTCGGAGATCGCCTTATCGTGGGCCTTGAGGGTGTTGTCGATGTCGGTGTTATGGGTGTTCGTCATGGCAGCTGCAGCAAGGTGTTCCGATGAGGAGTCGGAACGGCTCTGATACCCTTGATAGGGTTTCGCAGGAAGCTAGGAGAGGATGAGGAAGATACGTAAATTTCTGGATGGTTGTTCCAGAGATTCATTCACGATAAATAACATGATCAAAACCAAAGTTTCAAACAAACCCACAAAAACATAAAAAAGGCCATAATGGTCCTTGTGCCATGCAAACTAAAATTAAAACAGAAACATAAAACTTGAATCGTATCAGCATGACTACACGAGTTTTTGGGCATGTTTAGATTTTCATACTTTTGTTGACTGTGTTACACTTACAAATAATCACACCATACTAACTTTTTACCTCTAGCCTTTTAACACGAGACTTCCTGATCGTGCATCCACCTTTGATCACCTATTCTTTACTCGTGATCATTATTATTAGCAAGACGCAACCAAAGATGTCACATGTCATGCGACTAAAAGTGTAATGTTATTTTCACATGATGATTATATTAATATAACATACATGAAAAATACTAGTTTTGCGACTTTCATCTTCACTTGTAAGGAAAGAAAATTAAAAAAGACATACCCTTTTTCAGCTCTAGTCACTTACCAGATTATAACACATATTTTTCGGAAACAAATCAATGTGGAAACTTGGTTAGTTTTCTGTCAAAACTATAAATGCACATTACATACCATGTGCCTTACGATTCTATAACGTGCCACAAACATATAAAGCAAGCCACATATCTTAATCAACACGCTATCTATAACGTCATTTTCATAAATTTCTTTTTCATGTTCCAAATTCTTCCGATCGCGTCAAAATGAAGACATTAATAGTTTCCAAACGCGTGACGACGCCTGAAAGACAACACAGTGACACCTAAACTATAATGGCCTCCAGTTTAATCCACCATTCTTCACTTGCATATATGTAATTATTGTCATATAAACTAAATTTACTCTACTAAAGAAAACAAAAGATATGCTTCCAGTAATTGATTTGACGGCGTTTTAAATGAAGGCGGTCCGTCCTCCCCTCCGGCTATGCCTGTCATATGCAATGTTGATCTTATCAACTAGATCGTTCATTGTGCTGCAAGAAACGTAACATAAGGCGTCAGCTTACCTCTAAATATGGTGATTATGTGTGTAGTATATAAAGTTTCTACATATTAAATGAAAATGTATCTACAAGCATACCTTGAGCAATTCGTGAACATGGCCAGATAGCTAATTAATAGTGTATCATTGTATTCCTAAAAAACAAATAATGATGCATTTATAAGGGGGGAAAAAGATATAAAAGTGACATTTCACCAAGATTAAACTTATAAAAGCTCTCACCATTAAGAAATCATCTTGAAATTTCTCTGATTCTATAGCGGTAATCTCCTCAAGAGGCTAGATCCTGTCTTAGCAAAGAATTCTCATAAGGATTTCACCTGCATATCACACAAAAACATTCTGTGTCTTCTTTTTGTCATGTTTTAAAAAAATATTTATGACTTGTGATAGAAACGTTACCTTTTTGCATAGCATTAAGATAGTGATGGAGCACTCGGATTCTGCTATTGAGCATCTTGATGGCACTATGTACGCCCGTCAAATGAGCAGCCACTACAGAATGTATACAACTATACATAAGAATCAGTGATGTTCACATTGCTAAAGCAAGAACTGAAAATGCCTAAAATAAAAGATGTATTTAAAGTCATTACTACATGAAATAAGGACTCACATTGAGTAGCAGCTGAACCTCCATCAGATGGTTTAAGGTGAGCAACATGGTCAACAGATATTCTTTCAGCTTCTACTGTCTGGAGAAATACAAGAATATAATTATATAAACATTTATTCAGGTTATAATTATAAGTTTTAATCCTTCAAAATTTCAAATACAAGCATTTAGGGCAGACCTCTATGGTGTAGCTTGAGCGTACAAATATAAGCTGTGGAATTCCATCAATGACATGCATCTCTTGAGTTGTAATATGATCAGAAAAGGATCAAGTGTCAGTGAGAGTTCTAGATTGATATGCAACAAATAGCACTCACAAACACCTGACTTCTGGCTAAACTTTCCTTAGCATGAATTGACTATCATGAACATCGTCTGTATAACACTCAATGGGTTTAATAATACTTGATTCCTAACATATATACCTACTAAAATTGAAGGCTAACTATTCCAATTGTTTAAAAACTCCAATTACTATTTCCTTCTAGTTTTACGTTTGTTTTATAATTATTATTTTAGGTTCGCATCGAAGCACACGCCCGCCGACCAACTTCAGGTCCTTTCCCAACCATGTTGATTTTGATTTTACCCTCATTTGTTTAAAGTATTACTTCATCTGCGAACAAATCTACATAATTTGAAGTTCACAGTTGCCTCCTGTTAATAACTTAAACTCAAAATAATAATTATAAAACAAATCTTTTATAATTATCTACAAATCTCTCTAAAGGCGTATCTAAAAAACATTTACCTTCCATGACAGACAAATCTTTTATCCCTATATATCTACAAACTCAATCATTGACAATAACTATACCACCATCTAGGCAAACAATGAATGATACTAGCTCTTTATCTCTAGATACAACTAGTTGCACACATTGTTAATAACTTAAACAATGAATGATACTAGCTCTTTATCTCTAGAACTTTCCCCCATTCTCTCTAAAGGCGTATCTGAAAAAACATTTACCTTCCATGACAGACAAATCTTTATCCCTATATATCTACAAACTCAATCATTGACAATAACTATACCACCATCTAGGCAAACAATGAATGATACTAGCTCTTTATCTCTAGATACAACTAGTTGCACACATGAAGCCAATTTAGAAGCTCACAAAAATGCATATTATTATCATCAAGTGTTGGTCAAAGTGAGATTGACACCCCAATCCCCACAAACAAATGACAAATTAGATAATCTGGCCAAGAAGTTTCGATACGTTCATGACATGTTTTAGCTGAATCCAACACATATCTACTTGAATGCAGAAAAACTTTTAGAAGCCTAAGCCACGCCAATCAATGAAGCATTTTTATTAAGCATCCTACTGTCCTAGTCATTTGAAGTGTGTATCATAATATATGGATATAATGGGTGAAGGGTATTAATTATGTTCAAGGGGATCCATGCCGAGGTGTCTGAAATAGCAGATTGACCCATATTCCGTAAAGCTGTTTGAGCTCCATAAGCTATCAGCCAATCACACACAAATTTTTTTCTTCATTTCACCAATCATAATTTCACTTCAAAGTATAGTAACGCAACTTAAATTTATCATCAGTTCACACAAGAAATATGCTCATTCAACCGTCTTTTAACTAAAGGCTGACTATCAAAAAATGATGGGATCAGACCAATACCACAGATTCACAAGTACCATACATATAAGCTTAGCACCTTAACCTATTCATCAACTAGTCATCTTCTTTCAAGTGAGTCATTTGCAGTATATTAACATAAGAGCAATGACATTAAAATGTGATCATATCATCAGAACAGAATCCACAAATAATCACATTAACATTAAATAGCTACAATTTTAGGCAACATACCACTTTCAAATATGGTAACCGGGAGATGCTTTTGTGCATGATTGATCAACGGATTCAGAAGCACATACACCGGGCTTTCATTGATATCCATCAACTGTGAGAACAAAATCATCATCATTAGGCAATTTGACAAACAAAAGATTCTTTTTAACCAACTTTGCTACAGATTGCCTATAAAATACTCCTGTTACGTGAATGAGTCGATTCTACATGCATTATTTAAGAAAAAATTGTCATTAAGACTTCTTTCCATGTCAAGAGACCGCGGTTTTGACTTGATTAATAAATAAATAACATGTTGAGCTCAAGATGCGTATTTTGTTGCAAACAAAGCAATTGCAGTTGTAACTTATGATAAACAATATCACGTGGAGAATAAGAACTTAGCACAATTCGAGATAACATCTAGAACTCAAAGTAACTAATACGATTAAAAAAGTTTTGTAGAAAGAAAAGTACCAAACCTTTTACTAGCAGAGTTAGAAAAAAAAATAATCGATAGAAGGTCTGATCAATATATTACTTTCAGTTGCTGTTATTCACTTTGCAGGCCAATAACAAATGATTCAGTCCCTTGGTATTTTTCAAACGGAAAGATCATTGCACACATTCTATAATCAACCCTTTTGAACAATTAATCAATAGAAAGTCTTATCAATACATTAAATTCAGTTCTTTTATTCAATTGCAGGCCAAAAAATGAACGATTCGGTCCCTCGGTATCTTGCAACAGAAAGATCATCGCACACATTCTATAATCAACCCTTTTGAACAAAACAAATGCATCAAAAGATATAACAATTCACAAAGTTTATAGCCTTAAAGAACTGCACTCACAGCTCTGTGTATATGCATATCCGATTCTTCAGCATCAGCGCCTGTAGAATACCATCCAAGTACATAGAAGTTGGGAAACACTTTCTTATCTGTTCCACATTCAAAAAACACAAACCCCTCTCATCGATTAGCATAACGAAGTGGTGGTAGCTTAATGTGAACGCAAAACCCTAGAATCCATTTGCATTCAAAATCTATAAAAGCAAACTCACATAGTTCTTGTTTCTTCTCGAGGAACGATCGATCGAGTGAGTGGGTTGAGGGATCGTATAGAAGTTCAAAACTGTTGAAGATCTCAACGGTGCGTCCACGTTGGACTCCAATGACGCAACCGAAAACCCTAGAATTGGAGGAGGTGGTGGTGGCGTCACCGCCGTTGGCGACGGGTGGTTGGGACTGTGATTTGACGCGAGTGTGGTGGTCCGATATGTTGACGATGACGAGTGGGTGAAGCTTGAAGGTTAAACCGCTGCTGGATGACGCCATTGGTGGTGGTGGTTTTGTGACGAATGTTTGAGTGTCGCTAGAGATCGATTGTGTTTTTGCCGATGAGGTTTTGTTAGTGACGAAGGGGCTTGGAGTTTTGACCAATCTGGTTTTGCATAATAGCCATGGACTGTAAATATTGCGAAATTAGCCATCAGGCGAGATAGTGGCGAGACAGAAACATGCATTATCGCTGAGATACTATATTTCAGGCGAGACGTGGGCGATACCAGCAGCTTGACGTCTCGCTTTAACCGGCGAGACCGTGGCGAGAAAGTTGTGCTTATTTCGCGCCGATCAAAAAAGTGGGTACCAGCCCAACCAGCCCAGTATAATGTTACAAGGCCCATCGGGCAAAAAAAGTGGGTATTTGAAAAGGCCCATTGGCCACCGATTAAGCCCAGCAATTAAATCTGTAGTAAAGGCCTATTTGAAAAGTGGGTATTAAATCTGTGGTAAAGGCCCACCCCAATTAAGCCCACTATATTTTAAAGAAATTTCAGCCCAGTAACAAAATATTATATATTTATAAAAAAATTAAATAAAAATTAAATTTTAAATACTAGTATAAATAGACATTACATTATCCTACTTCATTCACACTCTTAAAAACACTCTTACTTTAAAAAATAACTCTATGGATAAAAATCAATATTGCTCTCAACCCGCACCGAAACCTTCATCTTGGATCATGAGTAAATGGAGGCGTCCAAGGAATCAACATGAATCTTCACCTTCGAACGTTCAAAACCCGGAAGAAAACCCCCTCGAAAACCGTCATCATGCACAAGAAGATGTTCAAGGCAGGCCTTCTTTAGTACGTAAATGGGCCATTCCAGATGATGAATCAGATAAATGGTCAACAAATGTTATGGATTTTTATAATAAAGGGGACGCACCTTTTTGTTACTCTGCTATATTTTTGACACCAACAAAACTTGACAAAATTTTTGGGGTATTTTACTCGGTCTACGACGTAACGGTTGTTTAACCGCAGTGGTAACGTTTTGTATCCATTATTGCTATACTTATATTTTTTTTGATTTTTTACACTTATATTTTTATAATTGTATTAATATAATAATTTTTATTCAGCACATTGAAGGTTGGGTATTAAGAATGATGAATTGGAGACATAGAGAGCTTTACAAGAATCCGTTGTCAGATATGCGTTGGAGTATACTGCCTCCACAATTTTTTGATTTTTTAACCGACTCGTGTAGCAAGCATGCTGTTTCTTTTGCAGATGGAAAATTCAACCCGTATCCCTCTTTTTTAGATATTGATTATGTATATTTTTCTTTCTGTATTCAGAGTCAAGAATGGGTACTTGTTCGTGTTAATCTGCGAACAATAAAATTGGAGATTTTTTGTGGTGAAGAAATAGGTGGTGAGAAATTTGGTCGGCTGGTTCACCCGGTGTTAATGAAAATCTGTGTGTATTTTGGCGCTTTATTAGTAAATCTCCGTTTTTGGAAAAAGTCTAAACAACCCGAAAAACCATTTGGTATTGAAGTAAATGAAGATTATGTTACATCTCCCCAAAACTTAAGGGGTAATGAAGGAGTTTACGTTTCAATGCTGATGGAACATTTGGTTACGGGGAAACCCGTAGATTGTGGTGAAAATTTTAAGGAGACGTGTAAGTTGTATAGACGGTTCATGGCTGATCAATTTTATTTTTGGCGTAGCTTACCCCGTCCGCATTAGAGTTTTATTGTATTAGTTTAAATGCTTTTATTATAATATTATGGTTTTATTATAATATTATTTGTGATTTCTTTTATTTTAATAAAAACGTTAGATTTCTCACCAAAATAGACGATATCAATTGCATGAATAATCGCATGTAACATAATAAAAAAGATTAACAAAAACAGAAAGTCATAAAGATATCAGTTTGTTCATAAAATAAGTTATATTTTTTAACAGGTATTTTTTCAAATAAGGAAAAGATGCATAAAGAACTCTTATGGTAGTTTATGGAATTTAACGATAAAAGGAAAAGATGCATAAAGAACTCCTATGGTAGTTTATGAATAACTATGTTAAAATACTAAAGGTTAGTATTAAAGTTGTCATTATAATAAACTACCAGTTAGTTGGTTGTTTAGTTTTAAGGGGATGAATATCAGTTTTATTAATTGTTATCACTTTAAGGATAAACAGAAGTAATAAAGCGTGGATGCATATTAAACATGAAAAAAACACAAAGTTAATGGACAATTAAATTAATGAGGAATTTGACAAACTTCACTTCAATTGACAAAGATTTAATCATAGAAAACTTTTATGTGAATGATACAGTTGAACTTGATTTATACAAAACAAATCATAAGTGTGTAAGAACAAAGTATGATCATTATAGGTTTCTTGTGTAACATTTAAATTCTTTGGTGTTACTAATTAGGGTGATCATGGTTTGGTTTGACTATGGTTTAAAAATGAATATGTGTAGGGTTAAGTAATACAGTATTATAAATATCTTTTATAATAAAACATAACCTAACCATCGATTTATTTGATTGATTTAGTTATTATGTCAAGTTTCTTTTATTATTAGATTTATTTCGGTTATTCGCGCTATTATTTTTTTTTTCATATCCTGTACATATTACACTACACTCAATGTCAAAGCTTTTCACACTCTTGGCCCCCAAAAACTAAAAGATACAGTTTTATTTTTCGAGTAATTTGGATAGGTATAAACTAAAAGCTAACAATTATTTATAAATCCATAAACTACACATGCTTACAGTTAAGCGTCCATTTAATAATGTAAAAAATCAAGCATCATCAATAAAACTACCAAACAACTTCTAATCAATCTATGGACGACAACTTCTAATCAATCTCTTTTTCCCTAGAGCAAAAATGCAACTCTAGTTTATTAATACAATATAAATATAAAAGATTTTTATTAATATAAAAGAAAATTACACCAATCAATATTTCAATGTAAATATAAAAGAATTTTTATTAAAGAAAATTACACCAACAAATAGTATATCTTCATTTCCAAGTAACAAATAATATGTCTTCAATGTGTAACTCCTTACACCAACAAATAACATGTCTTCGTTCATTTTCAAGCTCTGACAAGTAATCAGAGTTTCCCGACCTCATTGGCACAAGGTGCCCAACTTCAACGTGGAAGTCCTTCCTGTTCGTTTAAATTTTTTTTATCTCGTGATCAGTGTTATGTAGATAAAAAATATATAAACGATACAGTAGAACATTTTTTATCAGTGTTATGTAGATAAAAATAAATATCATTGTGGTGATTTGTATGAAGGTTTTGGAGGAGGACGTAAGTAAAAAAACGATCAACATTTTTGATAGAACGTAGGAATGCGAGAGTATGAAGTTTTGAAGGTTTTGTGTGAAGGTTTTGGTGATTTGTAGATAAAAATGTTGTTATTTAGAATAGTTTTGAAGAGAAAATGACAAAAGGTGAGGCCATTTGTATCCTACAAGTGATTGTTATTTATACAAGAGAAAATGACAAATTTTAATTTATTTCATTTTATTGTTTGGCCATAGTACGAATGAAGTCCCAAATTATTTTTAATTTATTTCATGAAAAAAGTTCAACATTTGATGAAGTTGACTGTTATACATTTTCTTTATTGTTTGGCCATAGAAAACAACATTACGTCTCCACCTTTTTAATTTAATTGTTATTGTTTTAAATGACAAATTTTGATTGTTATTGTTTGGCAAATTTTAATTTAATTTATTGTTTAGCCATAGAAAACAACATTAGAACTCATAAAAAAAGTTCAAAAAGAAAACAACACCTAGAATTAAAACATACATTTAATAACATCCATAATTTATTTCTTTTATACATTTTCTTTCATTCTACTGATTACATTTGATGCTACCAACTCTGCTAATCTTTGACGGAAATTCTGAGGAGTTTGACTGGTATCCGATGGTAACATAACGTCTTCACCTTTAATTAAACGTTCTATAAACAGACACACCCACACTCCGCAATCTCCCGACCCGGCTGCTTGTATCGGCACATTGGATGGAAAAATTATGTTGTATGATTGCAGTGGAACAACAACTCCATGATTATCATAAAATTGGTTATTGAATAACCAATTACGGATTGGTTTCCATAAACTTTTAATAAGCTGTTTAGTTTCCTGGGCCTTGAATGTAGGAAGACTGTAAAAAAAACTAAATTTAAATATTGTAACTCCTTTAAGTTATTAATGAAAATTTTATTAAATAATAATATAAAGTAATTTTATACCTGTTATATACATACACGGTCCAGTTACGAATATCCAACTTTAATAGTAACCAGTGCAAATTATCAACATTAAGCGGAATGTAAAGCTACAATTTTAAACATTTTTAAATATTAGTTGTACATTTATGAGAACATAATAATTATAAATAATTATAATATTTTTACCTCATCAACTGAACTTATAACCGGGTATGGAGATTCTGAGCCGTCGCCATAAACGTTACAATTATCACCCTTAAGTAGACAAAACGCAAACCATGGCGGCAAAATCGATCAATTTGCATTCACGGGACGTGTTGTATACAGATACATTTGCCAAGCCAATAAATGTTGCAATCGTAAATAAAAATTAAATCGTTAAAAACGTTATAAAGAATGAATTAATTTATTTTACTATAAATAAATTACTTACGTCGTCCTCAAGCCAATCCAGATATCCGTTCATACCCATTAACTTTCCTAAAAAATTCTTTGAAAGTTCATAATCGTACGTGAGAGATGTCTTAAATTTATCACCGCTGTTGAATAACTCTATAGGATTTGTTGATTTAGCCTTGTTGAATTTATCAATTACGGGACTCGGTGACAAAATTTGATACGGTGAACAAAACGCTGGCCCTGGTTTAATAACGCGTTTCTCTTTTCTTTGTGCCAAAGGAAGAGTCTGTAATAATTAAAATTTATTAAACATATATTAATATATTCATAAGATAAGGAAAATCTATTAATGTAATATTTTTACATATTATCACCTTTTGAATCGTAGAAAGGTTTAAACATGGTGTTACCGGATCATCATCTGGAAAAAGTTGAAACGGAGTTTCCACATTAACATAAGCATTTGATTTTTCTTCAGTTTTTGCTCTTAAAATGTTACGCTACAAAAAAAATAATTGTTAACCGCTATTTGACAAAGCATTGTAAACGACATGTAATTGTAAAAAAGAAATTACTTACAACAACCCGTGAAATGAAATCCTCTAAATTCTCCATTTCTAAAGGATTATATATTTTTTCCAAAGCCTATAAAAATTAACATAACTTTAATTTCATTTCATAAGTACTCAAAATAATAAAAAAATATGTAATTAAAAACTTACCGTAATGCGGTCATACAACTCTTTTAATATATCTTTTGATACCATGTTCGAATTTTTGATGAAATTATATTGAGACTCGAGCGGACTGTAAGGCTTCTTATCAGTATGTTTCGTTAAAGGTCGACTTACCGGATTTTCTCCCCAAAAAAAACAACTTTCTCTATAATAAGGCTCGTGTAATTCCACTTCAGTTGCGATCATATTCATCGGATAAAAAGAAGTCTGAAAATATACAAACATTAAATTAGAACACTTGTATTCAGAAACGATTAAAAAAATACGTACCGATCCAGAACGACTAATAATAGCTAACATTCGCTCCTATGATATAGTTTCAGAACGTGACCATGCCATCCCTCTTGGTAAAAATCCACGCAATGGTTTATTATTACGAAATTCTGGAAATATCTCAAATACCCACATCTAAAAAAAGATTGGAAATTAATAAATATCAAAGGTAAATAAATTAAAATTCAAAAGAAAAAATTTCAAAATAATTTTTTTACCTTAAATGACCATATAAAACCTTTCAACGAGTAACTTAATTTCGCATCTCCTATACGTTGAGCTCTTTCATTCTTCAATAACGCCTGATGAATGTCTGGGTATGTTCGTCGCCAAATAGCCGTACCCCATGGATAATCATTCCAGGCCTCCAAATCGTTAACCAAATCTAAATAATTGTTACTTAAATGATTCTTGCCTTCTAAACCCCTAAAACCTTGTTCAACTAATAATAATAAACAAACACGAACGGCGTCCATGTCATCTAAGTACTCAATTTTTATTGGAAAACAGTTTTTAAATCCTCCATTGTCGGTTTAATATATCCAGATTGACCGAATACTCGGTCCACAAAGTAAGGTGGTTCTGATACATTTAATTTTTTTCTACATTCTCCAAATTTAAAACCAGTAATTAAACAAAATTCTTTTGGTCCGAATGTTAACTCAGCACCTTTAACTAAAAACTTTATACCCATTTCTGGGTTTTCACAAGGAATCTGATGTTGTAACATTACGTGTACCACTGATGGATCGTTATTAATACATTCACATAATAACCAGTTTTTAAAACACGTGGACTCAAAAATTTGTAACTGAAGTGGATGATTATTAAGGTGTAACGATATATTTTTAATAACGTTAAGATTCATTCTAATAGTAACATGTCCCTTACAATATTCCTGCGTAACAAAACATTTTATACAAATAAATATCAATAAATTAAAATTCAAACATAACTGTAAATATAATTAAAAACTTACTTGAAAATTCATTTTAATTCTCGCAAAAGAATCGAAATCGAAATGGCTGGACCGCTGGAGTGGATGGATGGAGAGTGGACCACTTCTTTCAAATCTCGCTATTTAAATAGCTCTCGCTACTGTATCGCCTTAAATGCGCCTCGAAAAACGTTAAAATCTCCTCGTAAATCGTCAAAATCTCTGAAATTTGAAAGATTTAGCCTACAAAGCCGACACGTGTCCGGCGAGACACTTTGACTGAAATATCGCCATCATATCGCCTAGAAAACCGTGCCCACTTCTGAAAAGCATTGTCTCGCCTGTCGCGCCATCATCTCGCCATCATCTCGCTGTCACCTCGCTGTCATCTCGCCGCAGCGGTGCAGCCTTTTCGTTTTTTTTTTGTTTTTTTTTTTAAAAACGTATTATAAATAAGTGTGTTAACTTTTTCAAAAAACGTATCATCTCGCCACTTCTGAAAAACGTATTTTTTTTTTCAAAAAACGTTTGTTTTTCCATCCATTCAAAATTTATCTACATAATACTGATCAAAAAACTTTGAAAAAAAATTTATTATTCGATTCGCTCTAAAATGATGAGATCCGGGTTATGATTCATATGTGTATATATGTCTACAGAGGATTTGAAGAAGAAGATTATCACGGAAGATTTGTTGTTTTATTTTAAAACGGATGATTACTTGTATTTTACACGTAAGATTTCTTGTATTAATTTTCATGAATGATAAAAGATTTCTTATTTTAATTTCCATTGAATATTTCTGTTATTGATTTTAGATTTTTTTATGTATGATATAAACACATCATTGCTACACATGACTAAAAAGATACAAATCAGAAAAACACAACATTAATTAAACATTATGTAAACAAAAATCAAAATACATTAATCAGAAAAACTCTAAGGAAGATACAAATTTTTTAAGGATGATTTAAATCAAACTCCCATTTTTGTGAATCTTCACCTGTTGTATCACGTACATAATCAGAAAAATTGCTCTGATCAACATATGCGTTTGGAATATTACGATTGCTGAACCCACGTCCTGTTGATTTTGTTGTTGCTTGTGAAGGGGCTACGCTTTTACATTTGTCACGATGGTGTCCTTCTGTCTTACATCTGCTACAAAATGTTGGTGTAACTTGTTCACCGCGAGAGGGTATACGTTTGTTTTCACGTGGCCTTCCTGCTTGTCTCTTGTTCATTAACGGTGGTTTAAGAGCCATCAAATTTGTAGGGACTTCCCATTCTGATCGATCTGGTAAAGGATTTATGGACTCTTCATAAGTTGCCTTGTAAACGTCTCTCGAAAACCAAAAATTAGCCATGTTACTGCAATCAGTTATATTTAAAAATTTCGAAACAGCAATTGCATGACCACAGGGTAGACCTGATAATTCCCATTTACGACAACTACAGCTTTGACTGTGTAAATTAACTAAACCCTTTTTACCACCGTCAGCAACCTCAAAACAATGATCGTTGATACCAGTTACTGTCCACGTAGCACTTTTTTTGATTCTTCGCAGAATTTTATTTTCAGCCCATTTAGTAAGCGTTTGCTGTAAATTTGTTGTCAATAAAAAAAGTATAAATTTTAATTTACAATACATTATCTCAAATTATATAAAATGATTACCTCCAATTTCTCGACGATTAAAATACCACTTTTGTAAATACTCATGAAAAAATTCAATAAGATCGGTGATAGGGAGTTTTCTAGCATGTCGAGACAAAGCATTGATAGACTCAGCACTGTTAGACGTCATTATATTGTATCGCCTCCCAGAACAATGTGCTCTTGACCATTTCTCAAAACCAATATTAAACAAAGTATTATGAACGCGAGGAAGAGTAGATGTTAATCTAAATAGTCCATCCTCAAAGTCAGATATCCGGTAAGCTTGCAAGTCTGCCACCATAACGACTCAAAATTTTTCCCTTTCATTGACTTAAGTCGTAAGTTAATCATCAAATGACGACAGCAGAGACCATGAAAGGCGTCAGGAAATACTGTTTTAATTGCTACATCGATTGATGCAGCACGATCAGATATAATTGCTAAATGCGGATTCATACCAATACACTCTTTAAGTCTACTTAAAAACCAGGTCCAAGAATCTCCGCTCTCGGTTTTTCCAACACCATATGCTATTGGTAGAATTTGATTGTTGCCATCCATTGCTACAGCCAAAAACATAGTTCCTAAATATTTACCTTTTAAATGTGCACCGTCTATGACAATCAAAGGTCGTAAATGTCTCACAAAACTGCGAATCTAAAAAAAACAATTAAAAGGATATAGTTAATAATATTATATAATAATTTGTAAATTTATATGAAATAACAAAATACTTACCGCAGCACCAATTGCCACAAAAAACATTTCAAAACGTCCACTTTCATCTGTTGCAATGTGGGTCACACTTCCGGGGTTCGCCTTCTTTAAATTATAACAATAAACAGGAAGTTCTTCAAATGATTTCTCCGGTGACCCGTTTAAAAGTTGAAGAGCATAATTTTTCCCTCTCCAAGCTTGTTGATAAGATAAGTCAATTTTATAATTTAACCTAAAATCATTCATAATTTCTTTACCACGATATATTCGTCCGCTGTCTTTAAGTTGATCTTTAATAATATGACCAACAACCTTTTTGTTAGCTTGACGAATATTCGGATAAGTCTGCGTTCTCGAACAAGTATGAATATCGTTAAAATACCTAACTTGAAAAATATTTGAATTTTCAAATGCATAGGCTCTAATATGCCAACTGCATTCTTTGTTTCGACATGATGCTTCAAATCTTTTTTTTGATGATCGCTCGACTTTTAACTCAAAACAATAATTAACACACATTTTACCTAGTTCCAGTTGCAGATCGTCTTTAGTGTTAAAACATTGACCTTCTTTTACATTTGAAGATGATGACTTATAATCTTTAACTGGAATTTTCAACTCATAATTATCATTCACAACCGGAGAAAATTTATTATTTTCAAAATTTTCATTTAAATCATTATTTTCTTTTGTTACGAAACTACTACTAGCATCATCTTCTTCACTAACATATAAGGTAAAAATATGATTTGGATCATTAATAACAAGATTTAAAAAAAATAAACAATCACTATCATTCAATATGTCAATTGAATGAGTGTAGGTAGACATTTTATAACGTAGTCTTATATGTTTTTTAAAACCAAATATACTAAAAACAAGATTATTTAATTCTTCAAATGTAATATTGACCGGTAAAGAGATGGCCTGTCGATTACACCGAACTCTTATAGGAACATACTCTTCAACTTCATTATTAAACTCCCATTTTCCACCGCTGCATACAACAATGTTAACAAACATGGTTGAAAGTTTGGTATATGTGACTGTGAAATAAGAAAGCTTTAATCTCTTACAATTTTTCATGTGTTAACACATATTATATACTAGTAACAACATTAATTATGGTAGATATAACATATTAATTATAAAACTTATAAATTTTGGTATCCCTTATTTGGGCTGCACAAGGGGATCCGATGATTCCCTTTCTAGTCTGCTTCATTCTCATGAATCAAACAACATGTCTCCTGTAAGTATCTTCCCAAAACTTAAATGGGCTGATATTACGAAGGCCCTTCAAGTTCACAGCCCAAATGCGTAGCCCAAATGCGTGAAGCCCAAATTTTAAGTGTTTTCAATTATGGTGATATCCCTTATTTATTAGCCCACGACGTAGGCCCAAATGTGTAATGGGCCAAGCGAGATGCCGGCGCATTGCCTCGCCCGTCAAAAATAAAGGGCCAAGCGAGACGCCGGCGCGTTGTCTCGCCGAGAAGAAATTTTAGGCGATACATATCCATATAGCTGGCGATACCACATGATTTTGTCTCGATATTGGCGAGATGGCATGTTCTAATCTCGCTTTTGTTGTGATTTTTTCAACTTTTGGCGAGATGGCAGCGAGATATATGCATAATATAGCGACGGGCGAGATATCATGGTTTGGTATCGCCTTTATATCGCTTCAGGCGATATATTATGGTTTCGTATCGCCTGGAAGAGATATTTTGCCACATGTCAGTTTGTTATTGGTCGGTCTATTTTGGTATTATGTTCGGTCAATGGCTGTTATGCAAAACCAGATTGGTCAAATGGCCAATCTGGTAATTTTCCCGTCTGTATTTCCTTTTTAAAAGGACTTTTTGGGTTTTTGGAGAGTTAAAAAGACAAAAATGCACCTTTAAAAAAATAAATAAGTTAAAATTTTGAGTAAATTATCATTTACATTTTTGAGGTTTGATGATTTTGACCATTTGCATCCCTACAGTTTAAAAATCCTTATATACCTCCTAACGTTTCATTTTTGTACTCATTTGAATCCAAAACACTAATACCGTTAAATTATTCAGTTAACTCTCTTGTTAAAAGACTAAATTGCCCTTAAAATTAAAACCCCTAACCCACTACCCCCCTTCTTTCTCTCTGGAGTCAACAACCACCGCCACCTCCACTTCCCCCCCCCCCCCGTCGCTGTGACAACCCGAAAATTTTTCATGATTTAATATAATTTTTATGTGAATTTATAGTTATTTTTATATTTTTATTATTATGATAGTATTAATAATAATAAAAATAATAACAATAATAATAATAATATTATTATTAAAAATAATGATAAATAATAATAATAATAATAATAATAATAATGATGTTATTATTACAAACAATGATAATAATAATAATTATAATAATAATGATATTATTATCAAGAATAATAATAAAAAATAATAATGTTATTATTAAAAATGATAATGTTAATAATGAAAATAATGATAATAATGAAAATATTATTAATAATTATTTACAAAATTTATTTAATTGATTTAAATTAAGTCCAGGGGTTATTTGTAAATTTTGAAACATGTTTTGAAACTTAAAACATAAAATGATAACAATCGAAATTGCAGGGGGCTATTGTGTAAATATTAATTTTTAAACTGCTTTCTCTCTCCCCCTCGCGATTTTCCGGCGCCGGATCCGGCCGGTCGCCGGCGGCCCTCCGGCGTGACCAAAGGTCGAGTTTTAGACCATGATTTCGACCCCACGACACACCGAATCAAACGGGGACAAAGTGGAACGTTCACGTGAACATAATTTAAAGAAAAGCTACTCGAAATTGCGGTTAATGGTCCACAAAATTACTTTCGGCCGACACCACTGAGAACACGCATTAAAACATCACAATAATTCAATTAAAGTAATGCAATCGATTGTCTATAAGATTCCTAAACTAATCATGCATTCAAACGCACCTAAAACACTCGAAAATAATCAAATTGATCCTCTCTCAATTCGCGGACCTGCAACTGATTGAACAACCATATTCGAGTAACAAACCCCTAAATTTCCAGAGGGCTTTTGATCATTAGGGTGATTGGAAACTTCCTGTGAAGTTAATTTCATTTTCATCTACGATTAATCGTTGTTTGAATTCCTCATTCGGCCGCGAACTGCAGTTAACCGAACATCACCTATCGAGCATCGAAACAGGTAATTGAAACTACCTATATACTCGATTTGTTATAGAGAATAAAAGCCCTATCGTTCCAATCGATTACAACATCAATTTAGGCTTCAATTTGATCGAATTGGGTTCTAGGGTTTATGCAATTTGGGGGTGTTCGGATGAGAAGGGTTAAAACAAATTAGAACCGGTTCTGGTGCGGCTTAGGCCATTGGTTCAGCGGTTTGTGTGTGGGATTTTGGGCAGGAGGTTACGGGTTCGAATCCGGCCCCCTCCCATTATTTTTTTTAATGCCTTTTAAGCTTTCTAAAAATATATAAAAATTACCAAAAATTATAAAAATAATTTTTAAGAACTTCTTTTATTTAAAAGCCTTTAAATAATTTTCTGTAATTTATTTATTTAAAAACACCTTGAAATAAATTTATAAAATAATAATTAAAAATATAATAAATAACCATTTTTATAAAAATAGACTCTAAATAATAATTTAAATTATTAATTTATTATTAGACGTTGTATTATTTGTAATTATGGATAAAAATGATTTTATAAATTAAATCATAAATTCATACTAAATAATACATGATTTATTAAAAATCATAAATAGATTTTTAAATAAAATATAACATAGATTATTACACATAAATAATGTTTATACATGATATAAATATGGATAACATAATTAATAATTACATAATTTATATTATTTATTGAACATAAATCTATTATGTTATGATTATTAATTATTGAACATAATTAATAATTAGATAAATTATATTATGTTTTATCATGTAAATATGTTATAATTTAATGATATGTTATTATTCATTATTTATACATAATCTATGTTCAGTTATAAAAACATTATCATATAAATATAATGTCTAGATAAATTGTGTCTATTTACAAAATCTTACAAAATTAAATATAAATTTATATTTAACGTCTAAGATTTATTTGGAACATAATGATATGTTAAAAATCATTATTAAGCTAATTAAATATTATAAAATGTAAATTTTTAGTTATTAAAGAATTAACAAAATAAAAATGATTTAGTTATATGTTTATAACAAATCCCCGAAAACCAAATCCTAGATCAATTGAACACCAGGTTCAAGATCTAACTTATTTAGGTTTTGGATTTGTATCTGTTTGCTTACGTGAAATTATAATTCCTTAACAGGAATTTACTAGGTTGTCAACACCACACAGGAACTAAGGTGAGTTCATAACTATTCCCCTTTTTAATCATTTAAATATTTTGGGGCTGGAATACATGTTGTAATTGAAATTACAAATTATTTTTGTGTATTATGTTAAATAATAATTTGATCACATTTATGATTACATATGGTTATTATGAAAATCCTTCTCTGTATACTGGACTATAAATAAGCAGGGATCTTTTGGATAGTACTATCGGGGAGTGACTTACCCCCACAAAGGTATGGACATGTGATCCATATCAGATGCACAAAGATCTTGTTGTCATTTGGGATGACTGTTTCTGTAGTGAGAAGGCAGATGTGCACTTTATATAGTTTGTATTATAGTTCCACATACAACCCATATGAGGATAAATGTAAAGGAGGATTTGCTCCCTCTGATTTGAAATTATTATGAAAATATAATATACACATAAAAGGATAATAAACTAAGTGACATGGACAAATTCAATGTGAAGGATTTGTTGGGCTTGTACTTAGTAGGTATGTGGGATAGCGGGTTCACCTTATTAAAAAGGGTTCCGACAGGCTATTCATATACCGGTGAGTAAATTAAACTCACACTTTTTCTATAAATCCTATTTGATGATAACTGATGATTTATCACTATGTTTTACTTACCTGTGAACTCACCAACCCTGTGTTGACACTTGATTTACATGTATTCTCAGGTATCTACTAGGAGCTTATGGACATGCACGTAGGATCATATAAGAGCTCAAGATACCTATTGAATTATTAATTGAATTATGATTAAGACATGTTGTCAAGAAAACAGTCTATCTTTTATTTCCGCTGCTCTGATTATTAATAAAATGTTTATCTAAAACTTATCATATAGATAACTGCATCTCATGTGTGACTACTGTGTTCGATCCTGTTTGCTCACCCCTCCGTGATAGATTCCAGACCCGGAATTTGAGGGTGTGACAGATTGGTATCAGAGCCATTGGTTATACTGAGTTAGGAATTGCATCTAGCCTATAGCCACACACAATAGTTGCACAAAGTAAATTGCCTTAGTTAGAGATTGACTAAGATTAAGAAGTTATATGCTTAAACTTAGATAGTTGTTTTCCTAAACATGACTTTGACTCTTTGACTCATTCCTAAACTTATTCTCAACGACACGTGGGATCTACACTTATCATCGTGCCTAAATCAAATGGTTTTCAAATCTCGTCAAAGTCCGTGTCACATGACCGAGAACATGCAATGCTGGAAGAGTGGGATACCTGTATCTTAAGGTGTTCTGTCTAGGCAAGGTATTCATACAACTTGATTACCTCACCTGGGAACCCTCGAGATGAGTATTCGCTTATAGGTACGCATGTCCTCGTTAAGGTTGTGGTGGACACAAATACTTTGATAAGTCAACGTATTCGCTTTGGTTTGCGAACCGAACGTTTACACTCCTAACCTCTCATTGTTATTCTAAACAATCTCATTAATGATTTTATTATTTTGAAAAGTTTTAGAAACCAATTACCCGTTTTTCATAAAGGTTTCTTCTTTCCATATTATACAGCATGTCTTCTCGTCAAATCCGTTCACGATTTAGAAACTCTGGCCGTAAGATTTCCGCTATTGTAACACGTGAAGTTACTACAGTCATATACAAGTCCTTAAGGCAAATGGCTTCTCGTGATTACCTTGATATGTTCCATTTGGTAATCTAAGCCACGCTTGTCCTAACCTAAAGCGAGACTTGTTTCCTTAGTACTCGTGCCTTGCCGAATTTAATCGAAAAACCCAGTTTTCTTAAATTCCCATCTACCCTACAGTAATTGTCCATACTTTGAATATTTGATATAAAATGCATCTATTGAATATGTCAAAGTGTGAATTCTCACCAAACAATTTCATGATAGATGGACGCACCAGCGGGCAGA
This sequence comes from Flaveria linearis, assembly GCA_024085815.1. Taxonomy (NCBI): domain Eukaryota; kingdom Viridiplantae; phylum Streptophyta; class Magnoliopsida; order Asterales; family Asteraceae; genus Flaveria; species Flaveria linearis. Next base: position 87,731,523 of record CM044004.1, read on the forward strand.
GGCAGAGGTAGAGGACGCGCCAGAGGAACTGTCCCAATAGGGATGACTCCTGAAGAAATACAAGCCTTGGTCAATCAAGGTGTTGCTGCAGCCCTAGCCACTCAGGCTGCTCAGAATGGTCATCACTATTCATATAAAAAGTTCCTAGACTGCAAACCTGATATCTTCACTGGGGCAGAAGGGGCCATTGGGCTCATAAGGTGGTTCGAGAAATGTGAATCCATCTTCGCTATATCTGAATGTCCCGATGAGAGTAGGACCAAGTATGCCTCCGGAGCCTTGAGTGGAGCTGCACTCTCGTTCTGGAAGACAGAAGTTTCAAGACTTACTCTCTCCCTAGCCAATGCTATGGATTGGGAGGAATTCAAACAGCTGATGATGGAAGAATTCTGTCCGAGAGAAGAAGTACAAAGGTTTGAAACCGAGTGCTGGAACCACAAAATGGTGGGATCTGAAATTGAAAAGTATACCACCGAAAATCATGAGTACGCAACTTTGTGTCCTCATATGATGGAGCCTGCTCACAGAAGAATTGAAGGCTACATCCGTGGACTGTCCCCGGTCATTCAATCTATGGTCACTTCCTCCAACCCAACTTCAATCCAACAGGCCATTAGGATAGCTCACAAGCTGACTAATGAGGCTGTGGCTCAGGGGAAGTTACCACCAAGGAACAAGGGTAAGGGTGTCGCTGCTGAAAGCTTGGGGAAGAGAAAGTTTGAAGATGCTAAAGACAGTGAGAGTCAAGGTACAAGCAAGAAGCAAGATTAGAAAAAGCACCAAGACAATCAGGGCATTCCGCCTAGATGTCAGAGGTGTGGCAAGCGTCATCATGGCAAGTGTACCGCAATCATCTGCTACAAATGCAACAAGAGGGGCACACTGCTCCTGAATGTAGAACCAAGACTCAAGACCAAGGAAAGAAGGATGGTAATCAGCAGAATGGTAGAAAGAATGAAGTTATTTGTTTCAGATGTGGAGAAAAGGGCCATATTGCTAAAGACTGCACTGGGGAAAGGAAAGATACAGCCAAGGGCAGAGCTTTCGTTATTGGCAAAGGTGAGGCTCTCAAAGACCCTAACGTTATTATGGGAAAATTTTTGGTGAATAATGTTTATGCTATAGTATTATTTGACACGGGAGCTGATAGAAGCTTCGTATCTAATACTTTCTATAATCACCTGAATGTAAACCCTGTACCCCTAGATGAGCCATATGTTGTAGAAGTAGCAAATGGTAAATCCTTGACCGCATCACAAATCCTGAAAAACTGTACACTAGATTTATCAGGTCATATCCTACCAATAGACCTCATGCCCATTACCTTGGGAAGCTTCGATGTGGTAGTTGGTATGGATTGGCTATCCAAAAACTCTGCAGAAATTATCTGTAAAGACAAAATGATTCGTATTCCCCTACCAAATGATGAAGTCCTGTGCGTGGAGGGAGATAAGACTGGTGTCGTGATGGGAGTTATTTCTTACTTGAAGGCTCAAAAGTGTCTTCGAAAAGGACATACTACTATCCTAGCCTTAGTCACTGACAAAGAGAAGAAGGAAAGGAAGATTGAAGATGTACCCGTCGTCAGGGAATTTCCTGAAGTGTTTCCTGATGAACTGCCTGGATTGCCCCCTAAAAGAGAGGTCGAGTTTTCAATCGAGTTAGTACCTGGAGCTACACCTATAGCTCGGGCACCATACCGTCTCGCACCTTCTGAATTAAAAGAACTATCTGACCAGCTTAGGGAACTCCTTGATAAAGGATTCATCCGACCTAGCTCGTCACCATGGGGAGCACCAGTGTTATTTGTGAAGAAGAAAGACGGGACCTTCCGGATGTGCATCGACTATCGAGAACTGAACAAAGTGACGATCAAGAACCGTTATCCCTTGCCACGTATTGACGACTTATTCGACCAACTGCAAGGATCGAGCATTTACTCCAAGATAGATCTTAGAAGCGGCTATCATCAGCTGAGAGTCAGAGATGAAGATATTATGAAGACGGCTTTCAGAACTCGATACGGTCACTTTGAGTTCACAGTCATGCCATTTGGGCTAACAAATGCACCTGCTGTATTCATGGATCTCATGAATCGTGTATGCAAGCCTTATCTAGACAAGTTTGTCATTGTCTTCATTGATGACATCTTGATCTATTCCAAAAATGAGCAGGAGCATGAAGAACATCTGAGATTGATCCTTGAACTACTAAAGAGAGAGGAGCTTTATGCTAAGTTCTCGAAATGTGATTTCTGGCTTAAAGAAGTTCAATTCCTTGGTCATGTGATTGATGCTAATGGAATTCATGTAGACCCAGCTAAAATTGAATCCATCAAAAGTTGGCCTACACCTTCTAATCCAACGGAAATTAGACAATTTCTGGGACTAGCCGGCTATTATAGGAGATTTATCGAGGGATTCTCCAAGATAGCTCAACCATTGACTATGCTTACCCAAAAGGGGGTAGCATATCATTGGGGATTCAAGCAAGAGGCTGCTTTCCAAACACTGAAACAGAAGTTGTGCAGTGCACCTATTTTGTCCCTACCCGACGGTATTGAAGACTTTGTAGTCTACTGTGATGCTTCTGTTCAGGGACTGGGATGTGTTTGATGCAGCGAGACAAAGTCATAGCCTATGCCTCAAGACAGTTAAAGGCTCATGAGAAGAACTATGCAACTCATGACCTAGAACTGGGAGCTGTTGTGTTTGCTCTTAAATTATGGAGACATTACTTGTACGGTACTAAGTGCACTATTTATACCGATCACAAGAGTCTTCAACACCTGTATAATCAAAAGGAGCTGAACATGAGGCAGAGGAGGTGGCTTGAACTACTAAACGATTATGATTGTGCCATCAAGTACCATCCTGGTAAAGCAAATATTGTGGCTGATGCTTTGAGTAGGAAAGAACATATGAAGCCTCGTAGAGTGCGAGCTCTACAACTCACCATTCAAAGCAACCTGCCGGCACAAATCTTGAATGCTCAGACTGAAGCCCTGAAAGAAGAGAACATTAAAGATGAAAACCTTCGAGGGCTAGACCAACAGTTTGAAGTTCATTCGGATGGGATACGCGTTATAGCAGGAAGGATTTGGGTACCCCTGTACGGGAATCTGCGAAGCTTGATCATGGATGAAGCCCACAAGTCTAGATACTCTATCCACCCAGGTGCAGATAAGATGTATTACGACTTGAAGCTTGTTTACTGGTGGCCAAGAATGAAGGCAGACATTGCAACTTATGTCTCAAAGTGCTTGACTTGTTCTAAAGTCAAGGTCGAATACCAAAGCCTTCAGGAATGTTGACCCAACCAGAAATTCCCGTGTGGAAGTGGGAAATGATAACCATGGATTTCGTCACTGGTTTACCCAAGTCTCAAACGGGCAATGACACTATTTGGGTTATCGTTGACCGTCTCACCAAATCCGCTCATTTCATACCCATCCGTGAGAAAGACAAGATGGAGAAACTTGCAAGGGTGTACATCAAAGAAATTATCTCTAGACACGGAGTGCCAGTGTCTATTATCTCTGATCGTGATGCACGGTTTACATCAATCATCTGGGGTAAACTTCAGAAATCTCTAGGCACTCGCCTAGATATGAGCACAGCTTATCACCCTCAAACTGATGGCCAAAGTGAAAGAACCATACAGATTCTTGAGGATATGCTCAGGGCTTGTGTTATTGACTTTGGAAAGAACTGGGAAGGTCATTTACCTTTGGTAGAGTTCTCATATAACAATAGCTATCATTCGAGCATCAAGGCGGCACCATTCGAGGCCTTATATGGATGTAAATGTAGATCACCGCTTTGCTGGGCAGAAGTTGGAGATAGTCAACTTACTGGTCCAGAGTTGATCTTTGAAACTCATGAGAAAATTGTCCAGATAAGAGAACGCATGGCTGCTGCCAGGGATCGCCAGAAAAGCTATGCTGATAAACGCCGCAAGCCACTAGAATTTCAGGAAGGAGATAAAGTTTTGCTAAAGGTATCTCCCTGGAAGGGAGTTATACGCTTTGGGAAACGAGGGAAATTGAACCCTCGCTACGTGGGACCTTTTGAAATTGTCAGAAGGATCGGCCCAGTAGCCTATGAATTAAATCTACCTGCTGAACTTGGTGGTGTGCATAATGTGTTTCACGTATCTAATCTAAGGAAGTGTTTATCCGATGAATCACTTGTGGTGCCTTTAGAGGAACTGCAAGTAGATGAGAAACTCAGGTTTGTCGAAGAACCAGTTGAAATCTTGGATAGGGAAGTTAAACAACTGAAGCATAGCAAGATTCCGATTGTCAGAGTTCGGTGGAACTCCCGGCGTGGTCCTGAGTTCACTTGGGAACGAGAGGACGAAATGATGCGCAAATATCCTAATCTGTTCAAAAATATCGCTAGTACATCTTAATTTTCGGGACGAAAATTCCTCTAACAGGGGGATGATGTGACAACCCGAAAATTTTTCATGATTTAATATAATTTTTATGTGAATTTATAGTTTATTTTTATATTTTTATTATTATGATAGTATTAATAATAATAAAAATAATAACAATAATAATAATAATAATAATATTATTAAAAATAATGATAAATAATAATAATAATAATAATAATAATAATAATAATGATGTTATTATTACAAACAATGATAATAATAATAATTATAATAATAATGATATTATTATCAAGAATAATAATAAAAATAATAATGATGTTATTATTAAAAATGATAATGTTAATAATGAAAATAATGATAATAATGAAAATATTATTAATAATTATTTACAAAATTTATTTAATTGATTTAAATTAAGTCCAGGGGGTTATTTGTAAATTTTGAAACATGTTTTGAAACTTAAAACATAAAATGATAACAATCGAAATTGCAGGGGGCTATTGTGTAAATATTAATTTTTAAACTGCTTTCTCTCTCCCCCTCGCGATTTTCCGGCGCCGGATCCGGCCGGTCGCCGGCGGCCCTCCGGTGAGACCAAAGGTCGAGTTTTAGACCATGATTTCGACCCCACGACACACCGAATCAAACGGGGACAAAGTGGAACGTTCACGTGAACATAATTTAAAGAAAAGCTACTCGAAATTGCGGTTAATGGTCCACAAAATTACTTTCGGCCGACACCACTGAGAACACGCATTAAAACATCACAATAATTCAATTAAAGTAATGCAATCGATTGTCTATAAGATTCCTAAACTAATCATGCATTCAAACGCACCTAAAACACTCGAAAATAATCAAATTGATCCTCTCTCAATTCGCGGACCTGCAACTGATTGAACAACCATATTCGAGTAACAAACCCCTAAATTTCCAGAGGGCTTTTGATCATTAGGGTGATTGGAAACTTCCTGTGAAGTTAATTTCATTTTCATCTACGATTAATCGTTGTTTGAATTCCTCATTCGGCCGCGAACTGCAGTTAACCGAACATCACCTATCGAGCATCGAAACAGGTAATTGAAACTACCTATATACTCGATTTGTTATAGAGAATAAAAGCCCTATCGTTCCAATCGATTACAACATCAATTTAGGCTTCAATTTGATCGAATTGGGTTCTAGAGTTTATGCAATTTGGGGGTGTTCGGATGAGAAGGGTTAAAACAAATTAGAACCGGGTTCTGGTGCGGCTTAGGCCATTGGTTCAGCGGTTTGTGTGTGGGATTTTGGGCAGGAGGTTACGGGTTCGAATCCGGCCCCCTCCCATTATTTTTTTTAATGCCTTTTAAGCTTTCTAAAAATATATAAAAATTACCAAAAATTATAAAAATAATTTTTAAGAACTTCTTTTATTTTAAAAGCCTTTAAATAATTTTCTCTAATTTATTTATTTAAAAACACCTTGAAATAAATTTATAAAATAATAATTAAAATATAATAAATAACCATTTTTATAAAAATAGACTCTAAATAATAATTTAAATTATTAATTTATTATTAGACGTTGTATTATTTGTAATTATGGATAAAAATGATTTTATAAATTAAATCATAAATTCATACTAAATAATACATGATTTATTAAAAATCATAAATAGATTTTTAAATAAAATAATAACATAGATTATTACACATAAATAATGTTTATACATGATATAAATATGGATAACATAATTAATAATTACATAATTTATATTATTTATTGAACATAAATCTATTATGTTATGATTATTAATTATTGAACATAATTAATAATTAGATAAATTATATTATCATGTAAATATGTTATAATTTAATGATATGTTATTATTCATTATTTATACATAATCTATGTTCAGTTATAAAACATTATCATATAAATATAATGTCTAGATAAATTGTGTCTATTTACAAAATCTTACAAAATTAAATATAAATTTATATTTAACGTCTAAGATTTATTTGGAACATAATGATATGTTAAAAATCATTATTAAGCTAATTAAATATTATGAATGTAAATTTTTAGTTATTAAAGAATTAACAAAATAACTAAATGATTTAGTTATATGTTTATAACAAATCCCCGAAAACCAAATCCTAGATCAATTGAACACCAGGTTCAAGATCTAACTTATTTAGGTTTTGGATTTGTATCTGTTTGCTTACGTGAAATTATAATTCCTTAATAGGAATTTACTAGGTTGTCAACACCACACAGGAACTAAGGTGAGTTCATAACTATTCCCCTTTTTAATCATTTAAATATTTTGGGGCTGGAATACATGTTGTAATTGAAATTATAAATTATTTTTGTGTATTATGTTAAATAATAATTTGATCACATTTATGATTACATATGGTTATTATGAAAATCCTTCTCTGTATACTGGACTATAAATAAGCAGGGATCTTTTGGATAGTACTATCGGGGAGTGACTTACCCCCACAAAGGTATGGACATGTGATCCATATCAGATGCACAAAGATCTTGTTGTCATTTGGGATGACTGTTTCTGTAGTGAGAAGGCAGATGTGCACTTTATATAGTTTGCATTATAGTTCCACATACAACCCATATGAGGATAAATGTAAAGGAGGATTTGCTCCCTCTGATTTGAAATTATTATGAAAATATAATATACACATAAAGGATAATAAACTAAGTGACATGGACAAATTCAATGTGAAGGATTTGTTGGGCTTGTACTTAGTAGGTATGTGGGATAGCGGGTTCACCTTATTAAAAAGGGTTCCGACAGGCTATTCATATACCGGTGAGTAAATTAAACTCACACTTTTTCTATAAATCCTGTTTGATGATAACTGATGATTTATCACTATGTTTTACTTACCTGTGAACTCACCAACCCTGTGTTGACACTTGATTTACATATATTCTCAGGTATCTACTAGGAGCTTATGGACATGCACGTAGGATCATATAAGAGCTCAAGATACCTATTGAATTATTAATTGAATTATGATTAAGACATGTTGTCAAGAAAACAGTCTATCTTTTATTTCCGCTGCTCTGATTATTAATAAATGTTTATCTAAAACTTATCATATAGATAACTGCATCTCATGTGTGACTACTGTGTTCGATCCTGTTTGCTCACCCCTCCGTGATAGATTCCAGACCCGGAATTTGAGGGTGTGACAGTCGCCTCCACTTCCTCCTCCTCCCGTCGTCGCCTCCACCTCTCCCACCCCTCCCTCTCCCCATCGTTTCCTTTCTGTCGGCACACCACCACCGGCCCAAAACCACCAACCGCCACTACTAGGTCCGGTGACGCCACCTCCGTTAGAAATATGGTGGTGGTTGTGGTGGCAGTGAAAATACCATTACCATCACCACCCGCCAACCACCATCACCACCTGCAAACCATGACAACCACCATTGCCGATCACCAGCTGGTCTAATCATCAAAATCGTGCACCATCACCATCGCATGCATCAGGTGACCACCATCACCATCATCGAATCTAATCATCAAAATCAATCACTATAACCATCACAAATCGGATGCGACTGTTGTGCAAGGAGGGTAGTTGTCGGCGGGGATGGGTGTTGCTGGGAGGGTGGTTGTCGGCGGGGAGATCACGATCGGAAGGTTAGAATGGGGGTGGTTTTTGGGGTATGAAGTCTTTCATACCGCCACACCACCGCTGCCAACACCATCCCCAACCCCTGTTTTCCCAACCATCTCCATCGCCGACCACCACCAACCCTACTCGCACCACTGGCGACACATCTTCAAATCGTGGCACACCACCCACCACCGGGCGCCCCAAGCACACCACCTCCAGCCCACCACCACCGACGCACCACCTCCGGCCCGCCACCGCCTGTGCGCCACCTCACTACCTGCATACTACCATCATCTTCCTGTTCATATATTAGGGCTCCGACGAAAACTACAGTGTTGTTGACTCTAGAGAGAAGAAGGGGGTAGTGGGTTAGGGGTTTTAATTTGAAGGGTAGCTTAGTCTTTTAACAAGAGAGTTAACTGAATAATTTAACGGTGTTAGTGTTTTGGATTTAAATGGAACAAAAATAAAATGTTAGGGGGTATGAGGATTTTTAAACTGTAGGGATGCAAATGGTCAAAATCATCAACCTCAAGGATGCAAATGGTAATTTACTCTAAAATTTTTAGCTTATTGACTTATTTGAAAGGGTTATTTTTATCTTTTTATCCCTTCAATAAATTAAAAGGAGATTGGAAAAGAAATCCCAAGCACCTTCATGGTCGTGAAGAATGTAATATGTAATGATTTTATTCTTAAAAAGTTTTATGTGCTATCAACAAAGTAAGAACAATATATTATTGACATTTGACGGTATCTTATAAAATGGAAATGGAAATTATAGTCGATATATGTTTTTAAAACCGGACCGGACATTGAACCGGACGTTTTATCGGTCCGTTGGTCGACCCGTTAACCGGATAAAATTATAATTATTTTATATAAATATATTTAAAAATTACAAAAAAATAAAATATTATATAAAAAAACCGTTCAACCAGTCCGGTTCCCGATTCGACCGGTTCAACCGCTCTGACCACTGGTTTAACGTTAAACTGGTTTTAAGCACTGAACCGGACCGGAGTCCGGTTCCCGGTCTGGAGTCCGGTTCCCGTCCAACCGGTCGGACCGCTGGTCCGGTCCGGTTTTCAAAACCATGATTATATGGAAAGCCGGAAAGAGCTAAAAATATAACTTAAGTAAAATTCACTGAAGTAACGTCATCACAAAATATATAAAATAAAGAGTAAATTACCGTTTGCATCCTTGTGGTTTGGTGATTTTGACCATTTGCATCCCTACAGTTTAAAAATCCTCATATACACCCTAACGTTTTATTTTTGTTCTCATTTGCATCCAAATAACTAACGACGTTAAATAATTCAGTTAACTTTTTATAAAATGACCAAATTACCCTTTGACCACCACAAACTCTCTTTCTCTCTCTCTCTTTCTTTCTCAAATAAACACACACACACATTCTCTCTCTCTCATCCCGATCTCGCACACGCAATGAGGACTTGCTTCAAGTCCGGCGTCGGAAACCCAACAATCATCTCCTTCCACAGTTCAACTTCCGGCGAGTCAACAACACCTCCGGCGAACAATTTCCCATTTCCGGCGACATCGAAATCGGAATCTCCGAGCATTACAGTCTCCAATTGCCTCAATTTGTTCTTGAAATCACTGTCATAAGGAGAATGAGGTTCTATCTGTGATGAAGATAGAGTGGAAGGTGAGTAGTACATGGTGGTACAACTGCCGTTAGCGGAGGATGATTCGAGGGTGCAGTAGGGTTCCGATTTGGGGAAATTGGGAAGAAATTGCTCCCATAGTGTAAATTCTAGAAATTGAAATTGGGGGTTACATTATTCATCGATTTCTTGCAGCGATTGATGGTAAAACGCGTTGGATATGATGGATCTAGTGTCTTCAGATGCTTGCATTGAAGAATTCGTCACGAATTACAGTTGCATGCACCTTCAATTTCTTCAAACTGAACACAAAATCATGTTCAAATTGTTCAAAATCAAGATCAAAATCGGTATAAAATTGAGAAAAGACTCATACCCAGATGGTGAATTTGGTTTTAAAACAGGTTGAGATGCATGAACATAGAGGAAATTACCTTGTGAAACACCATTAAAGATGAAATCTTGAGGTCAAAGGTCTGCAAACAGATGAAGAAGAAGAAGGCATTGTAAGTGGTTGAAGTGGTGATTGCTGTGAGTCGACATGAAATTAGTGGATTGTTGGGTCTTCGGCGGTGATTGGTGGTGGTGGGATATTTGGGGGTAGAAGTTGAGGGATTTGAGGCGGTGGCGCCACCACGTACCTCCTTCGCTGGAAATGGTGGTGGTGATAGAGTGATGAGAGAGAGAGAATATGTGTGTGTTTATGTTTGAGAAAGAATGAGAGAGAGAGAGAGTTTGCGGTGGCGGCGGTGGCGGTGGCGGTGGACGGGTGGTGGGTGGGTGGACGGGTGGTGGACGGGTGGTGGGTGGGTGATGGAGGTGTTGACTCCAGCGAGAGAGAAAAAAAGGGTAGTGGGTTAGGGGTTTTAAGGGCATTTTCGTCATTTTATAAAAAAGAGTAAATCTCGGTTTTGGTCCCTGTGTTTTGCAAATTGACTCCACTTGAGTACCAACGTTTATTTTGTCTCCATTTGAGTACCAAAGTTTAAAAAAGTTGTCTGTTTCAGTCCTTTTGACTAACTGTGTTAACATTTTCTGTTAGATTTTTTTAAAAAGACCAAAATACCCCTAAGGGCTAAAAATATCACCTATCTCCACTACACACCACACCACCACCCCTAACCTCTCAAACAAACCCCACCACCACCGGAGCCATCATCATCGGCGCCGGCCTCTCCGGCCTAGCCGCCGCCGTCCTCATTCACCAATTTCAAAATTTCAACTTGCGCGCCTCTTCACATTCCACTACCGACGCTCCTCTTTCCCAATTCCCACCACCAATCAATCGGATCTCACCACAAACCCTAACCCCAATTCAATTTCAATCAAACTCGTAATGGGTGCCGCTGAAAGCCGACAAGATTTAGAACTATCCGACACTGAATCCGATGAAGAACAACATCAATCCGAAGAAGAAGAAGATGAAGATTATGAAGACGTCAAAGACCACCAATCACCCATCAAAACCCCACCCAAAACCCCCTCATCCGTTGACGAAATTGAAGCTAAACTGAAAGCCCTAAAGCTTAAGTATCAACACAAGAATCAAACCCTCAAGAACGCCGTTAAGCTTTACAATTACACAGGTGGAAACCCTGCTCAATCGAAATGGGTTGTTGTCGATAAGCTTACTTCATTTTCTTTTATTAAAACGACGATGAACGGGGGAGAAGATCGTGATGTTGATGATGAGGATGACGGAGATGGGGATTTGTATTGGTTTTTGAAAGTTGGGGCAAAGGTTCGGTCTTTAGTGGATCAACAACTGCAATTGAAGCCGATTATTGATCAATTGCGGGTGGATTTTGTGTCGAATGGTGTTTATAGGTGGTGACAGTGCGTGACGGTGGTGGATGCGATCATTGGAGGTGGTGGCGATCTGGGTGCGGACGGCGAAGGCTTCGAGGAGGAGTAAGGGATGTTGTGGGAGTGGAGGCGGACGGCGGCGGCTAGGCCGGAGAGGCCGGCGCCGATGATGATGGCTCCAGTGGTGGTGGGGTTTGTTTGAAAGGTTAGGGGTGGTGGTGTGTGGTGTTTGAGAGGTTTAGAAGAAGATGGTGTTTTGAATGAGGGGTATTTTAGTAAATTGACAATCACTTAACGGAAAAAAGTTAACACCGTTAGTCAAAAGGACTGAAACAGACAACTTTTTTAAACTTTGGTACTCAAATAGAGACAAAATAAACGTTGGTACTCAAGTGGAGTCAATTTGCAAAACACAGGGACCAAAACGAGATTTACTCTATAAAAAATTAACTGAATTATTTAACGTCGTTAGTAATTTGGATGCAAATGGGAACAAAAATGAAACGTTAGGGTGTATATGAGGATTTTTAAACTGTAGGGATGCAAATGGTCAAAATCACCAAACCACAAGGATGCAAATGGTAATTTACTCTAAAATAAAATATCACAAGTATGGGTTTGAAAGCGAAAAAGAATTTCACACTCTTATTATATTATCACTCTTTTAAAGTGTTTATGAGGAGGAAATCGTGTGGACTGTGGACTTGACGCCTAAGAACCCAAGTTTATGTAATTATGTAGCAACTAATTTGGAAAAAACTCACACATGCCACAATAAAACATATAGAATATAACCCAGTACCGAAAACTCAACATTCTAGTAAGTGTCATTGAGTTCTTTATTATTTTCTATGTTAGTTATTATTAGTTAGTTATTACCTGAAAAGTTAAGAGCAAAACTCCTTGAAATCATTTGAGGCCCAAGTTGGTAGTGATGAATTGATTCACTTGTGTTTTCTTGACGTTGGGCTACTTGAGGCTCATCAATAGGCCCAATGTTTTTGGTGTTTATAAACGAGTGGAAATAATACGTGATTGGATGGATGGACAAAAGACATATCACATATGGGTGTGTTTGTGACTTGTGAGGGTAAGCACGTCACGTGGATGACAGTGTGTTGCGTTGCGTGGGGGATGTTACATAAGCTAGTAAACCATCTTATCATTTGTCAGCAGCAACTACTGTTATCCCCTTCCATTCTCCAAAAGCAATGATACAAATATGCATCTTTAAGAGTATTCATATTTCGTTTTTTTAGAATATCCGAGTGGAGTCGGTATATTATATAAAATAGTTTTAAATGATTGTGAGTAGAGAAAATAGAAAATATTACTGTTTATTTTAAATTTAAAGATTTACTGTTCAACTCTTATAAAGTTTTTAATATTTTTAAAAGTGGTTGTGAGTGTAGCAAATGAGCAAATGGTGAATTTAATATAATTATAAGGATAAAATAAGAAACGGGATGTGGATGCTTTATATGCACACAAATTCTTGAGTTAAATACAGAAATAGTCCCTAAACTAATGCTTGTTTGCAAGTTTAGTCCCTAACAAAACGTCCTCCGGTAAGAATTACTATGGTTGCCTTGTTGCCCCCCATCCAACGCAACCACCATTGATTTCAGGACGTTCTTGAGTTAGAGCAGTCATAACTTATTTTTTAAAAGTTTATGAGCGTAAACATTATATTATATGAAATGATTTTAAATGTTTTTGAGTTGTTGTGAATGGATGTTACAGAAAATACTATTGTTCGTTTATAAATTTAATTATTCACTGTTTAAACCTTATAAATTTTTTTTAATATATTTTAAAGTGTTTGTGAGTAAAGAAGAGATTAGCTATTGATAAAATATAGAAATGATAATATTACTTGAAAGAAGAGGGAAAAAGTAATGATTTTTAATGTAGTTATTACTATAAAGATAAAAAATGAGTTGTGAATGCTCTTAATTTGTTATAAATTAACATATTTAATATGAAAACTTATAATAAATAACATTTACATACCAAAGTTGTAAATAAATCTTACCTTAGGTATCGTTCATGTAATTAACTTTAGATTCTTATTTTCGTTAGGTTGGATAAATAACTTTGTGTACCATGTTTGTAGAATCTATTACGGATGAATGAGTTAATTAGTTAAAAACTATTATCAACATTGTTTAATGGTATCGGTGATTGTCTCGTCTAAAAATAATGAGCTTAATTTATAAGTGCATGTTATTAGGTGGCATGTAAAAGTACAAATAATGTTAAAATAAAAGTTGTGTATAATAATAACACGTACTGCTACAAACATGAGTATTAATAATTGAATTTTATGATGGAAAAAACAATAGCTAGTAATATTAACATGTGCTTTAGTGCTTCCGGTTGAAACGACAGTCATAAAATTAGCAACCAAATATCATCAGTCACTACAATCGCCTTTGTTGGTTTGAAATAATTTAGAATGATAACAAGTCGGTCGCAAACATTTACGGTCGTAGTACTCATATGTTATTATATAATGCATATGGAGCGGGTTTGCGATGATGAGCAATTTGAAATCTTTCCAAGAGGGTGGCCGCTAATCCACTTGCAAAACTTGCTTCATTAATCTGTAAGTAAAGCATACTTCTTTTCTAGCGATTGACAGACGATTTATTTTTTACTTTTGTCACTAGTAATGCTTCAATAAAAACACCTCAAATTTCAATATTTCAGAAGATATTGATAATATGTCAATAATTGACATAGGTATATTATTGACATGTCATCGACGACTTTACCCATGGAGATAGGTACACTTTGCCCAGAAGCATAGCTACTTCTATATATTATGTTGATGTAAATTAAAGTGAAAAGAATGTGAAGTGACACGAAGTGAAAGGAATGAAACATTTTAGCCCAACTCCATGTACATGAATTATTTGTCGTTGTTATGTATCTACTTACAAAGAACAACTAGTTTTATACCCGTCCGGTGGTCGGGTGATTTCATGTTATGATGTCACAAGTATTTCTAGTTGTATTCTGAATAAAAACACCATTTGTTTGAAACTAATATAACTTGTTATTATAAAGACAACCGACTACATTAAAAAAACCACATTACAATAAAATAATTAACTATTAAACAATTAAAATGTGATAGTGTGTCATGCTGACTTTTAAAAGATAAACAAAAAACTACAAATTCAAAAATCTCATTCATATAATCGTCAGTATAAATTAAAAACACATAAAAGTTAGAGCTTCCACAATCCCTTTAAGTTTGTAAAGTGATTCAAAACTCTCAACACCATGTAAACTTAACGTTTAGATACTGATTCATACCACGATAAGGAAACATGTGTTACTATTATGAACGGCTAAAAGACCAACAATAATTTTTATGGTGCTAGTTTCAACAACAAAACATCAATCACACTAAGGGTTGTTTGACAATATCTGAATGATTTAGTGTTGAACAGTAAGACGTCTGAACCATTAAGTGTTGAACCATTAAGAGGTCTGAATCATTAAGAGCTAGTATATCGTTTAACTATTCAAAGGCAAATGCCTGACCAATTCAGATAAGAGGTCTTAACCATTTAGCATTATACCTCTTAACCATTCAGTATTAATCTAATGCTTAACCATTCAGAGGCAAATGTCTTAACCATTCAGACATCTAAACCATTAAGAGACTGATTAAGAGGCAGCCAAACAGCCTCTAAGATTATAAGTGTCTATCAGTTTATTATACTTATAGAAAAAACAAAGACAATAAAAACTCAAATGCAAACTTAGGTTGGACCAAGTATATGGTGACATGATACTCAAATAATATTTTTCTGTGTAAACTGATCCTTTCAAGGAATAATAGTACTTGCTAATTGAAAACTTCTTTAGCCCCTTCTTATCGATACAAAATATGTAAACATCCCCGACTCTATCATCATCGGTCATTTTCTAGTCAATCCAATGTAGGCGACGTGACACCAAAGCGATATTGGAAATCCAACGACATCGACACAAACAAAACCTTTGTCCACTTATTGTCATCACTATATTGAATTACATCCTAAACAATTGTTTTCTTCAGGATCAAAGTGCAACATAATTGGTTAACAGATAAAGAATGCATAACACAAAACTCTTCTATATACCACTTTCAAAATTCTCCCTATCCTTATCAACACAAGTTATCTTTAAATTTTGGTAGTTTAATATCATAATGGTAAATCTATGTTTCTTTATATTAAGATAAAGTACATATCGTTTAACTTATGAGTAAAAGAATATCAGATTTCATAAAAGAAACAAAAACAATGTCAATAAAATGTGTTGCAACTAAACCAATCATTTTAACAACATAAAGTAGCAAACAAAACCGTCAATATTAAATCATGTAAACAAAGCAAGTTTAAAATTATTTGCATGAAAAATTACAAGATTCAAAGTCAAATCAAAAGAAAAATATATTATACGAAGAGATGATCCAAGACTACCCTCGAACATTGCTTCCCTGTAAAAAGAAAATCGATCTTTTCAACTAAAAAATCCTATCCTACTTATAATCAGGTATCAACATATGTGTAAGTATATATAGAGAGTTGCTTCCTGTACAACTTTCTTTTTTTAATTTAACTCTGTTAATGAGCATTTCAGAACAATTATAAAGATGAAACTCATATTTTATAGAAGTAAAGATCAAGAGTGCAGTTCAAAAACAAAAAGGATACAAAAGAGAAAAGAATAAAGGTTAAGGAAGTTTAATTGACCATACGCTTCAAGATTCGAGAGTTTGACTCAACATACATTATAATATTAATTAATAGATTAAATTCGTAAGAACATAGTTGGAAGCTATGGAAGTAAATTCAGTTGTTAAACTTGACTCTTACCACTTCTGTACAAATCTTAGCTCCTGTTGTGTTTCATACTATTAAGTATTAATTACATGTTTTCCGATGTTATGTAATGCCACCTTTTATTATCAACACGACGGCGATAGTCATTTGTGGTAAATAATCTACAAAACAAACACGAGGGAACAAAAATTAATGTAGAACTTAATGTTTTAAGAAAAGGAAAAAAGTAGATTAACTAACCTTTTCGATGTGGCACTTATATTTTCATTCACCTTTTATCATCAACACGACAACGATAGTCATTTGTGGTAAATAATCTGCAAAACAAACACGAGGATACAAAAATTAATGTAGAACTTAATGTTTTAAGAAAAGGAAAAAAGTAGATTAACTAACCTTTTCAATGTGGCACTTCTATTTTCATTCAAACGCAAGGTTTCAAGAAATTGATCACCACAATCTTTAGCATTGATTGTCACTATCTCAAAATCATGATGACTACAATCCTCATTCCAAAATCAAAGGAGTCAAAAGTCATTAAAAGCATATTACATTTTTACAGCATAAATATCTTGAAATTTGTTCTTTTTCCTCTAAATTGGTAATCCTCATTCCATTCAAACAAAATCTTAGCAATAAATTCTTTCTTGAAGCAAGTGAAATGCAGATGCAGTGAGATGCAGGTGCAGTGAAATGTCCAGCTTGTTAAACGAATTATAAGACCAACCAAAGAAAGACTGCCCACTGATCTCTTCAAAACGATGAAAAAAGATATATGAATATATTACTAACAACTTTCTAGATAGTAAACACAACTTCAAATAGAAATTGCCATTTGGAGACAATAGCTTGGCAGCAGAACTTGGAAATAATGAAAACATATGGCACAATATGTCCATAAGCGAAACGTGGTCTGATATACCATTCCAAGTCTTTTGTGTTCCTCAAATTGATCATTGCATTGCATGCACAAAGAAAGCAACTTATTTAAAAACTGGTCAAAAATTACTTTGAGAAACATATTCATGACCTGTACTTTCTACCAACACACTAACCACATTCTTATTTTCTTTAGGTCTTTATTGAACAAATTAAAAAGACCGCCATGCCTTTCTAGATAGAATGAAGACTCCGAAATTAAGCAGCAATCCTGTTTCAATGCGAATGTATTAACATTTTTCGCATTTGCATATACTTGCAGGATAATAATTATAAATCACTACTTTAATAAACCAATAGAAAGAATGGTATTATTGATCTAATTTAATCAAGCAAACCTTTTGGTTCATAATTACTTATATTAGTATCTCTTGTTGTCTATATAGCTAACCTCAGATAGATATATTAGTGGTTGCCACTTGAAAACATGAAAACGATGAATTTATAGCAACAATACGTTTGACCTAGGCAACACAAGCAATGTTATTAATAGAACAAATGAATAGCAGGGGTGTACTGTACCATTTTCTTCGTATAAAAGACCCGGATTGACCATACATGGATGACAAGAGCATGGCATGTCACTAAACTAACCTTCTCAATAATCTGAAACCAAGGAAAGTAAACATAATTTATTATCCATTCAAAAGACAAGAAAATAGAACTTACATATTAGTATGACCTTCTAGCTATCAAACTAATAGGTTTATTTAACAGGATAAAGCACCTTTTCCCAAGAGGATTGTTTTGTGCTAAACCACACCTCTTAGGTCGGGTACACGCGATGCAAGATCAATCGTTGGCCCATAGTCAACAGATTGACCATATATGATTGATCAATCATCTTTAACAACATATCTCTCATTGAGGCATTTCTATACTGCAATGACGTATGCATATATATTACATTATAATGACTGTTATGATCACAAAAATGTACCATGGAATATGTTCAAATAAAAACCTATCGTGTATATGAAGTTCGATATAAAACCTGTATGATTCAATCTTGTCCGTGTAAATAATTTCTGGTTGAATATTTTTACTCAAACTCTTATATTAGTAGGAATTAGTAGCTAATATTTCAAAAATGATTAAAAAACTAAAGTACTGAAGGATTACCAATTTAGAGGAAAAATAACAAATTTCAAGAGATTTATGCTGTAAAAATGTAATACGCTTTGAGTGACTTTTGACTCCTTTGACGAGTTTAACCCGTTTTTATTTTAGCTAATGGTTTAAGTTTTTACTCGTTTGAATTAGCTGGTGAAAGGTTCCTTTGATGAAGGGTTCCATTCATTAAGGAATCATCTTGATCAATAATTACACTAATAAGGAATCATCTTGATCAATAATTCCACTAATGAAGTAATCATCTGCTCATAAGAGACCAACCCATAAACACAATCATTCAATAAAAGAAACAGATAAGTTCCTTAAATCAAAGGGGAACCCTAGACAAAGAACCCTAATGGCAAGCAATCTACTTGTAAACACAATCATTTAAGGGACAAATGAGGTTAGAGGGTAAACAGGACCAACAGACCACTTAATGGACCCGTATTGCATCTTGACAAGAACCGCAAAAATCACAAATCAAAACTCTAAATCAGAAAACCCAACATCATAATGAAGAAATGGAAAAAAAATTCAACATCGAACATAAATCAAACCTAGTGGAACACAATCTGAAATCCAGAAAATCCAAATATGAATGGTGGAAGAAAATCGTCTGAGCATGGTTATGATTCAAACCAGGTTTGTGATTCGAACAAAATCGAAGTTCCAGAAAATTGAGTAGATGATGATGAATATTTGCGAATGGAATCTTTAATCGAAGGAATTGAAGTTAAAGTCGCTGAAATCGAACTTAGGGTCACCAAGATTGAGCATACCTATATTGCTTGTTCTTGCAAGAAGCGGCAACATACACTCCCCACCATCTTGAAACAACACCAAAGCAGGCATGCTTGAAAAATAAATCGAAATTAGGGTCACCAAGATTATGTTTCCACTGTAAAAGGGGGAATCGATTAGTGTTTTAGAAATCGAATTAAGAAGAAACAAACAACTTACAATGTGGTGATTAATCTCCGGTGATAGTGAAGAGAGCATCTATTGAAAACAGAGGGTCTCTGATTGAACTCGACAACGATGATGAACGATTCGGATGAGAGCCCCTGTGGCATCATTGAATATTAGCAGTCCTTCATCTCAACAGCACATATCTTAAATAGATTAGGTTGCAGCGGAGGTTACCGGGGGTACGTGGGGCGTTAAAAGGGAAGAAGGAGACGGTAATTGCAGCGACGTGGGAGGAAAGATCGGAGAGCCCTGTGTAACCTTTGCATAACAACTCAACCGCTCAATTTACACGGACAAGATTGAATCATACAGGTTTTTGACGGTCAAGATCTCCCAAAATCGTATAACCGTTTTCTAGCAACCATATATATATATAATGTGAGTTTTAGAAATTACTACGTATTCTTATTTCAAGGAAATTGGCATAATCATATTGGTTTTTTTATTAACATCAAAACTTCCTAAGCATTTCCAATGGGTAAGTTGGTAATTAAATGACCAATTGAGCCATCGAAAATTTATCCAAGAGGATCGATAGGTATAGCAAATCGCATACATCTTTTTCCGATGTTAGAGTTTATGAGTCATACGTCATGATAGTATAATACCCTCCGTTAGTAATATTCCCCTTGTAAATTGTTGGTATGCTCATTATCTACGACTTGTTTCCTGAAGAAATATCACCAACGGATTCCACTTTCATCAGGGGACTACTAACGGATCATCAGGATCTTACATCCAGGGACTTCTAACGGATCATCTTTTGCTGAAACCCGTCCGCTTTGTAGTGTTAATGAGTATCTTCTTTTCAAGCAAATAATACATATATATATATATATTCTCTTCATTATAAAAGTCGAACACTATTTATTTTATGTTGGTCCTGGAAAATTAAAAATTCTATCGCTTGAAAAGATAGATTTGCCTATTTAGAATGCATACTTATTTATATACTAGAAGGATGCCCGCGCAATGTAGCCGGGTGACATTTTACATTTGACACATACATTTAATATTTTGTTATTCTTGTACGTAGTAGTTTTACAAAAGTTTATTATGTTTTTCTAAGCTAAAATTTAAAACAACAGATAAATGAGTTCTGCATGACGACATGTATATACGCATTAACTTATTGTACCTCACAAAATACAGATCGTTTCAGCAAAAAGTTTACACCAAAATATTTAAAAATAAAAATAGGTTAAGTTGTAGTCTCAAAACGTTTTTTAATGTGATAGATTAAAAGATAGAGCTGAAATCTTAAAACATATTAAGTTTTTTTGGTGTATGGGTAGATAATATAATATTTTTTGCAAATATTAGTAAGTGTAAGGTTATTGTGTAAATAATTATAAGTGGTAATATGTAAATAATGTTATAACTACTATTTTACCCTTAAAAATGGTTGTATCTAATGCATTGAATATAGTAAGTGTTTTTAATTTTATGGTATCTTAAATACTAATTTCATATGTTTTATATATAGTATAGATATATAGGTTTAGTTAGTTAAATATTATATTTAGTTTAACTATAAAGAATATTAAGTAATATTTACGAGACACTAGAGAGATCCCTTGGCGAAGTATCAGAAGAGGAAGGGACAACGGGGAGCAAAGCAAAAAGCCTCAATTTTCATACCCTTGTTTAGCAGACAACAAGCATAATTTTAGGATATCGACAACCCAACAATCAACTACTAAGTAATTAATAATTATTATTATTAATCCTCACATTTATTAGATTACACAAACGACACTATTCTATTAATAACTAAAACCGCCGTTCTAATAAATTAATAACTACAAAAGTATTTTATAAGGAACATGCACCATACATTATGCACGGGTTTTGTAGTTTTTACTTCAGTATAATTGATTTTTTTTACACTATCTTTTTCATGTTCCGGATTCAAATTAGATATTGATTATAAATTTTAATAAACTATCATTAATGGATAAATAGTTGAACACCCCAAAAACTAGTTTTAAAGTAATCAAAAAGATATTTTTATTATATTAAAGCACAGACATCAAAATTCATATCTCCAATATTGCGTACCATTAAAGTTCTGCGTATGTTATTTCATAGTTTCTGAAATACTAAAGGAAAAGTTCCAGTAATTAATAACTTAATTGGGGCATATTTCTTTACCTAACGATAAATTTGTGACATTTAAAAATGATGGTTGCAAGGATACTTATGTTTACGGTATGAATATATTTGTCCTATATAATTTCTCAAGTTGCTAATAATAATATACAGTTATACACACATGCAAGCAGTACATATGGATTATGTAATTTATAACGCCAACATATATTAAGATTATGCATCTTCCTTTTACAATTCATGCTTACGTGCAAACAGAAAGCATTTGTAAAATGTAAAAAGTTTAATAGATATTATATTATATATTTTATGTTTGAAGAGTAATACTCTATAGTAATTCTTAGACAATAGTAGTAAGACCCGATGTTTATACAATTTGAGTCCCTTTTAGAAAAGCATCAAAAGTATATATCTATACTAGCTTTAATTATTAAACCCGTGTATTACACGGATTTAATAAATAACATATTAATATAATAAGATTTATTATTTAAAATGATATTATAAGATATGATATGACTGACTATAATTAATAAAACAGTGATATCAACATTTTTAAATTTTAATTTTAAATTTTTTTCAAAAAATAAACATTTTGTTCTAAAATAAACCATATAAAAATGTCATTTTAAAAATTTCCTTATTATAACCCCAAATGTAATTATTTTTTGTTTTAAAAATTTGAATTTTTGAAAATACCAATTTTAAAAATTTAATATTTTTAAAAACGTTTTATCCTTTAGAAAAATTAATTATTTTATAAAAAATTATTTATTTAGAAATAATATTAATAAATAGATATCTTTTTTTCAATTTATTAAATGTAAAAGAATGTTAAATAATATTATTAGTAATTAAGGTAATTATTTAAGAGGAGAGAGAGGCGGAAAAATTTTGGTGATGATGATTGTGGTGCTACCACATGGCATCTCGATGATTATGGTGCTGTCACGTGACATCTCAAGTTACTCTTTTATTAGAGTAAGAAGATGTTTTATGATGTGATGTGTGAATCGTAACATGGCTACGCATATTTGTGTGCATCCTTAAACGGTTTTAGGATTGAACAAGGATAAAAATCAAACACATGCAGAAAATCACTATCTTCATACAACAAAACCACCTTTAAATTTTTATTTAGTAAATGTTTTATAATAATTATAACAACTTAACAACAGGGCATACCCGGTGCATGAAGCTCCCGCTTTGCGCAGGGTCCGGGAGGGGCCGGATCGCGAAGCGATCTGATGTACGCAACCTTTCCTTGCACAATTTGTGCAAGAGGCTGTTTCCACGGCTAGAACCCATGACCTCAAGGTCACAAAGCAGCAACCTTACCAGTTGCTTCAAGGTCCGCCCTCAACAACTTAACAACAAAAAATAATAATAAGCACATATATGTAAAGCAGATACTCGTAATATCCATAAAATATGTTTATGACCACCATACTATAAAAACATCCATCACTCAAAATCCATGATTTCTACTTAAAAACACCATACTTCGCAAAAGTAATTTCATTTTCATATATCACCGCGCGCTTATATATATATATATAATATACATATATATATATATAGATATATATATATAGATAACTTAAATATTTATTATAATAAACTATTAGTTTTGAATTTCATAAAAATAATATAATAACATTTAAATATTACTTAAAATTCAATCGAATACATTTAAAGTTTACTAAAAGTTCATTAATGGATTTTCAGTTTGAAATGAAAATGGAGATTAAACAATTTTTGAAAGAATACCTTTTGGAGGGTAGGTTGGTATTAATCTTATTAATGAAATAGAATGTTAAAAAATCAAAATGACAAAATTGCCCCCCGTTCTTCATCCTTAGCTAGTCAATACCATTCCAAGTTGCATATCAATCCGTCATTACAATCGGCTTTGTAGTTCTGTAATTGTCTTCACCATCATTCCAATTTCATTCTTCAATCTTGTTTATAACTCAAAGTGTGCAGCTCTAAAATTATTCTTATTTCTATCGCGATTTTGAGTATCAGGTTTTGGAGTTACAGTTTGTGGGTTCTGATTTTAGAGTTAAGTTTTTTAGGCTCTAGGCGAATAGTTTAAAGAACTCAGAGGCTAGATTTATAATTTTGGTTTTGAAGGTTAGATGTTACGTTTTTGACTTTAGCCAGTTATGGGTTTTGATAATGTTGTTCACTTTAAGATGATTATGATTTAGTAAAGATATGTTAATGATCGATTTTGTGTTCTATCAAACCATTTTATAGGGGAAAGATTTCAAGATGGCTGATGAAAAATAAAGATGGCTAGTATAGTAATTTTTACGCATCCAATTGAAATGTTTATAATTCTATAATTAATTATAAGGAAGAGGAATGATTTCATGCTTCTTAGGATTAAATGATTTCATTGGAAAAAGAAATTCAATTCCTTTACAAATCAATATGATTTCAGATGGAATGTTTTTTTAATTTCATTAAATTTTATCGTTCAAACGGCCCCAAGTTGATATATTTATTAAAAATCATTTTTAATTCTTTACAAATTATTAAAATGTATGATAATTAACAAATGTTTTTAAAAGTTGAATAAGTGATATATTTTAATTGTGTGAATTTCTAAACCTTTCATTAAAAAAATTACAGTGAGTTTCACTTATATATATAAGTTTCATAATATATATATATATATATATATATATATATATATATATATATATATACATATATAAAATTCTTAGAGTTACTAATTAAGTTAGTAAGCTTAAATATTGTTTAATAAAGATATAATAATATACAAACATTTATTTATCATTTTCAAAACGTAAATAAATAAAATAATGTTTATTAGAAGGATTTGTCGATAATCGTCATTGGGCATTTGTGGGTACAAACACAACGTAAATCAAGAGTACCTTACAAACGGAGCCATGAGATAGGGAATTTCTGCGAAAGGATGCCACTTAGGCATATGTGGAATCAAGCATGATCCCATTAATTAGGTAATTTATCCCTCGCTAGTATCTAATCCTAATATGTAGTTAATTTGTGCTCTACACAAATCAATAGGACTAAGGGAGAGGAATTAAGTGGTTCTGAAGCATTAATCATTAGTAACGTCATAGCCCCACCTTAATGTGTGTTGTGTCGCACACCGTTCTATTAGTCTCCTTTGTCTTTGGTTGTCTCGGTGTGCTAGTTGACGAAGGAACACCAAATGAAGTCGGAAATTATCGTTAGAGTTATATACCCAACTACTAGGCATTTGAAGTTTTAAAAGATTATATATATACAAGAAAAAGACTTTTTTGCGGCGATAATTATCGTCGCAAAAAACTGTTAATTCGTCGCAATATGTTATTTGCGACGAAAATATCGTCGCAAATTAGTCGCCGTAATAAAGTTGTCGCAAAATGTTATTTGCGACGAAATTTGCGACGATTTCATTTGTGGACCCCACTTATTTTAAAAAAAAATGAAATTCTGAGATAAATCTTTTGCGACGATATTTTTTGCGACGAGTTCTTCTTTTTTGCGGCGATATATCGCCGCAAATTTTTTGACCAAATCTTTTTGCGACGATTTTTGCCAAGGTATTTTACTCTTTTTTGCGGCGATATATCGCCGCAAATTTTTTGACCAAAATCTTTTTTGCGACGATTTTTGCCAAGGTATTTTACTCTTTTTTGCGGCGATATATCGCCGCAAATTTTTTGACCAAAATCTTTTTTGCGACGATTTTTGCCAAGGTATTTTACTCTTTTTTGCGACGATATATCGCCGCAAAAAAAAATTTTTTTTTTAATAATTTGGCTGCATTTGCAGCAATCCACCCAGATTTTTCTGGGTACCAGACCAAACCTGCTGTTCCAATCATTACACACTATCAAAACTATCAATCAATCACAAAACATAGCATATAAACAAAAAATTGTCCCAATTTAACAAGTTAAAAGTTACACAAACAAATGTTTTAAAATAGTCATTACATCACTAAAAACCATCAAACATCCTATGACGACCCACCTTCATCATCTTCATCTTCTTCATCTTCTTGAGAATGACCACTTCTCCTCAACGCGCTCTGGACTTGGCTTTGATTTGACTTTGCATTTGTGCCATCATATTAGCCATCATCTGTTCTTGCTCTCTGGCGAGTCTCGCTGCTACTATCTCCTCAACCTCAGATTGTGAGAACATCCGCTGATCTGTTCTATGAGTGTGGCGGTGGGGGTTGTGAAGGCACGCTCGGTATTGGACCGATGCCACGTTCCCACCCGGGCCGCTCCCCCAACACCTGTACACAAATACGCATGTACATCAATTTTACATCCATACATCCATACACAAATACACATATACATCCATACACAAATACACATATACATCCATACACAAATACACATATACATCCATACACAAATACGCATATACATCTATTTTAATCACAATTCAACATACATATACACATACACATATACATCCATACATAAATACACATATACATTCATACACATATACATATACATCCATACATAAATACATATATACATCCATACACATGCACATATATATCCATACATAAATACATATATACATCCATACACACATATACATACATTCTAATATATACACATACACATTCATACACAAATACTCATATACATTCATACACAAATATACATATAAATCCATTTTATATAACCAGAAATATATTTGTATAACAAATAAGAATTGGGAACAGATACATCCATACACAATATACATACATTCTAATATACATACACAAATCCATACACACCTGACGCATGATCTGTTTCTCTGACATTTCTGGATGTTGTTGTTGAAGCGCGACCATTTGCTCCTTTATCGTTTACAAAAAAATAAACAATGTTATATATATGGTGATTTTATATATTAGTTTATTTTTATAAAATTGTAAGACGTGTACATTACTTACATAGTATGCAGCGGGTTCAGGTTGATAGAAATTACCGCTTGAATCGGTATAGAAGCGACGATATGCTAATATGGCACTCCCAGATTCATCAGAACCATCTTCCCGCTGTAAACACATTTTATAGTTATATAATAATATAAAAGTAACTTACAAACACATAAAACAAGTTATAAACACATTAGATTAAAATAACTTACAAACATATAACGACATTGGGCTAAAGATGTCCGACGCCCGCCATGTCCCTTGATCGTCTGCTTCCCTTTGTTGGACTTGTTGGTTGCAGACCGAGCCTTGACTTCAGGAGAAGTGTAGTAATCCACATAGCCTTTCCATTCAGATTCTTGCATATCAGGTGGCACAATATCAGAAAATCAACCCTGTCCTCCCCGCCTATTTTGCTAAAATGCTTTTGCTTGAACCGGTATTTGTGATCTTTATACCGGTTTGCAGCATATTTCTCAATGCCTGCCCTCAGGCCTTCGTGGGGAGTCATATCAAAATACATCTGCAAATTATGAAACAAATAGCTTAGTGTATATATATTTAATCACTGAATTTAATTATCAAAAACTTAACCTGTAAGTCATCCCAGATAGTCGCCTTCAAATCCGCAGGTATCTTTCTCCAGCTCTTTAGTTTTGAGGAAATCTGTCAACGATTGTGCCAACCAGTGAAGCAAAGGTCGCCTGATTGACACCCACAGGTTTGTAGGTGTCATGCGTACCTTGCTCAAATTCAATTGGAGCAAATTTCCTTGTGGATTTCTCTTTCGTATACCTTGAAGTGTGGTCTTTCCACGCGCTGCCTTGTCCTGCAAATTGATAATAGTATAAAATTCTATGTAAATTATATATTTTCATTTTAAAAGATAATAGTATAAAAAATTGGTCATACCTCGTCCGCTGCCGCTGCCGGAGTCATCACTGACCTCGCACTGTCGTGGCGGCTGCCACGATCGATCATCATCGGAGGACCACCACCAGGTGGACCACGACCATAGGTATCCCCACCGTGACCCCGGGCCACGTCTGCCATCTGTAAAAAAGATTTATAAGTATACAAATATACCGTAATTGAATCATTAGCTAAACACATAATTGAAAAAAACAATTCAATAAACATAATAGATCAAACATAATAGAAAAATTAAAAATTACAATCAATCGGATTCATCGGTGTGATAAGAATCTTCTCCACAATCATTATTAAATTCGTCTGATTCATCATCTGAATTATCAGAAACGTCAACAACTTGGTCTGCATCGTCGTCTTCACCCTCATCCGTATCTTCATATGTCTCGTCCTCTACATTGACATGCTCAAGGGAAACATCGACTTCTGTAGCCCAATATTCAAGCTCGAAGAAAATAGAACGCTTGGTCCAATTCAATTCAACATCGGAATCACGTTTTCTCTTCTTACCACCAAACTGAACATGTTTCCCAGAAATACGGGCGGCAATTTATTAAGTTGTTCCAAAATCTGATCATTAGTTTTCCTGTTAGGAGGACGTCTAGTCTCGTTCTGACCATTGAATGACTTGTCCTTCCTCCATTTATGATTTGTTGGTAACCATCTTCTATGTCCAACATAAGCAGTTTTTCCCAATACATGAACAGATGGAGTGTCTTCCTTACATGTTGGGCATGCAAAGTAACCTTGCCCACTCCAACCAGACAAGCTACTACGAGCAGGGAAATCATTGATAGTCCATAAAAGCATTGCACGTAATGTGAAGAAAGTGTTTGTAACTGCA
Organism: Flaveria linearis; assembly: GCA_024085815.1. NCBI lineage: Eukaryota > Viridiplantae > Streptophyta > Magnoliopsida > Asterales > Asteraceae > Flaveria > Flaveria linearis. Next base: position 87,759,696 of record CM044004.1, read on the forward strand.
TCTTTTGTCACGACTCCGTCCGACCAAAGACTTTTCAATTCATCAACCAATGGTCTTAAAAAAACATCAATGTCCTTCCCAGGTGATTTAGGGCCAGGGATTAATAACGTCAGCATGAATGAAGACTCTTTCATACATAACCATGGTGGCGTATTGTATGTTGTCAGTATTACCGGCCACATGCTATACGACGTACTCATGTTCCCAAATGGATTGAAGCCATCAGCAGCCAACCCTAATCTAACATTTCTAGGTTCTTTGGCAAAATCAGGATACATTGAATCGAATTCTTTCCATGATGTACCATCCACCGGGTGACGTAACTTACCATCTTCCGTGCAACGTCCAGAAGCATGCCATGTCATATGCTTTGCAGTGTGTCTTGAGCTATAAATACGCTTTAATCTAGGAATTAATGGAAAGTAACGCATAACCTTGTTGGCAACTTTCTTCCCCTTAGTGTTTGCGTCCTTCCATCTACTTTCATCACATATTGGACATTTTTGCAAATCTTGGTTATCCTTCCCCCAAAATAAACAACAGTCGTTCTTACAAACGTGGATCGATTCATATCCTAACCCAACTTTCTTCATTATCTTCTTCGCTTCATAGTTTGACGGTGGGATTTTAGCAAGCGGAAATGCAGTTTTCAGAAATTCTAACAATTGGTCAAACGATGTATCGGTCCATTTATTGATGGCCTTCATGTGACTCAGTTTTGCCAAGAAATCCAATGAAGACATCCAGTCACAACCAGGGTATAGTTCGGTGTCGGCAAGTTTCAGTAATTCAGCAAGTTCATCATTTGTATCAATCGGTGTATCTGTTGTGTTCATTGGTTCGTCGTCGTCGTATGTGTTGTCCTCTTGTGGGACATTCTCCTGACGAACATCGTTAATAAAATCATGTATTGGGTCTGTCGTTTGAGGTATGACTGGAACTACCGGTGACGGAACATATGATTCACCATGATACCTCCACGTTTTGTAAAATCGACAAAAACCATTATTATGTATATGGCGCTCTATTGTTGGAAGAGGAAACCAATAACTGTTATTGCAATTATTACACGGACATCGAGCTTTATTTTGGCCATTCATATAATTCTTACACCTTTCCATGAATGCTTTAAGACCAATCAGATATTCTTTAGAAAATTTATTTTCTAAAGTAGTCCAAGTCTTATCAATCGTCATAACTGCGTCTACAAACAATATTAATTATCTTAACACATTTAAAACTAGGGAAATACAAACATATATACATTCTTATATTCAAACAATAACTACATATTAATACAATTTAACATACCAATACATATATACATACTTATATTCATACCAAATACATACATACATTCTTATATTAACATACCAAACACATGTTATTTCAAACAATCTTAATACAAACATACACAATGTTAATACAAAATTAATAAACCTAATTTCAACAACAACTACATATTAACATAAATTTAACATTCAATATTTTCATAAACAAAATAAACTTCTTACATAAACTACAAAATCCCAAACTTAACATTCCATATTTTCATAACTTGATAAACTACATGTTATTTCAAACATACATACATTCTTGTATTAACATACCAACACATGTTATTTCAAACAATCTTAATACAAACATACACAATGTTAATACAAAATTAATAAACCTAATTTCAACAACAACTACATATTAACATAAATTTAACATTCAATATTTTCATAAACAAATAAACTTCTTACATAAACTACAAATCCCAAACTTAACATTCCATATTTTCATAAACTTGATAAACTACATGTTATTTCAAACATACATACATTCTTGTATTAACATACCAAACACATGTTATTTCAAACAATCTTAATACAAACATACACAATGTTAATACAAAATTAATAAACCTAATTTCAATAACAACTACATATTAACATAAATTTAACATTCAATATTTTCATAAACAAAATAAACTTCTTACATAAACTACAAAATCCCAAACTTAACATTCCATATTTTCATAAACTTCATAAACTACATGTTATTTCAAACATACATACATTCTTGTATTAACATACCAAACACATGTTATTTCAAACAATCTTAATACAAACATACACAATGTTAATACAAAATTAATAAACCTAATTTCAACAACAACTACATATTAACATAAATTTAACATTCAATATTTTCATAAACAAAATAAACTTCTTACATAAACTACAAAATCCCAAACTTAACATTCCATATTTTCATAAACTTCATAAACTACATTCTTATATTTTACATACACACATGTTAAACATCCATATTTTCATAAACAAAATAAACTACAAACCAAACAACTACAAATTAACACACTAAATACATACATTCTTAAATACATACATACACACATGTTAAACATCTTTGTTTTCATAACCACATAAACTTTATTACCCTAATTTCAAAATATTAACTAAAAATTAACATAAAATTAGGTAAAATTGGGGATATTACCTAAAATCAGGAGTGGTGGTGGTGGCTAGGGTGTAAAGGAGGCGGCGACGGTGGTGAGGCGGCGACGGTGGTGGACCGCGGTGGTGGACCGGCGGTGGTGAGCAGCAACTTTGAAAATGGCAGTGGTGGAGCGACGGTAGGTGTCGCCGGCCGACGGGGAGTGAGGTAGGGATGCCGGTCGTCGCCGGGCGCCGGGAGTAGGGTGGGGGTGGCCGGTCGCCAGGAGTAGTGTGGGGGTGGGCCGTCGGGTGTGGGTTGGCGTATGTGGGGTGTGAATGTGAGGGCGTTGGCGTATGTGGGGATGAGGGGAACAAGATCTGATCGAGAAGACCACGACTTTAAAATATGCAGAAACATTTTGCGGCGATATATCGCCGCAAAAAACCAATTGCGACGACAATTTTTACATCAAATAAAAATAAAATAAATTTAGATACACTTTTTTGCGACGATTTATCGCCGCAAATATTTATTCTAAAATTAAAAAATAAAAAATAAAACTTTATTTTTTATCACATCTTTTTTGCGACGAAATGTCGCCGCAAATTAATTACCGGGAATTTTCCCGCCCTTTAAAAAATTGTCGTGAAATGAAAAAATTAAAAAATATATATTTTTGTTATTTGCGACGAAATTATCGCCGCAAAATCTCATTTTGACTGGAAAAGTCAAAAAAGCAAACTTTTTTGTCGTTTATCGACTTTTTGCGACGAAATTATTATCGCCGCAAAAAAGTTCGTCGCAAAAACTATTTTTCTTGTAGTGTACCTTCATCTCTTTGTTAACTTTTTTAATTTATTATTAATTAATAGTATTTAATCATCTCTCGAATATTTGTTAGTATTTATCTTGTTGGTTTTAACTCTTAGATCTCTTTATCTTCCGGAGACCTTTACTTGTCTAGTGAATTAATGTGTTTAAGTTTACAATAACTTGGTTTCTTGAACTCTTGTCACTATTATAGTCTTTGATTAATCATAATATATCTTGAACCATTTAATTGCTTTTAAAGTTGTATTACTATTATAGCTTTGGTTGATTCAAATGGTTGTTTGTGAGTGAATCACCATGTCCATCTTCAAACCATCGATATGCACACGAACAAGCCTGTTTGTTCACAAGGTTTATAGGTTTTAGGGAACCAATTAACCCAAAGGATTTCATTTTAGATGGGAATTGTGGGAAGGATCCTAGAGGTTGTAGCGGTACCTATCTATCACCTCCTTGTTACAATGATTATGGAGATGAGGAGGTGAGCAAAGAAGATTTTTTACGAGTTACAGAGGCTGAAGATGGGGATCGGAGGTGAGCAAAGAAGATTATTTACGAGTTACAAAGGCCTTGAACAGGATTTATAGGTTTGTTGAACCCTTCATTTCTTAACTTGTGTAGTTGATTATTATAGAGCTTAATTTTATAAATACTTGGTTTCTTAAAACCTGGGTTCACTTGTAGTGAGTTGACATACGATGCATGATGGTGAAGAACGATGCATGGTGGTGAAGAACGATGCATGGTGGTGAAGAACGATACATGGTGGTGAAGAACGATAGTGAGTTGGCTAATAGTGTTCAAAACTTGACTACTCGATCCTATCACATATATATATAGTGGGTGGTTAATTTGACACGAAATTTTTTTGTTTGGTGTAAAAACTGAGTCTATGAGTGTACGTTGGTGTAAAATTCGGTTTCACACTGAGATTTTTATCAAACTTATAAAGAGCCCACTAAAACTCTAATATATATCAAACTATATATATCTAACTAGTAACTACTTAATTCCCTAACCTACTCCACTATGAACTAATCAAGTACAAGTGATTACATCCCTCAGCTCTTTATATATATATAACCCATTCTTTTGCTTGTTGAAAACGATCAATCAGTGGATTAGGTTTACTAAACGCCTCCATGTACTTATATAAATACTAACAACACCTACTGCCAGAGTGTCTCTACACATAAACATCCATATATATATATATATATACTCATTATATATAACTCACCACCTCCTATATGTATATATGTATGACATATACATATATATGCACATCAACATATATGTGAAACAATCATGTCTTTTCAGCTCCCATAAACCATATGATGAACAAAGAAGATTGATATCTGTGTTTCGTGCAAACAAACGTACTACAGTGAGCTAGCTAGGGTTTGATAATTAGGGTTTCCTCATATATAACCTAATTATCAACCCTAGCTTGTCGTAGAAACATATGCATGTAAGACATATATAGTACAGTTATTATACATGCATGTAACATATATATTGTCATAAATGATGAAATCGATCAATACGTATAGCTTATCATATCATATCATATAATCAGTAATCAGTGCCAAGAAGAAACAGAGAAAAGAGGTTGATTATGCCAACCCAAGAAGAAAGAATCATTCACAACCTCAAGATTAAACCCTTCAGATGGATAATGGAGTCTCAACAGCAGTTTCGCTTGCGAAAGCGCAAAAGGGCTCAAAGCAACACTCGTAAAACCTGCAATCTTCATCATCGTCTCCCACGATACGAACCTCTCATGTCTCGCAATCCGATTCTCCCCTTCAGCTGTAACGATATCGGCGATCTCTCGCCCGAACCACAGCTGCTCCACCGCCATCCGCTCGCTGCTGTTCGGCGGCAGCGTCACCTCCAGCGAGTCGAAGATGGCGGTGTAGTAGCTTAAAGCTTCTTCAAACCTTGAAAGAAACACTGGGTGGTTGTGATTTGCTTCTATTTCAGCTAAAGTGACCACATTAGGGTTCATGGATTTGATCTTTTTCAATAATAATATTAGTTTACCGCGGTCCGTTAAAAGACGGTGGAGGTAGAGGACGAAGTTGACGGCGAGGATCTCGTTGGGGAGGAGGAGCACGGCGGAGAGGTGGTTGATGACGTCATCGACGGTGTGGTGGTTGGTGGTGGTGGTGGTGTGAGGGATTAAAAGGGGGAAGAATCTGAACCGGAGGCCGAGGGAATGTGCGAATTTGGAGAGACGGTCGCCGGTTCGCCGGAGGGTGTCGAGGTTGGTTCCGGTGGCGGTGATGCGGAGGGCGGTGGGACGACGGCGGTCGGCGATTGCTTGCATCAAAGGTGGCCATTGGACACCGTGCATGATGTCGAAATCGAGTATATGACATCAATTGGATGTTGTTCATGATCTTGTTCTTGAAGATGATGATGATGGGATTGGTGAGCAATGGCTTCTAAGATTGCTTGATTAGCAGTGAGCTGAGTGAATCTTATGAACGGGGTGATTTGATTCAGTGTCAGATATGATGATTGTAAGTTTGCATCATCATATTCATACTGATCATTGTGAGTGGAAGAACTGTCTGTAATAATATTATTGGTTGAAAGAGACGGTGGCTGGGGGCGGTGGCGACGGAGGCGGAGGAAGAGAGCTCTTGTGAAAGTATATATCAATCTTTCCGATGAGTCGCCGGTGGGGGAGGAGTTTGATGACAGTACGGGGCGATACGGTGGGCTCCGGCGAAGTCAGATTGAGATATTGATCGTGCACAGGCTAACAGGAGTTGACGCAAGTAGATTGATGGTGGCATCTGCTGCTGCTGCTGCTGCTGGTGGTGCTGCTGGTGGTGCTGCTGGTGGTGTTGGTGGTGGTGTTGTGGTGTTGGTGGTGATGGTGTGAATCTCCGGCGAGTGGCGGTGGCGGTAGTGGTGGTGATAGATCTGACTGTAACTGAATATCTTCATGGTGTTGTTGATCATGATGATGTGAAGAAGATGATGATGAAGAGCCCAACATTTAAAGATAGTATCTTGGTGGATCTTGAAGATGGTGGTTAATTAGGTTATTGGTCTAAATTAGAAACCCTAAAATGTTGAGGGTGAAGATCTGCCACGAGAACAGTGAATTGAGGAGACTATTTAATTGGGAGGGGTGGAAGAACAGCAGCACCTGAAGGAGGAAGATCGAATTGAATGTTTTTAGGTTAAGGGGATCAAGGGAGGTGTGTGGAAGATGAAGTGATAAAGTATGCATACATAGATGTGCCCACACACCCTTGCATAGTTAAATGTCTTATAAAATGTGCAACAATATCTCTATATATTTTTGCAAAAACATGTGCTTTTTGTATACTTGCATGTTAATTTGTGTATGACTGTATGAGTATACACACAAGATAAAGAATATGGTTAACCAGTTTATCCTAATCTATAACTTAGTTATAAATGATTGGCATAGGTAGATAAAGTGGGATAATAGTTGAAGTCATTATTCGAGTGAGGTGAAGAGAGAGAGGAGGCGGTATTCAAAGTAGAGTTGTCGTAATAGTCGAACCGAGCGGGCCTTTACTCGTGCTTGGCTTGTTTTTAAACCGAACCGAGCCGATCGGCTCGTTTACAACCGAGCGGAAAATCGAACGAGCATTTTTCGAGCATTAAATTTTCGAGCGAGCGTCGAGCGAGCATAAACGAGCGACAAACAATTTATACAACTCATTATCTTGTGTGTATTATGATTTATACTGAAGCGAATAAGGTTTAACGAAATAAAAATCAGCCACATTTCATTACACAATATTTTCATGGATGACAATACTTTATGGTTGACGATGAAGCTAAGGCTGTAGCCGATAAGCGGAAAGCATATTGCAGATACGATGACGGTGAGAGCGGAAGATGATCGAAAAAACATATCTTAACAGCTTAGGATTTTATTTTTATGTTTAATATAGAATTCTTTATTAGATTGATTGATCAAGTATGTATATATAAATTATATATTTGTATATAGTTGGTCAAATCTACTAGAGTACTACGTATAAACTATATATACATATTAATTCGATCCGAACCGAACCGAGCAGACCTTTGCTCGTGCTTGGCTCGTTTACAAACCGATCCGAGCCGATCGGCTCGCTTACAACCGAGCAAAAATTCGAACGAGCATTTTTCGAGCAATTCCAAACGAACGTCGAGCGAGCGTCGAGCGGTTTGAACAGCCCTGATTCAAAGAGAAGGTTTCTTTAGTGACGTGAAAGATAGAGAAGAGACGGTTTTCAAGGAGGACGTTTGCGTGGGTGGACCGTCCTGCGGCAGGCTAGAAGAAGATGGTTGCGTTCCGTAGGTGCTCTCCGGCAAGACTAATTCCGTGAGTTTGTGGATGCTCTTAGTGTAACATCTCGTATTTCTACAGAATTAAAAAATTTTCCATCGATTAATCCTCGTATTATATTATATCATTCTTTCATTTAACGTTAATAACCCAAATAAATATAATAAAAATAATGTAAATAATAATGATGATAATAATAATAATAACAATAATACTAATAATGATAGTAATAATAATAATAATAATAATAATAATAAATAATAATAATAATAATAATAAAATAATAATAATAGAAATAAAGTCCAGGGGTAACTCTTGTCATTTTTGAAACTTAAAATAAAAGTTTCTAACCTAAACTGTCAAGATGAAAACCGCAGGGGCCAGTGTGTAAATTTTTAAAAACAACTGCTCTCTCTCTCCTCTCCCTCGTTTTTTCCGACCGAAAAATCCGGCCACCTTGCCGGTGAGCTCCGGCGAGATCAAACAACCAATTCACGTGGTTTTGACTCAAATTAAAGGTCCCGACACCCTCGCGACCAAGATTCGAACCCTATGTACCTTTAATCATCGAATAATTCGGATCCAAGCATTCCACCTCGAATCCACTTTATTCCCGACCGTTCACGGCCGGTTAACCCACTCAAACACTTATAATAATCAAATTGATGTCATATAATTAATCATTCTCAGTTCCGAACCTATCTATACTCTCGAATTCATCTGAACACACACAATCATCAATTTTGATTCTCCTTAAGCCGCGGACCTATCTCGAACTCAAACTCATCGAATACACCATCTCAACAGGTAATTAATACCTCTATGAACTCGTTTTCACTTGGGGATTAAAAGCCCCAAGGTTAATTTCATTTACATAATCGATCCGAGGTTCAATTTGGTTCGGATTTGATCTAGGTTCATCACGGTTTGGGGGAAACAAGTTTAAGAGGTTAAAAGAATTAAAGCCGAAACTCTCACGGCTTAGGCCCTTGGTTCACCGGTTACACACTCGAATTCTAAACAGGAGGTCCCGGGTTCGACCCCGGGCCACCTCACACATTTTTTAAACCTCCTTTTTAAGCTTTAAAAATTCCAAAAAAAATTCCTAAAATCATAAAATGTTTTTACAAACATTAGAAATTTTTAAACAATCTAATTATTTTCTGAAATTTATTTTAACATTTTATTTATTTATTTTAATTATTTTAAATAATAAAATAACTAATTATATTTTCTACCAATTTATAATTAGTGTATAATATATAATTATACAATAAATAAATTGAATCCAATATATATATATATAGATATATATTATCCGATTATCGAAACAACTGTTATTTGAATAAATTACATGTATACAATTTTACATAATCGTATACAATTTATAACTTATGTATATAATTAACATACAATATATAGTTATGCTTACTTATGTGTAAATTTATTATATACATATACTTATGTATATAATTATACATATAATTAATATAATTACATGATTATATATAATTATGTATATAATTATACATATACAATTTATTAATAAATTGTATATATGTATAACTTATATGTATAAATTTCTATTAAAATTCTTGACATAATAACTTTCAACAAATTCGTTTATTTATTTCAAGACATTCAAAGCAAATAAAATTAATTAATTTAAACTACCATTCAAGACCCAATGGAATCCTAATACATTCCCAATTCCCAAATCATTATTATTCTAATTTGAGACACCGTTCTTTAGGTTAATCATAAGAAATCGTTGGTGTCTAATCTATCACATCCAGATCCTAATCTCATCAATCAAGTGAGTATTCATATCCCCTTTTTATATCATTTCTTATTTGGGGGAAATCATGTGGTACAATATATTCAATCATGATACTCTATTGTTATTCATTCTAAATTCATTCAAGACAGGTTATGTTATTACTTGCAATTACGTGAACATACTATGGTAAACTGGACGACAGTAAAACCCTAACTCAATCAATCAATCCTGGTATCAATGGTAGATCTACTGGTTTGGATAACCCACCCCATGGCTTACGAGTGGTGATTATGCCAGAAGAAATTAGTCAATCTATGGTGTTTGTGTGGAGTCTATTATATGCAAGTGTCAAGTCAAGGGGTTTATATTGTGTTGGTTTATCTATATGCTTCGCTATTGCCACATAAGTCTTAATATTACCTTGTGAATTGAATTATTCTCAATCAATCAATCATCTATATGTATATTCAAAACTGTGATTACTCACCAGCTAACTCGTTAGCTGACTTTATTTTCTCACATGATTTCAGGTTAGGCAAGATAGTGGACTTCTACCTGCTCATTTAAGACCCGGACTTAGTTAAAATAAAGACAATTACTATTGGTGGTTTCAAATGTGTATTTGTGTATGTTGAACTTATATTATCTTGTAATCTGATTTTAATATTATTTCCACTATTAGACAACCATGTGTTATGAACAATCAATCGTTCCCTCGTCCGCTCCGATGATTCCGCCGTCGGTCAGGGTGTGACACTTAGTTGACATTACAAGTTAAGTTTTTAATATGTCTAAACTACTTTTTAACAACGATCTTTTACAAACCTATAGATCCACATATAAGTCTTAACTGTGACATTCTATTATGTGGTACTCTTTGATATACAACTTGGTATCACGCAAACCAAAGGCATTGATTTGGTGATTTTCAAACTTTATCTATGTAAACATCTTGGTTGTCGAACGTGGTTAAAAAAGTAATTTGGTCATATATGAACCCCTTCTAACTTCTAAGACGTTGATAGTGTGATAAACATGACTACATACTCTGAAAGCTTAATATCATATTCAGATATTAATAATCTAAACACAATCATATATGCATTTTGTAACCTAACTTAATGTAGAGGTGCTAAATAAGTTCATGCTCCATTGGCAGGGTAAGTAACTAAATACCAAAAAAGTAATAACTTGTAATCATTTATGTAAGTTACAATATCATGTTTGATCTTATTACCGGCCTTCAAAGCATATATGGTGACATGGTGTTAGGCAATAAAAAACATGGTGCTTCTCATTAATTAAATGAATGTAATAACAACCACATGTGTATATATCTGTTGTATTACATTGTCATTAAAAACTATCATGAATGTTTTGATATATCAACAAAGCTTTTTCAATAGCTGGTTTACTGATTGGTTAGTTTTTTTTTTTTTTTTTTTGAACGGCAAATACTGATTGGTTAGTTAGTTAGTAACAATTGCCTATTTACATATTTCATATCTAAAATCTCTAAATCAATCGTGGAGCTGGAGACGCACCTTGAGAGCAGATGTGGATGCATGGATAAGGAGGAGTTGGCAATAGATATTCCATCCAAAGCTTTCTTAGCCAATCCATTTGAAAATAAGTATGACCGGACTCATTAAGCGGTCTGCAAAGACAAAACCACATGAGCGACTCACGATGTCATCCAGACCTAAAGGATGGGTTCGAACTATTATCTATGCCCAAGATCACATTATGCTATAACCTAGGTCTAGGCTACCGATCAACGTTGTAAACTAACCACCCAATGTGCACCCAGTAGGTCGAACCCAATCTTCTTTGGAGGACCCAAGTCATGAAGTCACCTATCGCTGGTCCACCTTAAGGTGGCTAGCCAAATCCATTTGAAACTCATGATCGGATATTGTTGAATAAAGTAGCAAATGACAATCCAATGGAACGTCATTTGCTACTATTTACGCCAGCAATACCATATATCTTGTCCAATTTGCAAGGTCAATACGCATAATCACCACTATTTTACGTCATTTGCTATATGCAAATATTTTGGTCTCCTTGGTCCTAAGCTACACCAAGATATATGAACGTCATTTGTTAAATGAAAGATATATTTTGGTATATATGAACGTCATTTGCTATATCCATTTTGTTGAATAAAGTAGCAAATGACAAGATATATGAACATCATTTGCTAAATGCAAATATTTTGGTCCCCTTGGTCGTAAGCTACACCAAGGTCAATACGCATAATCGCCACTATTTTACATCAGCAATGCATCGAACGTATGCTATGCTCCTAGATGTGCAAGATATGCCGCCCTACCCATCTCTCCTTTATTTTCTTTTTCAATCTTCTTAAATTCGTGCATATTGAGCTAGATTTTGTATTATTCTCATTACCGTATAAGCAGAAACACCCTCAGACTATCTCTATTCAATACATAATTATGATTAAAATATAATTTTAAGTTGCATTAGCTTCATTATGTTGTAGTGGCATAAGTAATTTGTAACAATCATCCAATGACTCTCTTATATGTATGTCTATCATTCTCAATACATATCACACATCATATTTGATGCATAGCATAACATAACACATACAATTCTTGTTATAGAAAAACTTAATATTTCACTCTTACTTCCTATCTCATTAGTCGGAGAATTTAAGACTTAATAAGTGAAATTGTTTTTTATGGAAGAGATAACGATTAGAGTGATAAATATACTTAAAAAATAGTATTTCTTTTCGTGATTTTGTCAAGGGCATCTTGACATCTTGTTAAACCGTCTTGGCCATGCACAACAGTTAAAAATTATTGTTGTTTGATTTACTTTATGGATATTTAATGATAGATAATGTGTAGGGTAAAGTGGAACAGTTTTCCAAAATAGTACACAAAAGACACGCAAAGCTTTAAATGCAACACGCCCACTCCTTCATCCAATCAAATATCATTAATTATGGGTCCGGTTATTAAAACATCACTATAATTATAAATCAACACCCTAAAATTTTTCCACGAGAGTTATATATGAGTCATATAAAGGGGTGGTATAGTTTTATATGTGTCGTGTAACCTCTATAACAGTCTGCTGAATTTTTTTTCGTTTTATTATTTTCGGTTTTATACGCCTCGTATAAAAATATATAAATATATAAATGTCTTAATATCTAGACCCTTAATTAATTAATATTATACATCTCTTCAATATCCATTATTTCTGACGCATTTAATTCATTCATTGTATAAGATTCATAAAGGTTCGTACAAACTCAAAATTCCATCCATGAGAGAATAGTTGGTGGTAAATTAAAGAGTGAGAGAGTACATTTGTGATCATATGCTTCATGTTGTATCTTGAACCTTTTTACGGATTCATTTAATTAGTTACCGATCAATTAAATCAATCAAGTAGTAACACCAACAATAACATTCATTTGTAACTTTATCTTTGATCACTCGTTATTTCACCGCTTCACATCATCATTCACACACTATTAGATCTCAAGGACTCTAGTTGTACAACAACATCGCTCCCTATGCTCTCATGGTGAACACAACATATAACACATTTATTACACATTATGAAACTAATTTTTTTCTTGCAACACACTACCCCTAAATTTACTCATAAATCTACTTATTACACACTTTGTGAAACTCAACTTGTACCAATTTGATGAAAATAAACGCTAGATGCCACTAGACTAAGGTTACACAGGGTGGAACCGGTGAAGCTTTACGGAAATCACGGGGTCAGATGGCCGGGAACACCACGCCCGAGACCTAGGTTTCTTTTTTGTGCCCCTACCAGGTGAATTTTCATTGGGATTCATTGGCCTTTCCCCCTGCAAATTGAAAACTAAATCGAGGAAAATGAGGAAATAGGGAAAGACTAGGACGGCACCATGTAAAATAAGATAAATTTTGAAAATAAGAAAACTGATGTGACGTTAATATGTTACATAAAAACTGTAATAAAACGAGAAAAACAAGATAACTGGCAGTGTCATAAAAGACTGATTTCTGGTTAAAAAGCAGTCTCTCTACCTATCAAGATAGAGAAAAAGACTCGCCACCACCTACCCTTCAGATCCTGCTCTTAAGTGAAATACACTGGTTTTGTTTGTTTGTTTATACGTATTCTTGAAAAAGTGGTAAAATGATGGTGCAATGTCCTTTTCTTTTCTCCTCCATTTGGAGTGCAAGCATTAAAAAGCTGCCTTGGTTCTTGCATTTCATGCCTTTGTTGATGTGACATGCTCGTGTTCAAATTCCACCATTTTAAGAGAATCTCTCGTCCTTTTATTTTTGTTTTTCTACAATTTTATTTACTTAAATACACAATGAACAACAAAAAAGATAGATGTTTATCCATAATAATTGGAACTTTGTGTTCTCTCATAGTCCTTATAGTGTTCTTTTCACTTGAGGAGGGTGGCAGTGGTTTCTTGTGCTGCTTGAAGTTGTCAGTAGCAAAAAGAAGGTAACTGCTAATAAGATTGTGACATTCATAAATTATTTTCTTTGATCAATGTTTATATTTCCAAAGTGAGTAAGAAATAAGATGAAGGTAAATGTTGAATGATCCCTTCGATTTTCGATATACCCTTGGGTTTTTTCTTGTATAGAAAAGAAGAGAATATCACTTGTATGATAAGTTGAAAAGACTCAAAAGAATGTAACACTTAAAAATGTAAGGTATATGTTAATCCTAAGGGTGTGCTTTTTTTATGAATTTTTTTTAAGTAATTGAAACTTACAAAGGAAATTGAATTTGGAATTTTTATTTGTTAAAAGGATTTGGAATTTAAAATAACTAGAATTAATCAAAAATATTTTGAATTTGTAATGCATTTTTATAACAAAACAATCATAAAATGAATTGGATCTATCACCCTTGTCACCATCTCTAAGTCGCCGCCACCATCGCCTTTGCATGCCATTGACCACCGCTATCCGCTGCCACTTTCCCACACCACTCGCCACCTATTGTTATAACTACCACTCGTCGGTCACGATTGAGTGCAGCTAGCCGCCATCAACAACCGAGCAACAGGAAGTGGCATTGACGGTTTGTAACTGGCGATGGCGGAGGTAGTGGTGGTATCGGGGTGGGGGATGGCGGCAGAGACAACAATGGTTGTTGGGCGGTGGCGGCATCGACAAGGGGTGGGGCAACGACAAGGGGTTATGGATTCGACAACTGTAAGTGGTTGAAAAATCCATTGAATTTTTCACAAATTTGTTTTTAACCAAAAAACAATACAATAAAAAAGTAATTCAATTTTCAGTTATAACTACCAATTTTATTAAAAGCAAACACTAAGAAATATAATTCAGATGTTAAATTTATTAAAATCCATTTTAGGAAGAAAAAAAAACCCTCCGAATTGGTGATTCTTTTTCATGTGCAAGTGCACCTGATGAATTGAAGCTCTTGATTTCTTTTTCATGTAGTTATTTTAAGGATCATATTGTAATGGGTTTCGTAAAGCCCAATATAAAGACTTACCCAGGCCCAATTTCATATGCCCAAGAAAACATTTCTTGACTTTAGCCTAACAAAAGAATGTTTAGCATTTCATGGACGTTTTTGGCACTAACGACTCGCGGATAGAGGTGCAGAAACCAGGTTGAAATTTAAAATCGGTTCGGGTTTAATCCGGTTCGGGTTGTGGTCAAAAATATTCAAACCGGGTTTGATCGGGTTCCGGGTCGGATCCAAACCAGTTTCAAGAGGGCAAAATGGTAATAAAAAAATCGGGTTTATACCGGTTTATGTTGGTTTAGGCCCCAATTATATAGTAGCAAAACTCAAAATAAACCGCTAGAGAACTCCGATGATGAACAAATCTGTTAGACTCTTTTGATATATTAGAAAATGGGAATACAACTTCTAAAAGAAAACAATAACACTTGCTTTTAAACGTAAAAGCCCACTCCTAATTCACCTAAATAAATTCCTAAAAACTAGTGAAATAACTCCATGATCTAACCCACTAATAAGACTTAATCAACCCAAAATAACAAAGCATAATAAAACGGGAATAACATGGATATCTTCTGCTCTAAGTTTGGATCTGAACCATATTCAAAACCCATTTGAAACCATGACCCGTATGCTAGACCCGTGACCCGCAAACAAACCCGATTAACCCAACAGTTTAAACCATGTCGGTTTCGGGTCGGGTTGGGAAAAACCAAGTTAAACTCGGGTTGGGTGTGAAAGGGGACAAACCAGTTTGAACCCTATTGGTTGAATCGGGTTGGATCCCAGTTGGAGAGCTACCGGTTTGAACCTGTTGGTAATTTTATTAATTATCAATATAGATTTTGTGATATTGGATTAACTTTGATCGAGTAGTTATCATTAGTTATTAACGAGTTAGGAGATGTAGATCAACTCGTTTAAGCTACTGATAATAAACGTTTTTTAAACTTGCTAAGTATAATACTTTTATGTATTATAATGGGCTTGAGCCCAATACCAATGTCAAATGCCTCAAATCCGAACAGAAGTTACATTCAGTTTTTAACATTCTGTATATATACTCGTTCAAGAACAGGGGCTAGGGCACACAAAAACTCTCACAAAAATCAAATTCGTTCTTGAAGAAATTCTTAGTTCTATCCGATAAAACGATTGGAGTGCCACAAATCGATTTTATCTGAGAGTGATTTCAATCACGACTCTAAGATAATCCAAGACGCAATCAACACCTTCTTGTTTCTTAGTTTTAATCTCAGATTCATACAACAAAGATAAAATCGATTTCGTGTATCGATGGCTACCGAAGAATCAGTGAAGGATATGTCCAGCAAATTCGCCAAACTTGAAAATTTTCAGGGGCAAGATTTCCGCCGGTGGAAAAAGAAGATGCATTTTCTTCTTACAACACTTAAGGTTGTGTATGTACTCTCAAGCCCCATGCCTGAAGAAACTGAAAACGAGACTTTGGATCAACAACGCAGACGACTGAAATGGGAAAATGACGATTATATATGCCGGGGGCATATCTTGAACGGGATGTCGGATGCGTTATTTGATGTGCACCAAAACGCAGAATCAGCAAGAGAACTTTGGGATGCATTGGAAGCAAAATATATGGCAGAAGACTCGTCTAGCAAGAAATTCCTGGTAACAAATTTTTTTTCATATAAAATGGTTGAATCACGTCCAATAATGGAGCAATACAATGAATTGCTTCATATACTCGGACAATTTTCCCAACACGATCTGCACATGGATGAATCTATTTCGGTGTCTTCTATTATTGACAAACTTCCACCTTCTTGGAAGGATTTTAAACGTGATCTTAAACACCGAAAAGAAGAGATAAATCTGGTACAATTGGGTTCTGATTTAAGGATTGAAGAATCCTTGCGGTTACAAGAATCCGATAAAGGGAAAGAAAAAATCAATGGAAATAATTCCTCTGTTAACATGGTCGAAACTGACCATAAATTCAAGAAATTTGACAAGGGTCAAAAGGGTAAACGCAAATTTAACGGAGGCGGTCAAGGCTCTAATAAGAAACAAAAATTGGTTTGTTGGAATTGTGGGAAACCCGGACACATAAAACGTGACTGCCGGGTCAAGGCCAAATTCGGAACCAAATCAATGGATGGCGCGGGACCAAGTGGGTCGAAAGACCCTCCGGGTCAAAAGGTACGATTGTTAGTCCCGACTTACGTCATAATTTTGTTTTAAATACTGATTTGTTGAGGACTTATGGTTCTTATTTGGATGATGTTACTAACTTAGATGCTATTATAAGTTTGAACAATTGCAATAAAGTTCGTAATAGTAGCATGGCTAATGGATCTATGGTTCAAAATAATCATCCATGTAAAACTAAGAAAGTAGAGCCCAATTATTTATTAAATGACAAACTGGAAAGTGGGCAACTTTGTCAAAATCGTAACAGTAGCACATCCGTGCATTTGTTGCACAACAATTCAATGTATAATTCTTTTATGAATTATGTAACATTTGTGTCCGAATCTTGTTATGCACAGGATGATTTGCTGGCTTGGTGGGTGGATTCAGGGGCTACATGTCATGTTTGTAAAGATCCGAGATGGTTTACAAGTTTAAAGTACATTGAAGATGGATCCGTATTGCGAATGGGGAATGTAGCCACCGAACCCATCAAAGGAGTAGGAACCGTTGTTATTATGTTTACCTCTAATAAGAAACTTGTATTAGACAATGTATTGTATGTCCCGGGAATTCGAAAGAATTTGATATCCGGTATTGTATTAAATAATTATGGATTTAAACAAGTAATCGAATCCGACAAGTTTGTATTGTCTAAACATGGAAGCTTTGTTGGTTTTGGTTATCTCTCTAATGGAATGTTTAAATTAAATATCCATGTGCCTTTCGTTCATGAATCCGTGTGTATGACAACTTCGTCAAATGATCCGGTAGATAAAATGTCTAGTTTGTGGCATGCTAGACTAGGTCACGTTAATTATTACAAAATGAAATATATGTCAAAAATAAGTCTTATACCGGGTTTTGATATGTGTAAAACTAAATGTCACACGTGTAAATTAACTAAGATTACACGAAAACCTTTTCAAAATGTTAAAAGAAATTCAAATTTGCTTGAACTCATACACTCGGATTTATGTGACTTTCATAGTACCCCTTCTTTAGGAAATAAAAAATATGTCATTACATTTATAGACGATGCTTCTAGATATTGTTATATTTATTTATTGCATTCTAAAGATGAAGCTCTAGATAAATTTAGAATTTATAAACAAGAGGTAGAGCTTCAACAAAATGGTTTAATCAAGAACCTTCGCACCGATAGAGGCGGGGAATATTATGACCCAGTTTATTTTCAGTCAACGGGTATAATACACCAAACAACCGCACCCTACACACCACAACAAAATGGTGTTGCAGAACGAAAGAATAGGACACTAAAAGAAATGGTTAATTCGATGTTGTCATATTCTGGTCTAGGTGAAGGTTTTTGGGGAGAGGCTATGTTAACAGCCTGTCATCTGTTGAACAAGATTCCCAATAAACAGACCAAGGTAACTCCATATGAACTCTGGAAAAAGAAAGCACCAAAGCTTAGTTACCTCAGGGTTTGGGGTTGTAGAGCTGTGGTAAGGATTACTGAACCTAAAAGAAGAACTTTAGGCGAAAGAGGCATTGATTGCATATTTATTGGATATGCTGAGCACTCTCCTGTGTATAGGTTCTATGTACTAGAACCAAATGACTATGTCTCAGTTCATACTGTGATAGAGTCGAGGGATGCTGATTTTGGAAATGAGGACAGATTTACTTCAGTACCAAGGCTGAAAGATATGCCTAACAGTCTGAAAACTTCAGCTGAAGCTAATCCTTCAGCTAATGCTTCTACTAGTATCTCAAATGTAACTCCTAGTGCTAAACCTAGAAAGAGTAACAGGACTAGAAAGGCTAAGTCATTTGGAGATGATTTTCAACTATACTTGGTTGAAGGAACAAGGGAAAAGGTCGAATCTCAAATTCACTACTGTTACAACATTGAAGAAGATCCAAGGAATTATAAGGAAGCTATGGAATCTAGAGATGTGGCTTTTTGGAAAGAAGCCATACATGATGAGATGGATTCCATCATGCAAAATAATACTTGGAAACTGACTGACTTGCCCCTTGGATGTAAACCATTGGGTTGCAAATGGATCTTTAAAAAGAAGACAAAGGTAGATGGTAGTATTGATAAGTTTAAAGCTAGGTTGGTCATCCAAGGCTTTAGACAAAAAGAAGGTATAGACTTCTTTGACACCTATGCACCCGTTGCTAGAATATCTACTATAAGGTTGTTAATTGCACTTGCCTCGGTACATAATTTGTTAATTCATCAAATGGATGTTAAAACAGCCTTTCTAAATGGTGAATTAGATGAGGAGGTTTATATGAAACAACCAGAAGGTTTTGTACTACCAGGAAATGAGCATAAAGTGTGTAAACTCATCAAGTCATTGTATGGTCTGAAACAAGCACCTAAACAATGGCATCAGAAGTTTGACGAGGTGATCTTGTCGAATGGGTTCTCTATGAACCAAGCTGATAAGTGTGTTTACAGTAAATTTGATTCCTCGAGAAAAGGAGTTATCATTTGCTTGTATGTAGATGACATGCTTATATTTGGCACTGACCAAGCACATATTGATGAAACAAAGAATATGTTGTCATCTAATTTTGACATGAAGGATCTGGGGGAGGCTGATGTTATCCTGGGAATAAGGATAAAGAAAGGCAAACATGGAATTTTGTTATCACAATCTCATTATATTGAGAAAGTGTTAAAGAAATTCAATCGCTTGGATTGTTCCCCGGTCAGTACTCCAATAGATTCAAGTGTCAAGTTGATGCCTAATAAAGGCAATTCTATTTCACAACTGCAATATGCAAAAGTGATTGGATGTCTGATGTATGCTATGGTTAGCACCAGACCAGATATAGCATATGCTGTAGGAAAACTGAGTAGGTTTACGAGTAATCCCAGTACATATCATTGGCAGGCTGTGAATAGAGTATTACAATACCTTAAAGGAACAATGAACCATGAATTGTGTTATTCAGGTTTTCCTTCTGTTATAGAAGGTTATTCTGATGCTAGTTGGATTACAAATGTGGAAGATCATTCATCTACTAGTGGCTGGGTATTTCTTCTTGGTGGAGGAGCGATTACCTGGGCATCCAAGAAACAAACTTGCATCACGAATTCGACTATGGAATCTGAGTTTGTAGCTTTAGCAGCAGCTGGCAAAGAAGCCGAATGGCTAAGAAATCTGATTTATGAGATTCCATTGTGGCCAAAACCGATATCACCCATATCTATTCGATGTGATAGTGAAGCTACATTAGCTAAGGCCTACAGCCATATATACAATGGAAAGTCAAGGCACCTGGGTGTTAGGCATAGCATGGTTAGAGAACTAATCATGAATGGTGTGATATCTATACAATTTGTAAAATCAGAATTTAACATGGCTGATCACTTAACCAAAGGGTTGGCTAGAGATCTCGTTAAGAAATCAGCTGTGGGGATGGGTTTAAAGTCCACTTAAATGTCTTTATGTCAGGACACCCAATTCCCATCTAATACAATGTTAGATGCTAAATTCAATGTGGAAAGCTTGTCATGAAGATATTGTAACACATTATCAAATCATCCCAAGGTATGTGTTTAGACTGCAAGATACGTTAGGTTGAAGTTTAGCTTCTTAATAGTTCTTTGAAAAATTGCATTTGCAGGTGCAAGAATCTAAAGGACTACCTATATGAGTATGAAGTTTAGCTGCTTCAAGAAGCTTTAGACTTGAGCTTTGATATACTCATTGAAGGATTAGGACACAAGCTAGTAAAACATCGTGTCAAGTGAGAACAATGAATTTGTAAACTTATGTGTACATTACCTTCAGGTATTCAACTGGATAACATTGGTTCAATCCGTAGGACACCTTTGATATTCGAATATTTGAATCGTGTGATGTACTAAGATAGAAATTCAATCCTTAGGATATTTCTATTTATGCATGAGTTTGTTTTGTGTAAATGTTTAGTTAAGTTAATCATGATATTACTAAAATGGGAGAGGAATGTTGGTAATTTTATTAATTATCAATATAGATTTTGTGATATTGGATTAACTTTGATCGAGTAGTTATCATTAGTTATTAACGAGTTAGGAGATGTAGATCAACTCGTTTAAGCTACTGATAATAAACGTTTTTTAAACTTGCTAAGTATAATACTTTTATGTATTATAATGGGCTTGAGCCCAATACCAATGTCAAATGCCTCAAATCCGAACAGAAGTTACATTCAGTTTTTAACATTCTGTATATATACTCGTTCAAGAACAGGGGCTAGGGCACACAAAAACTCTCACAAAAATCAAATTCGTTCTTGAAGAAATTCTTAGTTCTATCCGATAAAACGATTGGAGTGCCACAAATCGATTTTATCTGAGAGTGATTTCAATCACGACTCTAAGATAATCCAAGACGCAATCAACACCTTCTTGTTTCTTAGTTTTAATCTCAGATTCATACAACAGAACCCAGATCGGGTCGTTGGGTTGGGTATGCACATCTACTCACGGACACGTTGATGACCCTTCTTAAATTTTAGTCAATTTTTTTTATATTTAGTTTTTGTTAATTGAGTTGTGTTGATAAACTTTTAATGCTAGTACCATTTAAGAATATTTGAATGAATTTGAACAAAATTTAAAATATGTTGTAGAAGTTTAAGAAAACTTAATGCTCCGTATAATTCAATAATTTATGAACTTTATTAAATTCAAATCGTTAAAAGTAAGAATTACTTTAACCTTTTGATATTAAAATTTTCCAATGGAAAAATGTCAAATAATATTAATCAAATTTTAAAAGTGTTCTAATTTAGTCACTAATATATTTTTTCTTAAATTGGACCACCAAACGATCAAATCGAGTCATCATTAAATTTTCTTATGTTAAGAAAGTAACGATGGAGATGACGTGGGGGTCAGAATTTTCAATATATAAAATTATATTAAAAATTCAAAAAAATGTTAATTATGAAAAAATTAAAAAAATATCTAAATTTACGTCAACGTTCCATATCAGCATCAAAAGACAGAAAAAAATATTTTCTAATTGAAACCAAAAGTATAACATGTTAAAAAACATGTTAAGACTTTTAATTTATATAAAATATAAAAATTGAGTGACCTAATTATAACACTTTTAAAACTGGACTTATACAATTGGAACACTTTTAAAAGTTTATTACTATTTTATAAAATTACCCATTTTTCAAAGTATGTAACAATTAAATATATTCTATTTTTCTAATTATGTAGCATTTTTACGTGATTTGTGATTTATTATATTTACGTGCACGCTATGAACATTAAATTGTTTATTATAATAAATAATGTGATTATAAAATATAGATATAAAAAATGGTGGTGATATTAAGAAAAACGAAGATGAGTGAAGAATAAATAGATTGCTTGAGAAAATCCATAGGTGCGTGACGAAAACGTTGGTAATATGTCAAGTGAAATACGCCATTTGCGTTGCATTACATCATCTTTGACAACTAATAAGCCAATCAAGTTGCAATACATATTCATCAATCGAACAAGAAGACTAGTGCTTTGGGAGAAACTATATTTGAGAGTAGTAATCAACGTGAGCCTAGCTCACATGATAGAGTTTTTGTCTTTTAAAGATGAGGTCCTAATTTAAATCCACACATAATGTAATTTGATGTAATTTAGGAGTATAACTAGGATAGATTTGTTGTTAAAAAAATTGAGAGTAGTGGATCAATTGAAGTCTGATATTTTTCTTTTTTTATTTCAAAGAAGAATGTATAATATATGAATTTCAAATGAAATCGATCTTTTTTTTTACTATTGACACCACTGTTTTTTTAAAGGAAATAATTTTTTTCCCATTGCGCAATGGTTTAACAAAATTATATAAGTTTTTTTTGTAATATAAAAAAAATATAAATAATTATCTTCATATTAATTTATAGATTGTAGAATACTAGAATTAAAAACTTAAATCTCTACTCAACCCCATTTTCTTTTACTCCTTTATTAATTAATTCTACCGCTTGCAAAGAAACATATTGGATATCCGTTGGGTCTATCGTTTATTGAAGTTAACACAAGTTTTACTGGTTGTAACCCGAGTATTGCGAGATGTGTTTTTATTCAATGATGCATGTGAAGACGGATTTACGAAGTTGAATACGTGATAAGTATATGGATGATGTTTTTATTTGCTATATTGAAAAACAATCACTTACAAAAATTATTATTGCAAATGTGATTTATCGATTTCAAAACATAAAAACTCGTAGGTAACAACTACAAAAGATATTTTATTGTATTTTAATGACATTGTAATTTTTTCTAATGACTCTTTCCATTGAGTGACCTGACTTGTCTTTTGATTGACCGGAAAACTATGACACAGGGTCATTAGAATCCAATAATCATAAATACTGATACCATAGAAAAAAATTTCTGATCTGCTATTGTTTCATATCAATCTTATCGACTAATACGTCAGCTTCTGAAATTTGCAAAAAAAAAAAGGATACTTTTTCTAAACAAAACAATAACACTTGTTCCGGTTATTAACTTATTATATCAACTTACGTGTAATAATCTATTTGATTAAATAGAAATAAATATAAAAGGAGTCTTAATCTTCATTTTTACAATATTTGAATTTAATAACAACTAACTTGCACGTTAATACTACCTATTCATATCATCCAAATTATTCAACCAAATAAATTAAAAAGAGTAAATTACCATTTGCATCGTTGTGGTTTGGCGATTTTGACCATTTGCATCCCTACAGTTTAAAAATCCTCATATACACCCTAACGTTTCATTTTTGTTCTCATTTGCATCCAATTACTAACGACGTTAAATAATTCAGTTAAGTTTTTATAAAATGACGAAATTATCCTTGCTCTCTTTCTTCTCCTTTGACCACCACAAACTCTCTTCTCTCTCTCTTTCTTTCTCAAACATGAACACACTGACACACATTCTCTCTCTATCTCTCATCACCTCCATCACCACCATCATCAACACCACCACGCATCACCATCACAACCTCCCCTCACCACCACCGTAGATTAAAACCCCTAAAAGATCACCGACCCATCCACACACATTTCAAGCCCTAATTTTGATCATGCAACCCCAACAAAAGAACACCCAATTTCTCAGTCACCACCTCATCACCGTCGACCCCACTTCCAGCTCGCAACAGCCTCATCTCTTTCACCACCCTCGCCGATAAAGTCTCGACCCACCTCAAAACCTCCGGCGTACGGGTACAACAGGGGCTATCGGAGAAAGAATTCGCCCGAGCCGAAGCTGAATTCGGCTTCGCATTCCCACCGGACCTCAAAGCCATTCTATCCGGAAACCCAATATTCTACGTCGACGAGAATCAGATCTTTTGCTGTGGGTTTGATCTATCGGATTTCTTCGACAGAGAGAAATCAACGTTGTTCGCAAAGTCCGATCCCCAAAACGTAATGAAACAGCGTTCAATTAGTCAAAAATCCAGCGTAATGTCGTCGGGGATCTCTCGCCGGAGCCTTGACGCGGTGGCCGGCGGAAGAACGCCGAGATGGGTGGAGTTTTGGAGCGACGCCGCCGTGGACCGCCGGAAGAGGAACTCAAACTCATCTTCTTCGTCGCCGTCTTCCCCCGATCGGTACTTTGAGATCCCAAGATCCGAGTCCCGAAATGGGTCGATTCGTATGTGCAGCAAATCGGGTCGGTTTTGAAAAACGGTGGGTGGGCTGACTCCGACGAAGCCACAACCCACACCGCCTCCATCGCCGCCCCCACCACAACCCACAACACCTCCACCCCTGCCCCATCATAACCCACATCGCAAATCGGGATAAGAGACAGAGAACAAAAATGGTGGTGGTGGCTTCTTTCTTGTTTCTTGTATATGGTGGTGGCTTCTTCTTTCTTGTATATGGGTTAAGAGACAGAGAAAGAAAGAGTGGGAGTGGGTGGGGGTGGGGGTTGTGGGTCAAGGGTTAAGAGATAGAGGGAGAAAGAGAGAAAGAGAGAAAGGGTAATTTCGTCATTTTATAAAAACTTAACTGAATTATTTAACGTCGTTAGTAATTTGGATGCAAATGGGAACAAAAATGAAACGTTAGGGTGTATATGAGGATTTTTAAACTGTAGGGATGCAAATGGTCAAAATCAACAAACCACAAGGATGCAAATGGTAATTTACTCAATTAAAAATCATCAAAGTACACTATGCTTCCCTGATCGATTCATCACATTTAAGTAATATTTTGAATCCAAATAAAACAAAATTAGAAGAAAATGTGAAGTTTTTAATATTGGACAAAGTCACAAACAGTTATAAAAGTTGGATCGATTGGTACAACTACAAAACTACAAATCCAGCTTCCCTTTGTTTACTTTTTAATTCAGGCCCACAACTTAGTGATCGAGCCCATGTGATGGCCTACTTTTAACCCTAATTAGAGGCCCCATTTTGTTTGTTTTTTCTCTAAAAAAGGAGTGGGACAAATTTGAAAGTGGCCCATGTAAACAACTGACTTGGTATACAAGAAAGGTACTTCCATTTCGCTCGTAATTATCATTGTAGATGTAATCAAGTGAAAATTAAGTGTAAATTTATAATGATTATGCAGGTGTTATTACCCTTAGTAATGAAGGTAAAAGTTAGGAATTGTATGGATTAATATTGATCAATGTGTTATTGTTCAGATTTTAAAAATTCAATTTGTCTTCTAATAACATGTTATGTTACGGTATAACAATTCTTTTTAGATATCAACAAAGCCGGATGGTATTTCTAAAGCCAATACCATTATGTTATAGTCCGTATTAACAAAATAGTCGAGTCGTACAAAAAGAAGTCGGGTCAAACTAGGTTTAGGTTTGGATTCTAACCGAGTTTAGGTTCGGATTCTGATAGAATTACACTCAGTTGAAACAGATCCTTTTAGTAAAACAAGTATGATAATGGGTTCATCCTCTGTATTCTTTTCCATGTCGATTTCTAGTCTTGATAGGCAACGGCCTAGGCGCATGACGATGTTGGAGATGTCGATGGAGCCAGCGGTGTTAAAACATCAAATTTATTAATTTGAAAATCAACATAATGTATTTGAACTTTAATTCTTGCTCTAAGGTCAAATGGATATGATATGGTGAATGTAAATATTCATAACTACAGAAAATAATGAATGAAGCGTTGATGAAACAAAAGGGGACCAAAACTGAATATTAAATATCTGAGAGCATTAAGTGTCTATTACATTTGGAGCAAGAGTTGTGATGTTCAATGTACCATGAGACAGCTTTATTAACATACATTCATGATCTTCACATCAATCTAATGCACAACACTATTTACAACTCCATTCCCATTCCCATTCCCATTCCCATTCCCACTCCCATTCCCACTCCCATTCCCACTCCCATTCCCACTCCCATTCCCATTCCCATTCCCATTCCCATTTCCATTTTCCCATTTCCATTTTCCCATTCCCATTCCCATTTCCATTCCCATTTCCATTTTCATTACCATTACCATTCCCATTCCCATTCCCATTACCATTCCCATTCCCCTTCCCATTTCCATTCTGATCCCAATCCCGAGTCCGATTCCGATTTCTCATCGAGACATACGATGTTTGGATCCTTTCTTCTGAGGCAACTTAAAGGGTCCCCAGCTTTTTCTACGTTTCGAGGTTTCACTAAATAAACCAGAAGCGAGTGCTTGCTTAAGCCATAACTCAAATTCCTCTTCTTCATCTGCCATTTTAGCATCCAAATCCCAAGGATATCTGCTCGAGTTTGACCTCTCGGGTTTCTCCAACCCAACCATGTTTACATGAAACGTAGGTCGATGTGTATTCGGCCTGCAACCCATTCCCTGTACCATACCAAACATAATATCTCATATTGTTACATAATAGCAGGATTGCATAGTCTTGTAATGTTATATAAACCAAAATGTTTTGAATACTTCTAATGCATATAAATACTTGGAACCAACCTGGCAAATAGCCCATTCTGAAACATCAAATATTTTGCTCTCAGCGCAAACAAAAGCACGCGGTATTTCCATCTAAATCAATCGATACCACAATCACCAAACATATAAACAAAAGCACAAAACAAATTATTTCAAACATTAAACATATATATTGAAGATAAAGCAGTAATATTTCAAATGACAAGATTTCAATTTTTGAAAATGCCCAAACCTTATTAGCACGATCAAAGCTGAGTGAGCCTTTGTATTCCACCCAACCGTCCCCATCTTTGGCTTGATGGTATTGACAGCAATCCTGAAACACATATAAGTCTCGCTAATTTTTACGTTAACCAAATTAAAATTATTTTCTTTTTTCATTTTCCAAACAAGAATTCCCACCTGACACCATCTTGCCTTTGATTTACTCCTACTTGTACATATCCATATATGTGAATGCCCGCATTTTGTGCACTGTATACGTCTTGATTCCACAGAGCAGTAATCAGAATTCTCCTGCATTAAACCAATCGACAAAAATGATCTACATATAGTTACATAATCTACATATAGTTATAACATTATAATGGTTCCTATATGTTTGTAGTGTTATACCTGATAGGAAGTACCAGGAGACTTCTGAGACAGCGTCTTTGATTCTTTCTTTCTCAACTGTTCATCATAGTCTCTTTTCTTCAAAGAATCAGAAAGAACCTGAAAATCGTAAACAAAAATTAATAATAATAATAATAATAATATCAGTTGTAGACATTAGATTTAAAAAAAGAAACTTATTTAACAGGTCCTGCGAAGAACTAGAAGAACGTTACCTCATATGCACATTGAACTTTTTTAAAAGATTCACTTGCCATTGGGCTTCCCATATTTTTATCAGGGTGCACAAGCATGGCCTGAGACAAACCTCAAATACAATGAAATGGGTGCGTATGACATAACAAAGTTTATAAAATACTCATGAAACAGAAACAAAACAAGCCTACCTTTTTCCTGTATTCCTTCTTCAACAAAACAGGGTCAATTTTCCTATATCGAGATAAACCTAATACTTCATAATGATCCACACATCCAGTAATTCTTTTCATCTCATTAATTGCATTTACATCGGTTTTCACCACAGCAACAGGAGTTGATTCCTTTGGTTTGTTTACAACGATTGTTGTAGAATCTTGTTTTTTGCTTAAAGGTTCACAAAATTGGACCTTTTCAGGTTCAGCAGTAGGTTTCACTTTCTCAGTTTCATCAACAGGATCAACCTTCTCGGTTTCATCAGTAGGAACAAAAAACTCACTCGCTGGTCTGAATTCTTCTTCAACAAATGAATCTGGAAAATTTGGCTCTTCAAATTGTGTTTTTTCACTCAGGTTGTCACACCACTGGAGGATGCAATTTAATGCATCATTAGATATGAAAGCTAGATTAATCGATACCAAAAATCCAGACCATCCAACTTGAACTTTTACACAATGTAGAGCATATACGGTTGCAATTAAAACTACAAACCTTGCGTGTTTCCTGGAAAATAAGTAAACTGCAACAAGAATACAGTTCTGTCAAGTAAAACAACAACAATCCAATAAAAATTAGAGGCTCATTGACATTGTGCTTCGAAAGCGACCGTGATATGGAATAATCAGACTCAAATAATCAACTGCAACCAAATGGGCTGAACGATGTGCTTCTGTTGTTTGACGTTGTAATAATCATGTAATCAGTTGTTTAAGTCTTCGACTGAATTTGATTTTCATGTAAAATGAGTAAATGACCCGTTAAAAATCAGTTAATCATAATTAGCCATCAGTTTTGTTGCAGCTACTCTTGAACTAATTACTCATCCCCTAAATAATCAATTAATCAGAATCAGTTTCTATAAGAACTGCACAATAATCAGATCAATTTCAATACACAATGCCAAACACGCGATTAAACTACAAACAAGACCTACCTCCAACAATAAATAATGTGCCAGTGATCCAAAAGTTACCATACATCCACAGGACCAATATTGCAATCAATCCTACTATAAACACACCAGGAGTGTGGCCCAAGTAGTGAATCGCACACGCAGCTGCACCCTACAAGGATTAATTAGACTGTTAATGACCTAATTCCATGAATCTTCATCACACCAGCATCAAATTCCTACGGAATTAATTTCTTCACAAAATAAAATTTCGATCCCATCCAAATCCAAATCACTTTCTAATTTCCAAAAATAATCATCTGCAAGATAATATTCTCTCGATGAATCTGCATCTAATACTGGAATCAGATAAAATCTAAGGCAACAACTCATCAAATCTTGCAAAGGGAAACCTTTATAACCTTACCATACACAAAAGAACACACATCAAGCAAGACATTGATGTCAAACTCAGAAAACAACTCCAAATGATCACAAGAAGCGCTGCAGTACCCAACCCAAACAGCGATCTAGACCCACGAACAAAGCAATCCTTCCACCGAACCACAAAACAACACAAAACCTTAGCCAGTGTCGAACACCCGTAGCAAACACTGGGCCAATGCCGAGCCACCGAGTCCTTGAACCCACAAGCAGCCTTCACCACAGACCACCAATGGCTCTCCGACAACACCCATTTCCACCCTGCTTTAACCAACACGATGTCCTCCATCAAGCCTGTTGATTTACCATCCCCCTCAAATTTCCATCATGGGTTATTCAATTTAACACTGTAGGAAACGAGAGTCATGCTTGAATTGTGCTAGTGATGAGAAGAGAGAAAGATTTGTACTTGTGTAGATGGGTGTTCTGGTTGACCCATATAGGCAATAGGTGAGTGCAGTGGTCGGATCTTGAAAGAATAAATTGAAAGAAAAAGATGAAATCAAGACTCAAGACTCAAGAGGGTTGCATTTATTGAGCAGATCAAAGGTGAAAATGGATAAAAGGAAGAAGCTTGAATGGTGGGTGTGGTCCGTGAAGGAACCCTAGAGCTTTTGGGCACTTTTCAGGCAATGCTCGTGAAAGAGAAGGGGCATGAAAAGGGGTTTGAGGTTCGTGAGAGAGAGCTCAATCAAGAGTCAAGACTGTGGACAAAGGAGGGTGTGTGTGTGTGTGTTGGGGGGTGGGGGTGGGGGTGGGGTTGGGGGGGGTGGGGTGGAGGGAGACTATTTCATTCGGTGCTTTTTGTGAATGATGGATATATGCTTGAGTATGTTTGTTTTTTGTTATTAAAGTACTAATAATTGGGTCTATTAATCATTTGTAGTGCATAATTTTGAGGTTAAGTAATAAAGTTTTATTTTCTCAAGTCAAAAGACTCAAAATGTCAAATTGAGGTTGTTTTTGGGCTTTTCGTTTAATAGAAGTTTGTTTAAACAAAATGATACGGTATGTTAACTTGTTAAAATGATAATATGCATCAATCATCTTTCATAAATAATTTACTATGTCTATATGACTATATCTCATGTTTCACTTCTACACGTTGTTGGTTAACATTAGATTCTTCTATAAATAATAAGTTCTTACAAAAACTATAATCATCACGAAATGAGATATTTGTTATACATAACGTTGTTTTGATGTTAAGTTGAGTCGCGTCAAGGACATATTTGACTTTGCTTATTTACAATCGACAAGTTTCAAGCAAACCATTTTCATTTTTCCACGTGAGGTGTTTTTTAGTGAGGTTCAAGGCTTCAAGCAATTTATACGACCCTCATTTAAAACAAGCAAGGAAGCTCCTAACAATCGGTTAAAATGAATAATAGATGAAGTCAAGGCACTGGTCTTCAAATGGTCATGAGTCGAGTACTAGACTACTAGCACACCCAGGCCAAGACTCACAAGAATATTATACTTATATCAACATACATTAGTTATTTCTATCGTCTGCCGAGACGTATGTGGATTTTGTTAACATTATCTAAACTCCCAAACTAATGCATACACGAATTCAGTTCCGTATGTTTACGGGTGGAAAAGAAATTACAAAACTTACATCATTAGTAATTTTTTTAGTACATGTAAAACAAAAAACACAACGTATACGCTTTTATTAAACTTTTTTTAAACTAATATTCAGTAATAGTACGTTCAATTGTTTAAATAGATTAATTTTCATAACTTAAGTTCAACATATATAGACCTTTTAGGTTCAATAATCTGCCTCATAATGTAGCTTTTATATTTTTACTCATAAGATATTATAAAATCACATATGTTAAGCCACATAATTTGCTTTTCTTTTTTAATAATGATACAAACTTCAGAATATATAATTTTTATAACATGCAAACTTTCGCACCATGTAGTAGTAAATACTAAATCGGACGTACCTAAAGTTGAAGAAACTCAGAGCGAAATACTATATCACTTGAAATACATTTTAAAAAAATTAGTCATCGTTTGAAAAGTTTTAAGGTTTTTCTTTTAAAACAAATCGGAATGTTCGTCACAAACTAACTTGTGTTTACTTTTTGTAGGATATGAATATGATATCATTATACATATATATATATATATATATATATATATATATATATATATATATAGGATCAGGATCATTACAGAACCATTTTTTATTTTCAGAACCAAAAGAACCATTGACTTACATAAATGTAAATTATAAACCATTGGTTTACATAGATGTAAGTTAAACCTGGTGATATTTAGTTGTTTTTTTATAGTTTATTATTCATGTCTGATATACACATATGTAAAACAGATCAAGTATTACCAGACTTAATATACATTTATGTAAATCAATGGTTCTGTAGTTCTGAAAATGAAAAGTGGTTCTATAATGATCCTAACCCTATATATATATATATATATATATATATATATATATATATATATATATATATATATATATATATATATATATATATATATATATATATATATATATATATATATATATATATATATATACAACTTGAAGTTTATTTGTTAGAACATTGCATTGTATATCTAACAGGTCAACTTTAGTTTTATGGTTATTTCATCAACTAAAACTTTTATGTTCATTCTTGACCGAATATTTATTTATATATTATAATATTAACTTATTGCATATGTGTTTGGGATTACTAATATAAAATGTGTATTTTAATTAATTTTTTAAAAGCCATTCATAGAAAAACAAAACAAAAAAATAATAAAAATAATTGTTTACAAGGACTTTCTCGCACGGAAAGGGATCTAGATAGAACCATTTATCACTATGTGAAACAAATGAAAAATAATTATTTATATTATTATTTTCTTACAAGTTAAATAATTTAAAACTAGTTTAAACCCGCCGCGCATTGCGGTTAGTTGCATCGTAAATGACATGATAAGATATAAATTACAATTGACCCGTCTCGTTTCTGAACTAAAGCTGCGTCGAACATGAGTAACTCGAGTCTATGTCGTTGAATGAAAACGTATTATATTTGACTCAACACTTTTCCAAACAAATTTGTGTTGAAACGTACATAGAAAACATGTGTGGTGGCGCCGCATGCGACGTGATAAAATATAGATTATAATCGCCCGACTCGTTTCCCGAACTAAACTTATGTCGAAATGTAGAATATCTAGGATTTATATTGTCAAATGAAAATATATTATATTTGACTCGATGCAGTTCCAATCAAAACATAAGTCGAATAGTAGACGAATTGAAAGCGTATTATATTTGACCCGGCTTATTTTTTAACAAAAGTTATGTAAAAATGTAGACGAACGTTGAAATGTATGTCATATTAACGTATATAAAATAAACATGAAAAGGTTTTATACGACCCGACTCGTTCTGAACAAAATTTACGTTCGTATACATACTTGAATTTATATCGACAAGCACATAAAATTAATTGTATAGAGGTGACCATGAACTTTAGAAACTTGAGAAGGTAAAAATGATATTTTATAGTTTTTTAAAGAAGTTGAGTGCGAAAATATCAAAATGTATAGTTGAGGGAGTAAAGACACGTGGCAAAACTCACCCTGGATTTTTAAGTTATAGTAAAAAAATGGTATAAATAAAATGGTTATTATATTTCTATTCAATATCTTTTTAAATTCAAAAATATAACAAATTAGTTTTATTTTTTTTATATGTATAGCATACACATAAATAGATAATATTTATAAACACTTACGCAAATAATATAACTTATAAGGAAAAGTTACTATGCAAAGTAATTTTTTTGTACGAAGCACGTGAAATTTGATGTGGAATATTACTTAAGAAGATTTATACTTGTGTGATATTATCACGTAAGGATAGAATTATCATGCAAGATTATCTTCTTGCGTGATAATTTCACTTTTGCGTGATAATTCCACTTTTGCGTGATAAGTCTATCTCTGCGTGATTAATTGTAACACTCGTGTTATAATTCCACTCGTACTATTTTTTTTTTTTTGCGTGATAACTTCGTACACTTCACAAGAAATATCACTTTGTATGATAAACCTTTCATAACTTGTATATGTGTAAAGAATTGAGTCCGGGCTTTAAACAACTAGTAAGGTTCATGGTTTATTACTTTACGATCATGAGTTCAGACCGTAGAATACAGTCTCCTACACAATGTGTCGAGTAGTACTTTATACACCAGATCGTGAAATCATCCAACACTAGGGGTGAGCAAATAACCGATTGACCGAACCATAACCGAATTAACCAAACCGAACAATTAACCGATGGTTCAGTTAATACATTAGCGATTAATCGCACATTGCAGTTCGGTTTTGGTTTTGATGTACGAATTAAACGCATTAACTGAACCAAACTGAAACATATTAAATATTTCTTTAGATAATAAAAATATAATTATTCTAACATTAACATATAGATAAAAAAAATTATTAACTATAAACATAAAATAATATGTATAAATATGTAAGTAGTTACATCTAAAACAAAACATGTAAAAAGAAATCAAACACAAGTAATCGTTTGTTGTTTGATATATTATAATGGCTTGCATCCTACACATCCCTATCGGCTCCGTTTTAGTTTTGATGGGAATTTAAAATCAAATCATATTGTTCATACTTCTATTTAAGTTGGTCTAAATTTAACCTAACAAAAAATAATTAATAAAATTTGATTTAAAAGCACATAGTAAATATATTAGTTAATTAATCATATTAACCGTAATCAATCCATAACCGACAGTTAACCGAAGTATGGTTAACCACTATAGCGGTTTCGGTTTTAAAAATCACCTTAACCGCACCATGATCACCCATATCCA
This sequence comes from Flaveria linearis, assembly GCA_024085815.1. NCBI lineage: Eukaryota > Viridiplantae > Streptophyta > Magnoliopsida > Asterales > Asteraceae > Flaveria > Flaveria linearis. Next base: position 87,793,930 of record CM044004.1, read on the forward strand.
CTTAAGAGCCATGTTTTCAGAACTGGATCGAACGTCGAAGCAGACACGTCGAACCGGATGCTTTATTGTTTTGGTGGTCGGACCGGTCGCACCGGATTTAATAACCGGATAATGTCATAATTATATATATAGTATATTATATATATATATATATATATAGTATACATATAATTAAATATAAGTAACTTATATATATTTTTTATAGTTAAATATAAAATTTAACTATATTTTTATATCCAGCACACTAATTTATGGTTAACACCCTGTTTTTACCCATTAAAATAAAAAAAAAAATCAAAATCTGGTTCGAACCGGTCCGGTTCCCGCTCCGACCACCGATTCGGGACGAATCGACCGATCGAACCCCTCCAAAACGAATCGATACAAACTCGTCCGGCCACCTATCCAATTCACGATCGGATCCGATCCGTTTTCAACAACACTCCTTTAAGAATTCAACCAAACACAAGTTATACCGTTTATTCAACCCACCCTTCTCCACGTGAACCAATTATGCTATTCCTAATTCAATTTTTCAGTTGTTCGTTAAAAAGCAATATGCCCAATTTGAATATTTGATTGAAGATCGTTAACGCACATAACCATACACCATGAATCCCATCGCTACCAAGGTCGCCATCATCGGTGCCGGAAGTAAGCAAATCATCTTTCAATCATGAACCCATTTGATCAGCATCTTCTTCTTCCGATCTAATCCAGTATAATGATTCAGTTTCAGGAGCCGTGTGCGCTTCCAATTTAGCCAAAATGGTATCTCCGTCACCATCTTCGAATCCGCTAGAGGTCCCGGTGGCCGAATGTCCCGAAGAAGGTACCATTAACATTAATCAATTCGTTACATTCAAATCTAGGGTTTCGTTCATTAAAACCAACAATCAAGACTCTAATTGTGGAATTGAGAGAGTGGTTTGTGCATAATTTGTAGAGAAATTGCTGAAGATGGGAGAGAATTGTATTTTGACCATGGGGCACCTTGTTTTTCCACCAGTAATACCGACGTGGAGGACATGATTAGGGTTTGGGAAACAAGAGGTCTTGTTGCTGAGTGGAAACAGAATTTTGGGTCTTTTGATTTGATCACTAAACAATTTGTTAATTTCGAAAAGGTTTACTTCTGTTTAATCATAGTTTATTGTTGCAACTTGGGCATCAATTTGGGTTTTAGATCATGCTATGAGTTTTTAAATCAGTGTATTAGCTGGTGGTGGTTGAAGTATTATATACATCATTATGCAGGTCTGAATTATTCTTTGTTGTTATATATAAGTATATAACATCCACATGCTTGAAAGAATGATGTGTACTATCTGTTGTCATCTATACATTGTACATACATATAAATTTGACAACTTTTTAATTAGTTTTATAATGCAATTATTCCCACATGACATACCCTAAATTTACATGTTGACATGTTCCTTGATTGGTTATAATTAAATACAAGAGGGGTATGTACCAATCATGCTCTATCATCAAATCTCGTATGATCGTGTATTGATACAAGCAACATACATAAGCTTTTATTCGTTTTGTTTAGTACTTTAGCATTATAGAATATTTGCCCAAAGTGCTTGCTTTTATGATATTTATAAAAGTAAACAGAACCAATCATATTTAAACTGCTTAAGCCCAGAAGTTGTATTACCCTGCATTTACTCAAGGACTATGTTTGATAAATTGTTGTTAATTTTTAGGAAGGATTAAACAAGAAATATGTGGGTATGCCAGGAATGAATTCTATATGCAGAGCTTTATGCCAAGAACCTGGTACTTTGTTTATGTTGTATTATCAAGTTGTGGACTTAACGTAGAATGCTAACTCACTTGCCTATTTGACTAGGCATCGAAAGTAAATTTGGGGTCATGGTTGGGAGTTTGGAGTGGTTGGAGGAAAGGATTTATGGTCCTTAAAAGATAAGGACGGGCATGATCTTGGTCAGTTCAGCGGGGTAGTGACATCAGACAAAAGCACCTTTTCTCAAAGGTTTACTCAAGTTACTGGGAAACCGCCTCCACTTGGTATCATTTACGTTGCAATTTTGTAGTCAGTTTTAACCAATTAATGTGACATTTAAATGACCATTTGTTGATTATACCGGTATGTTAAACATCATGAATTATATGTTCTGTCCCTAAGTCATAAATGTATAGTCGAAATGTATAATCATGACGTCATAATTTAAGAAAGATCTTGCATAATTTTTGTTTTCATTTGTGCGCGTTTATCTTGATATCTTATATATGTATCGATTTACAGACTAGATGCCCCACATCATGACCTAGTGCTATTTTACTGTTAATTTGTAGACCTGAATTCAGTTCCGGGGCTTGCTGACATCGTTAAAGATGTACCCGTTAAACCATGTTTTGCTCTCATGTTGGCATTTGAAAATCCTCTGTCTTCAGTAAGATATTCATTTATGCTTTGCTTCCCCTACTCTAAGTTTTTAATTTCAATAACTCTTGTTCATTATCTTTTTACTTCTGCTTCAGATACCGCTTAAAGGCTTCTCATTTGAGAATTCAGAAGTACTTAGCTGGGCATTTTGTGAGAGCAGTAAGCCGGGACGTTCAACCTCCAGGTCTTTGTTTCTCTATGTCCTCTCACCTTTTCTGAAAACATAAATGAGTAAATAATTACATTGTTCTATTCATTGCTGTCACAGTGAACGGTGGGTATTGCATTCAACACAACAATATGCAGAACGTATAATCGGTCAAGCTGGACTTCGAAAGCCTTCGAATGCAGCACTAACAGAAATTGCTGAAGAACTATTTCAAGAATTTCAGAGAACCGGACTTGATATCTCTCTGCCATTTTTCAAGAAAGCTCATAGATGGTTAGTGCACCAATTTCCAGCTTATTTTAGCTTAAGTTTCAAGTTTACATCTGCAAGTATTGACTTGTTGACTTATATTATTATTCTTCATTTACGTGTTTATCTGCATGTTACGCAGGGGTAGTGCTTTCCCAGCAACTATCATAGCAAGAAATGAAAAATGCATATGGGATGGACAAAGAAAATTGGCTATCTGTGGGGACTTTTGTGTGAGCCCCAATGTTGAAGGTGCAATCCTTAGTGGATTTACTGCTGCATCTATATTTTCTGAAACAGTAAGTCGTTTATAGCAATAGTCAATTGACTCAATTGGTCAAACATAAGTATTATTGGGTACTATCATCTCCTATTTGTTGAGTTGAAACTTACAAATTTGTATCTCGTAATTCTCTTATGATTCAGTGGCAATTCTAATACTTATACGGTTATACACAACAGAAGACTTGTATTGTCTAGTGTCACATATGTTATATCCATATCTTGTTGGCAGACAATCAAATTATCCACTACTCTTAAGACACTTTAAAAATGTGAATATATGATCTATTTAATTATTAATTACTCAATTTGGATAATTTTTTAATTTCTGTAGGGTTAGATAAAAGATCTTGGCTTTTGGGCATGGTCAAATGATTCAAAAATCATAAAAAATATAATTATAACAATTGCAACCTTTTAGAGCATTCACAACCCGCTCCCTAAATTTATGTGAGTATATTTCCTATATTATATGTTATAGTTATAAGTGGTTGTGACTGAAGGATATGAGAATTTTACCGTTTAATCTGTATTTTTGGAAAACGCTGTTCAAAATCCTATAATGTTTTTAATATATTTTAAGTGGTTGTGAGTGTAGAAGAGAGAAAAAATAATGATAAAGTTGAAAGGAGAGAGAAAAAGTAATGACTTTTAGTGTAATTATATGTATAAAAATGAGTAATGAGTTGTAAATGCTCTTATACCGCTTTATATACTGAAAAATACATAGTACCATACTATGTAGTCAAAGACGAGTTTGTGCGCCTCTAGATGCTAAGGCCAGACCTTGGTTAAAAGTGGGCCTTAGGAACGTTTGAGGTACGAGTTGTCTCAACGCACAGTACCAAAATTATGGGTCAAAATTAGGTATGGAGAGGTTGATACATAAAAATGACCAAAATGCTAGAGAAATTATGAGTGGTTTACTTTGGATGATATATTGATATGTTAAAGGGATGAGAGATTTGCAGCTTTAAGTTTACATAAAGCTTATTTTGTTGTACATACGTAACACCTTAAGAACGTGAAGCTTTCGTCTCACGCCTTAGCTTCAGGACCTAAAAGCCTCTAACTAGATTTGTAAGTTTTGGGCTTTTCTTTTAGGATTTCTTTTCGTTTATCTACTTTTTCAACGTTCCTTTTTCTTTTTTTTTCTTTGTGGGCTTGTCTTTATTCGGTACTTTGCAAAAGTCCAGCTGATTCATACTTTTAAGTCTCCACTTTTTTTCTTATACACAAGAGATGCCTATGGTCTTTAAGACTTTAACACACTGCTTTTAGTTATGCTAAATTGATTCATAGACCCCTACCTTTTATTTACTAAAAGCCATTTCCAATTGCTAAAAATATTTGGTGCGACTTAAAAGTTGTTCCTAAGGGACCGAAGGTCTCAGGTTCGATCCGTGGAAACGGCCTCCCCACAAAATGTGGGGGAAAGACCGCGTACATCTTTCCTTAAATGGGACGGACCCTCCCTGGACCCTGCGAAAACGCGGGAGCTCTTTGCAGCACCAGGTACGCCCTTTTTATTTGGTGCGACTTAACTTTTTTTAACGGCTAATTGAATCTAACTGCATATTGACTCACTAGATCATCTTTGTTACTCGAGTATAAACCGCTAGGGCTCTAGACTTACATGTTTCCGAAGGGAAACTCATACATTAGTCCGTATCTATTAATTCCAAACCTGAGACCACTCTCAGAAAGAAACCTACCATAAATAACAAAACTCTGTGGTCTAACTTGTAACCCATTTGAACTCAAGACTTCCTTACTTTTAATGAAATTTTAGGTACCAAACCTCAATCATTTAGGCAATGAATCATTGGCTTATATGACTTAATTGATATGCTTAATGGAATTTCAATTATATTCGTTGAGTAATATTCTTTTTTATATGCTATAAAGAAAATGATAAAATATAATGTTTATTTGTGTCTCTTTAGATTTAAAAAATAATAATAGTAATCTGGTTGAACATGCACTCCGTAAAATTTCATTTATTTATATATAATCTACACACTTTATGTAGGACATACTAGCTACGTATGTATAGCTAAACCAATAAAATCTTTAAAAACATATGAAACGTTTTCTTTAATGGTTTTCTATATGTTATTTTGATGATTTGTAACATACATAAACATACACAACTGTATATAAAAAGTATACAAATTTAAAATAGAATGAACTACTTATATTAGTTTTCACGATTATTAAGATATTTAAAAGTTCTCAAATGATGTTAACCCATAATTTTATCATCTCAAACTTAAGGTTCTTTTACCTCGAGGCGAGTGGCGATTCCTTACCTCTTAAGCTTCTTACTACTAAGGTATAACATAGTTTTTAAAATCAAACATTGCCTATAAAATAAAGACAACAATATATTTACGGGCCGACCCGTTTCGACACGGGCACATTAACCATGTTGCCAGCTAATGTATCAAAAGCAATGGTGTGCATCGACAAGCTTCTGCTTGATGCATATATGTGTGCAGGAACAGGTGTCTGGGCAGAAAGAGTGAAGGTAAACATGTGCAATGGCATGCAATGTGACAAGGTGGTGTTTCCACTACTTTCTGTTTCAAATATAAAGTTGTAAAACTTTTTTTCATAAAGGATTTGTTAGTATGGTTTTGCTTGTAGAAATAGAATTACATGTGTATGTTTAACGCAGTCCAAGGTTGTCTAATGTTTTTCTTATAAGAAATTGATTTATGTATAACATAAATTAAGTGCTTCTGTACAACAATTTAATGCACATTGTACAACCTGCTATTATGCTAATGTTGTTTGCAAACTAATCTGCATTATGTACAAATCATCTCTTTTTATTTTTTTTCTAATAAAGTCACACAACTTTTATTAATCTTGCAAAAATGTTAAAATTTTTTAAAGAGATGCAAGTTATATGAAACAAATATGAATCTTGATTAATATTTAGTAATAAGTCAAACAACTCCTTTTTGTTGTTCGCTTGTGTCAAGGTTTGTGAATTGAAGTTGGTTCAACACCATCAGAGTGTTTTTCGTACGTCTTCTGGGGCAGTTTTGAAATTAAGAAGATATTGTTTTTTCGATTTGCCATTTTGAGAAGTGAAGATGACAGTTAAATCTCAAGTTATATATGGTGTTTTGCTATAAGCTGAAATGGACATCCGGTTTTCTTTGTCCTACAATGTGTCGTTGACTCTTATGTTTTCTTGTATTCACCACAACGATCACACATAAGATAAGCTTTGCTGATGAATCCATCTACGATCATCTTCGTTCTCTATGTGTCAATAATGTATCCAAGACTATGGGTTGTGCTCTGTACCCAGTCCATCAGCTCCTCTCGTGTCATGTATACCCATTCATTGTAAAATGGTGAACTCGTGTTGCAAACAACACCTTCATGTGAATAATTTTCGTAAACACTAGACATGCATGTTTAATTAAATGCTCAAATTGCAAGTATATGAACTTAATGAATGCATTCAAAGGTTTGAATTATGATTTCAATTACTAACATGAATCGACATATATATGTTGATATGAAATGACTATATTCAAATGATAAACTACCATTTACAAAAGAAAAAATTATAAAAGGAAAAACTACCGTTTACCTTTCAACCCTGTTTATTTCAAGTCCAACAGTTGAAACGACTGTAAATTGTTATTTCTAAAATATCTTGTTTACCTTTTCACCCAGTTTTATTTCAAATGCAACGATGGTTGTAAAATGTAAACTATCGTTTATATTTTTAACTTAATTAATTTCAAGACATTTTATCCCTATTCACCCGTGCAAGTTTTATTTCAAGTGCAACAATGATTGTGAAATGTAAACTATCGTTTATATTTTTAAACTTAATTAATTTCAAGATATTCTATCCCTATTAACCCGTGCAATGATTTAAAAAGAGTAAATTGTTGTTATAAGTTGTAACGATCTTTTCTTAGCTTTTTATAACATTTTCAAGGATATGAGTTTAAAAAGATCTTGTAGACGGAGTTCACAAGTGGGAGATATATCTTGTGCGAAGTGTAATGTATAGTTTGGTCGTTATACACATCACGTTAGTTATATAAGTTTGTTTTGATTTAAAAATACAATATTTGTTTAAAATACTTTTTAACTTTTTCATATAAAATGTTCCATTTTTTTTGGATTGAGTAAACAAACCATTTGTTTGGATATTAAGAAAAGGGCGTTAAAGATCAACACATGGTTACGTTGTATGACTTGTGCGAAATAAAGTGTGATTCTACCTCTTACACTTTATGCAACTGCTTTTTGCTGTTGGTAAAAATAATGTAACCTTGTGTTACTTGCTATCCTCTTCTTTTTTTTATATATTCCATAAAAATTGTCATGTACTCAGTTTATTTATTTGTTTATTTGTTTATTTAACATTTTATACTAATCTGGGGTACATATTTTCTTTAACGTGTGCATAATTTATTCTCCAATTTATTTTAGAAGTCTTACGATATTAAAGACTTATATCTTATACCATCTAATATATCAATCTAACTATAACTAAGATAACACGGGTTAGCTAACATACTTTTAATATTTGCAGTGTACTCCTCCTGAACACATCAAATTAATTGAATTTATTTTGTTTTATTGTGTTAAAATGTTAGTTTCAAATAGGTGTAACAAATAAAAATAGTAAGAAAGATTATATCCTTTCCTCTATTATGTTCATTGCTCTCTAGTTCCACAAGATGCATTAACAAGACTAACTACTTGCCTGGATATAATTTGATGAAATAACTTATAGAAAATAAATTATTAAGTTTAATAAGAGATCAGCTGCAAACTTTATAGAAGTTAATTAGTAATAAAGATAAATTTATAAAGAAAGGTTATTTCTTATATAAACATAAGAGTAAATTACAGATTTTATCCTTTAAGTATACCTGAAATTATAAATCTTGTTCATAAATTTTGATAAGTACACGGAATTTCCTTTATTTAAAAATTTATCACGTTTTCTGTCTTTCTACTAACAAAAGTTAATATTTTTTTGTTAATTTTGTGTAAATGACCATTTTACTCTTGCCTCTTAAAGTACAATATGTGTAACTTTCAATAATCTTAATTTTTTTTTTGTTTTTATTTAATTTACTTCACTTTCTTTTATTTTTTCTCTCTTTTTTAATCATTTTTTCATAAACTTATTTTTTATTTTATAATTGACCATTTTGCCCTTAACCCAAATGGCGAAATGAGTTATTATTATTTATCTTTTTTATTTACTTTACTACCTTTTCATTATTTTTAGCCACTTTCATTAAAAAATCATCTTAATTATTAGTAATAAAGTGGTTTTAAATTTTTTATAATATATAATTTTATTTATAGATTTTAATTTTACTAAAAATTTATTTTAGTTTTGTTCATTTGTTCATTACCTTTCTAATAAAACTCAATAAAATTTAGACAACTACGGTTTTAACTTTTTCGGTACAAGAGTTTTTAATCGTGTCGAATTGTTTGGTTTACATATTTATATTCAAAAGTGGTTGGAGTAAGTAGAATTTTGGTTTATGATTTGAATTTTCAATTTTTTTGTATTCAATCAAGTGATCTATTTTGAAATATAAATAAAGTGTGAGAGCTTGTAACTTTAATTTCAAATAAATGACTAAAATGTTTCCAAACAACTACTCAAGAGTTTTTAAATAAACAAATCATTCAAATTTTATTTAATTAAATGCACCATTAATAAAGTTTTTATTTGAATATCTAATAATGAGTTTTTATCATTGTAAATCAAAATCAAATTATTGAAAATTAAAACAAAATCAAACCAAACAATTAGAAAGCGTTTTGCTTTGGTTTGGTTTTACCATTAAGGTTGTTGAACAGTTTTAACACTTAAAGCTTCATGTATTAAACAAAGCTTAATTATATGTATAGTCCAACTTAAAATAACTATAACCAAGTAAAACATAAAAAATCACATCCCAAAATCATATGTTCTCTAATAAGTTTATAATATAATCCGTAAGCCAAACATGACATAATTGAAAATTCTTATACTAAAAAGATAATAAAGAAACAATAGTGAAACAAAATAGATTACTAGTTTAAATTTCATAACATAAAAAATATATTTTAAACTCTCTAACTTATATTCGTACATTTAGAAAGATAACTAAATTCTTAACAAAAATATATAATAAATTAAAAACCTATAAATAAAAGTATCTTTTATAAAAAAAGATTAAAAATAATTAAGTAATAATATTTAAGATAAGTTTATAAAATAAAAAGTGATTAAAAAGATAAGGTAAATATAATAAAAACAAAAAATAAAGAAATTAAAGATTAGTGACAATTGCAAGAGCAGATTGGTCATTTATATAAAACCAATTGAAAAATTAAATTTTATTATTAGAAATGATATAAATCGTAATAAGTTTTCAAATAAACTATATCTAGTATATCTATCAAAGTTTAATAATAAAATTTATAATTTTAGATGTAATTAAAAAAACAAAGTTTATAGTTCACTCTTAACATGAGAATCACATAAACCAGCTGGGCTAGTCCAGTTGGCCGCCTCAATGAGGGATAAGGATCTAGTGGCCTAAGGTCGCGGGTTCAATTCTGAGGGGGGAGGGTTTACCCACAATCCGTGGGGTTCCCGCCCGGGGTTACCGAGTCGAGTTTTCGAGACGTCATAGCACGTCGGTGATCACGGTAAATCCTACGGGTACACCCACACGCTGTGGGGATCCGGAGGCTCGAACTCGCGTCGCTTGTGGTGTCATCGTTTGGTTCTTCCGCTGAGACAGTCACTTTCCAAAAACAACATGAGAATCACATAAAAGGAGAAAGGAAAAAGGACAAAAGAATCAACACTTAGTTATATAAGCAATGGCCCCACCCCTTGTGGTGTGGTGGCACTAACATTGGATTTTAACATGAAGGTTGGGGGTTCGAACCCCACTAAAAACTAACTTGGTAAAGTATTTCACAATTAAAGAAATTAATCTTTCAAAAAAAAGTTATATAAGCAATGATGGTATACTTTTTCAGATTTCGAGGGTCAAAAAGTCACCACAGTCTGAGTATAAACAGTTATCCATCAAATCAATGTTTTATATATTTTTAAGGGTGTTATGTTTCGTACACCACCTGATGTGACAATTGCATGTAAACTGCCGTTTGTACCCACGTAAACGGTCGTTTATGACCACTGCAACTGGTCGTTTATTCATCTGTAAACGGTCGTTTACAATTTTACATTAAAGTAAACGGTCGTTTACATTAAAGTAAACGGTCGTTTACATTAACGTAAACGATCGTTTACATTAAAGTAAACGGTCGTTTACATTAAAGTAAACGGTCGTTTACATTAAAGTAAACGGTCGTTTACATTAAAGTAAACGGTCGTTTACATTAAAGTAAACGGTCGTTTACTTTTTCACTGATTTGACAATTCGAATTTTGTTTTGTAGCTACTCAACCAAACCACTTCTTCAATTTATAACCAGCTGCTTCTTCTCCTTTCTTCACCTCCGTACCTCCATTCATTCCCCTTTAATTTATACCACTCCTTCATTAATATCATCTAACTTATTCACCTCCATTCATCTCATCTTCATCACTTCTTCATCACTTCTTCATCTTCTATCCACGAAATTTACCTTCATCAACATATTCACCATGTCATTATTTTTCTTTTTAAAATAAAGGTTAGTTTATTATTATTATCATAAAAATTAGTTTAGTATATATATTATTTTATTACTGATTGTAATTATTTTAGGTAATGGCTTCAAGTTCACGTCAAGATACAACGTCGGTTAGTGCTTCGTATCATCCGTGGCTTCAGTTTCGTCGAGGATTAGATGAATATAAAAGGCTTCAAAAACTTTTAGATAAAGAATTTGAGTCTTCACGTTCGATGTCTTGGAGCTTGTTACGGGACGTAGATGAATTTACTCGTGCTCGTTAGATGATGAACGAGCCGTAGAGCAGATATTTTTTTGCAATTAGTGGCCCGCAATATAAGGAGCTTTGTTTGGAGTTTTTCTCTACATTTAATTTCAACTCGAACAACATAACTATAGGTATACCAATTTAGTTGGATTATATATAATTTGGAGTCTGCATTTAATTGAACTTATATTTTTTAACAGTGATAACGATGCTATCAGTTTCGTGCTCGGGGGGTGCCACGTAATTATTTTGTGGTCGAGTTTGGTGTTTTGATGGGTTTATATACAGTTCAAGAGACCCATCAATCTGATTTTTTAAACGGTCTTACGCAATTTCCGGAAGATTATAATAATGAAATATTTTGGCAAGAAATTGGTGATGACCAATATATACCTAACAATAAAACGAAAGCTATAAAAATGAACGATCTGTTGTATAGATATCTTCATAGCGTTATTGGTCATACTATAGTTGGACGTAGGATGACCAGTGGTGGGGTGACTAAGAAGGATTTGTTCTTTTTATTTTGTTTGATTAAAAGGAGGCCTTGTAATCTAGCATATATGCTTGCTGATTATTTTACTACTTGCACGGGTATAAAGAAAAGCGAGCATATTTGTGGTGGTACATATGTTACTCGACTCGCCGAGTCTTTACACATTCTCACTCCTGAGAACGTGACAAGGTTAAACGGGTCGGTTCTTATGTCCGGATTTGTTGATCGTGAACATGTTATACGGATGGACATGATTGCATATTATCCACAAGTTAGGTGGATGTTTAAACATAATAATCAAATGTGGATACCTCTATATCAAGACCCTCCTGATGACACGTATCAATAGAAATGTAATTTTATTTTTATTTGTATAGTAACATAATTTTTTTAGTTATGTAAAATTATGATTTAGTTTTTATTTGTATAATAATTTTATTTATGTTTGGGTTACTGTAATAAATAAAACAATGAAAATATGAAAATAAAAGAAATAATTGTTTGCCAGATAAAGAGATAAAATCAATAATTATTAGGAAATATGTCAGATCGTTATGGTAACTGTGTCAGAATATAGAATCTACAATTTGCAATGATTGTTGGAAGATGTCTATAAATTCAGAATATACAATTCGCGCAATTTTTTATATTGAATTGTGTGAATTGTGTATTCTGAATTTATAGACATCTTTCAACAATCATTGCAAATTGAAGATTCTATATTGTGACACAGTTACCATAACTATCTGGCATATTTTCCAATAATTATTGATTTTATCTCTTTATCTAGTAAACAATTATTTCTTTTATTTTCATATTTTCATTGTTTTATTTATTACATTAACCCAAACATAAATAAAATTATTATACAAATAAAAACTAAATCATAATTTTACATCACTAAAAAAATTACATTACTATACAAATAAAGATAAAATTATATTTCTATTGATACGGGTCATCAGGATGGTCTTGATATGGAGGTATTCATATTTGATTATTATATTTAAACCTCCATCTAACTTGTGGATAATCTGCAATCATGTTCATTCGTATAACATGTTCACGATCAACAAATCCGGACATAAGAACCGGCCCGTTTAACATTGCCACGTTCTCACGGGTGAGAATGTGTAAAGACTCGGCGAGTCGAGTAACATATGTACCACCAAAAATATGTCCGCTTTTCAAAATACCCGTGCAAGTAGTAAAATAATCACCAAGCATATATGTCAGATTACAATGCCTTCTTTTAATCAAATAAAATAAAAAAACAAATCCTTCTTAGTGACTCCACCACTGGTTATCCTACGTCCAGCTATAGTATGACCAATAACGCGACGAATATATCTATACAACGGATCGTTCATTCTTATAACTTTTGTTTGATTGTTAGGTATATATTGGCCATCACCAATTTCTTGCCAAAATATTTCATCATTATAATATTCTTGAAATTGGTAAGAACGTTCAAAAAATCAGATTGATAGGTCTCTTGAACTATATAAACCGATCAAAACACCAAACTCGGCCACAGATTAATTACGTGGCACCCCCCGAGCATGAAACTAATAGCATCGTTATCACTGTTAAAAATACAAGTTCAATTAAATGTAGACTCCAAATTATATATGATCCAACTAGATTGGTATACCTATAGTTATGATTGTTTGAGTTGAAATTAAACGTAGAGAAAAACTTCAAACAAAGCTCTTTATATTGCGGGCCACTAATTCAAAAAAATCTGCTCCACGGCTCGTTCATCATGTTACGAGCACGAGTAAATTCACCCACGTCCCGTAACAAGCTTCAAGACATCGAACGTGAAGCCTCAAATTCTTTATCTAAAAGTTTTTGAAGCCTTTTATATTCATCTGATCCTCGACGAAACTGAAGCCACGGATGATTTGAAGCACGAACGACGTTGTATCTTGACGTGAACTTGAAGCCATTAACTAAAATAATTTCAATCAGTTTCAAAATAAAATATATATTAAACTAAATTTTATTATAATAATAATAAACTAACCTTTATAGAAAAATAATGACATGGTGAATATGTTGATGAATGTAAATTTCGTGGATAGAAGATGAAGAAGATGAAGAAGATGAGGAAAATGAGGTGAATGGAGGTGAATAAGTTAGATGATAATGACGAAAGAGTGGTATAAATTAAAGGTGAATGAATGGAGGTATGGAGGTGAAGAAAGGAGAAGAAGGAACTGGTTATAAATTGAAGAAGTGGTTCGGTTGAGTGGCTACAAAACAAAATTCGAATTGTCAAATCAGTGAAAAAGTAAACGACCGTTTACTTTAATGTAAACGACCATTTACAGAGGAATAAACGACCGGTTGCATTGGTCATAAACGACCGTTTACGTGGGTACAAACAACAGTTTACATGCAATTGTCACATCAGCTGGTGTATGAAACACAACACCCTATATAATATAAATATAAATATAATAAAAACTTAACAATATATAATTTTAATATAATATAACTATAAATAGAAAAAAATAATAAAAATATTAAAAATAATAAACGACCATTTACTAAACGACTGTTTAACTCTGTAACTGGAGTTTACAGTCATGAAAACTGTAGTTTACATTCATGCAAACGACCGTTTTCTCTTTGACAAACGACCATTTTTTCATAGATGGTGTAGAATGTGGAATTAGTGGTGTATGGAACAATGTCTTTATTTTTTAACCAGGCTATAATCATCTTTAAATATAGGTTAAACTAATTTCCTTTAAACACTGGAAAATAAATCATAACAATAAGAACTCTAAATCTTCTAGTAACATAAAAGAATATGTATCATGAACAATTCTTCAATGTTGTTACGACCGGATCGGACCGGCCGGTCCAAACCGGTCTGACCGGGGATCGGCTAGGTGGCCGGTCCGGTTCACTATGGATCGTTTTTGGCTTGTCGAACCAGGTGGTTCGTCCTGAACCGGTGGTCAGACCGTGAAACCGGACCGGTTCGAACCCGATTTTTTTTATTTTAATGAGTAAAAACGGAGTGTCAAACCATAAATTAATGTGTTGGATATACAAATATAGTTAAGTTTTTATATATAACCATAAAGTACATATATAAATCATATGTAAATTACTTATATTTAATTATATATATAACTATATATATAATATACTATATATATAATTACGACGTTATTTGGTTCTTAAATCAGGTCCGACGGATCCAACCACCAAACAAGTAAGACGTCCGGTTCAACGTTCGATCCGGTTCTGAAAATATTACAAACCTTATATAATAAGTTTATTGTGATTGCATATGTTAAATTACTTCCTTTATCATTTTGTGTAAAAAAGTTATCTACTTTCCTAATTAATTATTAGAGTTAAGTTTGTTTTGCTACCTGATATTTGACAACCATAATAATTTTTCTTCAAAATATTTAAAATTAATTTATCTTTAAAAGTTTTATAAGTTATTTTAATTTTAATCCAAAAGTTTAATCATTGTTTCAATTTAAATCCAAAATAATAAAACTTTTGAATAGAAATTAAAACAACTTATGAAATTTTCGAAGGTAAATTGATATTTTTAATCTTTTTGAAGATAATATTGACTTTTGTTAACCATCGTGAACAAAATTAAAGTTAACTTTAACTATTATCACAAATAAGTTATAATTAAGCTAGACAAAAGTTAAAACTATATCTTAAAGTGACATATTACTAGGCATTAATATGAGCCTCCCACTCTCTATAGCATCATCTCGATTCCCAAATAACTAATGTCTAGTTTGTTTGTTTGTTTTTTTTTAACAATTTAAGGGTAGACGGTATCATGACAGGGTAAGGACTGGGAAAATGCGGCCCCGGGTGGGAACGCCATCCTCCCATTCCTGATGAGAAATTTAACCCCTCGCCCCGGTGTTAATTTCTCGAGATAGTATGACTGCAACTTGTATTGTACCACGTACTCATTATACACACCGAGAAATTGTGGTAACACTGGGATGACACGATCTAAAGTTAAAGACACAATGAATCGGCATACGTATATGAACTTATACAAGTATGATATATATTAGAGTAAATTATGAGTAAAATATATATGTTATATGTAACATCTATTTGCTAGTGCTATATAGTATAGATGTTCATTCTTTGTCACCTACCGCTCACCTCATCGATAGTAACACCACCCTTGCCACCCACTCATGCCACTTGTCGCGGATAGTATAAACACTATGGAATTAACTTTACTTTTTAGGGAAAAACAACATTATATCATATGTTTTTCTCAACCGACAAGTTTAAATTTATTTTATTGATAAAAATTCACTGACACCATATTTTTTAACAATTAGGCATGTTTATGGTTACTAATGATTTTTAACCCAACTGGTTAAGGTGAGGTACACAGGATATGTAAATAAAGAAAATATCACGGGTTCAAGTATCACTCTGAACAAAAAATGCTTAGAATTAAGCCAGAGGGTTTTCTCAGAAATGAGTTTCCTCTTGAGGGGGTTGGGGATGCGGTCCCGGTTGGGAAACGAATAAGTGGATACGATTAAGATAACACCTATCCTTTGAATCAAGGTCGTACATTTGCCTTTTAAAAAAAGGCATGTTTATGGTCATTCATTTAAAGTAAATGTTGTATTCATCAGTATCTGTGTTTCTAAAAGAATTGGTGTAACTTAAAACAGCGTAATACACATGTTAACGTTAATTAAGGCCAAGATTAGACTATTAACCATAGATACGTGTCTAGACCAAAAGTTACTAACATGACATTGTTAACCTAAAACAATAATAACATATTTCAAGTACTATTAGGGCCCAATGAAATTAAAGCTAATATATGCCGTTATTCATCGAAAGTTTGAAATTTGTCATGGATTTCCGAGGGGATAGCAATGGCTAGTTGTCGAAATTCATTTAAGGGTTTACCGCTAGAAAAATAAGCCTAATACAATATTTTTTAAGTAGCTTTTAAAAAAGTTGTGTTTACTACTAAAAGATTTTCTTATCTAATAAAAATGTTATTTTAAATCTAATGCAACTTCACGTAATGTAGGTTTTGACAAAAAAATTGCTTTAAGCTAATGCAACCATTATAAGGCGTAATGCAACTTTTTAAAAGTTTAATTTAACATATCACAAAAGTTACATTCGCTTCTTTTTGTTGTAATATGTTTCTAAAACAGTTTATGTCTACATTCTAAACGAAGTTTATTCAGAAAGCGTGAATGTTAAGTTTGGGAATATGATCTTTATTTGCTCACCTCTTCGATTCTACAAAACTTTATTCACTAATATTATCTCACGTTCCTTCAACAACCCACTCAACGTGCATTAATAATAACTTGATGTTTTTTTTCGTATGGTTCTAATATTCAAATATCTCACATCATAAATCGACACCTCATATACGTCTCGTATAGCATCATATGCAGAGTATAGAGTTGCATTTACTGAATATAAAGAAATTCAGAGGGTTATACACCACATATAGTTCTATATAACCCCTATACGGCTCCTATACAACAAATATAAGGCTATACGACGCGTATATCACATTTCGACACTTACGAGAAAAAATTCAAAGGATTATCAAATGGGTTATACGCTCTGTATAAGGCTATACGACCCCCTTCCCCCTATATGACGTGTATAGGCCTATACTACCCGTATATAAATTTAAGATTTATAACTTTGAGGTGTACTAATAACCAAACTTTTTTTCTTAAATTGCTTACTCTAATTAAAATAAAACAATAAATCATTTGAAATGAGATTTTTATGGTATAACAAAATTAAAATTTGTGAAATAGTCCGTTAGACAAACACATTTACTGGTTTTCAGAAGAAAAAAACCGGAAATTTTAGGCGCACGGTATGAAATTTGGAGAAAATTGGACCTAGTCGTCACGTTTGGGCTAACCGTGACGGTTTGAAGCCTAAAGGTCACGGTTCGGCCTAACCGTGACGGTTTGAGCTCTAGAGAATGTTCTGCACCTCGGGATTGCGTTAATTATTGGGAGTGAGTTTTATGGTTTGGTGGTGTATATGTCACGGTTGGCAAAACCGTGACATATTGGGTATAATATTTAATTTTTTAATCATACTAGTTTGTGTTTATTTTTATTTTATCACATGGTTGAACCTAATCATGACATAAGAGTTTGTGTTTTGTGTTTATTTTTATTTTATCATATTACGAGTATTTTTTCTGTTTATTCGTCATCGCTTGGCCTCGTCGAAAACCATAAAAACGAATATTCACATTATCATAAACATCGGTTGTGTTTTTATTTTATCACATTACGAGTTTGTGTTTTTGTGACGTTACGACTTTATATATAAAAATGAATATAGAAATTATCATAAACATTATATACAATTGCATAACAATATTTGAAACGTCACGGTTTGTACACGTACGTATCCGTGACGTTTTATTTTCTTTTTACACGATATAATTAGATGTTTATTATTTTTGGTATAAAAATATTATTATTTTTATTATAAAAAATATTATTTTTAGTATAAAAAATATTATTTTTAGTATAAAAATATTATTTTTAGTATAGTTTAAAGTGTCACGGTTTGACAAAACCGTGACTTTTTGATTCAAAACATATCTCAAAATGTCACAGTTTGACTAAACCGTGACCTTTAGACTTCAAACACTTACGGTTAAATTAAGCCTAACCATAACGGTTAGATCCGGTTTCTCCTAAAAAAACATCTTGATTATCTCGAATAGAAGCCAAAAAAAAGGACAAACACATTTACTGGTTTTTTGTGTTGATGGAAGTTATTCACAGCGCAGCAAAGCACTGCAAAGCTGTCACCGGTCACCGGCACCTTATCCTCGAAACTGCTTATATTCGTATAAACTGTCCCCATCATCTCACAAACTCCAAAACCAATTTATTGTTATAATATCATCATAAACATAAGTTAATCCGTTATATAAGGTGTTGTTTGTTTCTGAAGAGGTAAAACGTCTGCGGTCTGCGGACCACATCTGCAGACATCTGCAGGAGAAGAGATGGACCAAACGTCTGCAGTCTGTAATAAGAAGACTGTTTGTTTTTTAAAATCTGCAAATTATTAAAACCCTTGTTTCACACCCTTTATTGAAACTGATTTCAATCTTCTGACCTTTATCGTCCCTCATTGTTTTTAAGAATTTCACAAATGCACATTCTCCCCCTGCACATTCACCACACCCACTACCATCTCCACCACATCTTCACTGACGCCGACACCCGCCTTCACCCGCCTTCGCCGGAGCCGCCCCACGCCACCCCACCTACGCCGGAGCACCTTCACCGACGTAGACCACCGCCTTCAAAACCGCCTTCACCGCCGACAACCACCTTCGCCCCCGACACCCTCTCTCTACAACTTTCTCTCTCTAGCTTTGTGTCGACAGGGATGGTGTTCACGGGTTCGATGGGTGAAGGTTGATTTTGAAAATCGATGATGGTGGTTGACTGTTGAATTTGGGGTTCACGGGTTCAGGGGTTCACGGGTTCACGGGTTCGATGGGTGGATTTGGGGATGGGGTTGAAGGTCGATGGTGGTTGTAGTCGGTTGAAGGTCGATGGGGATGGGGTGGATCGACAGGGGATGGTTCGGCCGGTGGGGGGAGTGCTGGGGATGGTTCGGCCGGTGGGGGGAGGCGACGGGAGCAGACCAGAAATGTGGGGTGTGGGTATTTGGGGGTTTGGGGTTGAAATGTGAAGAAGAGGTGGGAAGATTTCTGAAGACTTTAGTCCACCTCTTCTTGAAGAAGAGGTCACGCAGGCCTTTTTTAATGAAATGTCTTCAGAAAAACAAACACTCTGCAGACCATAAACGTCTGCCCGCCTCTTTTTAGCGCAGACATAAGAGCTTCAGAAGCTCTTTTTCAGAAAAACAAACACCACCTAAGTTATAACGTTAATATTCTCTTACAAAAATCTTCTTAATTAAAACAAAAAAAAAGGTTGTCACATATTTAACAACTTAATAAGATTCTTTAACCGACAAGATAATATTTAAAAACCATATTTTCATTTTTACAATATAAAGAAAAACAATATATGCTGATCGGAAGAATCTGATTCTAACATTAGAGTGGAAAGAAATCAACAAAAATAAATACACAACTGAAAAACACAAAAACTTCATATAAAAAGTAGAAAAAACACTACACTACACCCCCGATGCTATCCTACGCCGTTGACCGATCCATCACTCAATACCTACCGTTGACCCGTTGACTCCGATTCGATCCGCCATTGTTGCAGGTTGAAGAACCTTCACGTTTCTGCTGTGAAGAGAACATCGGAAACCCAAAAACACCACCGGACTTCGAAGAACTTCGAAGAGAACACACAGGAACGTTTAGCACCGGCGTTATTCTCACGTTGCCGGAGTATGATCTCTCGATTCCTCTGTGTTTGGGGCCTCCGAGTAGGGTACTGGGGCTGCTGGAGCTTCGTTCTAAGCTGTGGAAGACGATCTTTCCCGATGAGTTTATACGAGGGCTGTCGACGGAGAACCCACGGTGGGTGGTGATCAATTGGGTGTCCGATGATCGACGGCGTGAGCTCCGGCCGACGCGTGTGGTGGTGGTGTTAGTCGTTGTTTTTGACATTCTTGTTCTCCGGCGAGTGGTTGGGTGGTCGGAATCGAGTGACAGACGGGGGAGATCGTCGGAAGATGAAGATGAGAGAGATGGTCGTGAAGAGATTGTTGCAGATTCGGTGTCTCCGGTGAGTAATGAGACGTTGATCGGAGAATCGGAGAAGGATTTCCGGTGAAGAAGGTGTCTGATTGATCTCGTTGCTCCGGTGGTGGTTTGAGATGACAGTGATGACGTTTGTTTGGCGTTTGATGCTGATTTTGTGGTGGTGGTGTTGGTTTGATGAAGCTTTTTGAACCCTAGAAGCTCTTTCCACCGGCTGGAGCACCTCGGGGCTCTAGGGGAGTACATGTACGGATCTCCGGCGACTGTATCGCCGATATAGTCGATTCTCCGGCGAGAATCGCCACCAGATGATGAAACAGTTGTCGTTGAT